>OY754975.1:7296581-7906581 GCA_963576475.1 Molanna angustata
TTTATGTGATCACATCATGTATATCCACTATGTGTAACATTCGCATCTGTGTGTTTGGGTCGTCTCTAAAAAAGTTCTGCTCAATAAAATAATTTTGTTTTGATTTTAGTTGCCGCATACTAAAACGGAAATAAAGAAGAACACATTGAGTGTGAGATCAGCCAGTGTAAGAAATGAAATAAAGAAAAGAGGAATGCCATCTCCGATTAAGGAAAAACATCCAATGTTTAAACAGCCACTGCCCTGTAAAGTTGGTTAGTATAATTATAATTTTGTATAGATTACTACGCACACCAGCTAGTCAATTTTGTATAAACACCAACAGGTCTGTGGTGTTGAGTACTATGGCCCAGTATTACAGTCGGCCCTCAACTCATTGAGTTTGTTAAACTCAAGATTAATGTTAAGGGGAAATTGAATCCATTTCCGTATTACAGTGCAATATGACATGTCAGTTAATAAATCTTCAATTATAGACATATTTTACTTTTTCTGTGGTTATTATCTGTCAAATTTTAAATAACCTCAAATAATACTAACTACAAAATGGGACGCTACGACTTGAAATACTATTGTTTAATTATCCAACATGATATATTAATTTTTTTTCACCAAAATAATGCTTTTAAATGCCCATGTTCGTTTCAATATGGCTGTCAGTTTGTTTTGTTGTGTGGCGCCACCGTTGATACAACTAACGCCTCTAGTGATAGAACACTGAAACTACATTTTTTAACAGATTTTTAATTATCTCAATAGAGACGAAGTTGGAATATTTATTGTAGGAGAACCGGGAAATCAAGGCACCTACAGGGCTTACGACCTGTCATCGGCTGGTTTGGCCAGGTCGTAAGCCCTGTAGGTGCCTTGATTTCCCGGTTCTCCTACAATAAATATTCCAACTTCGTCTCTATTAAGATAATTAAAAATCTGTTAAAAAATATCTTTGACTCCCGACAGGGAAAAAAAATCCAATGTTTGCGCATACGCAATAATAAAAATATTCAACTGAAACTACACTTGTTGCCTAACGCCTCTAGTGATAGAACACTGAAACAACACGCGTTGCCTAGCAAATGACAGTCGACTCACCGTTAATTAAGTACTTAATCCGCCAAAAACGTTGAGCTAAGTATTTGTCATTTTAGTGACGTATTTGAGGGAAGATTAGGCCTAAACAGACACTGTAATACGCTATATTTTTATAAAACTTGAGTTTAGCTCTTAAACTGAGACTGTAATACCAGCCCTATGAATGAAAAAGCATTCCAACGAGAATTGAAAACCAGACTTATATCAAGAACTGAATTAATGTGCTACTGTATATGCACGACTACTATATTACAATATAAATTATTGTTATGAGCCAATCGGCTTTTTTAATCAGTTGAAGTATCCAGAGCGAGTGAATAACCTGGCACCACAATACATTCAATTGTTGTGTCAGAGAAATGAGCTATCTGGGAGGCAGCATCTCACACTCAGGTCTTCTGGATCACAGAGTAATGTGCAACAGAACCAACAAAGTGGTTTACTATGATCGATACTTTAGTGTGTGTTGTCCTTTAAAGTGGTATAGATTGCCTCCAGATGTCCGCAGTGCACAAAGCAAGACCACTTTCTCTAAAGGACTGAAAACAGTTTTTTTTCGTAGAGCAACATAAGACAGAATATAAGCGCCCTTGGAATGATCCTGAATCATAAAACGGCGCTATATTATTATTATGAATAAAAAAAAATTATACGTGGTTTACGCTCGTCAATATGATAGATACAAAAGAATGTTGTAAGTGTTCAATTTTATTTTATAAATTTTAATTTTGTTTTTTTTCTTTTTTATATACTTTTACTCTTTTATAATATGTTATTGAAATGCTTTTTTTAACGCATATAACGCATATTTTTTTTTGTTACAAGGACATATTAATTCTTGAAAATAAAAATTATGAATAAACAAATTTTAATTAAAAATTCACATGTAGGTATACTTTTTCATGGATCATTTTGTTTTCAGAATCAGGAGGTTTGCACATGTCCGACGAAGAAGGCGAGGTATTCGACAACACGTATTTGCAGGAATTGAAGGTGGGGATCTGTGAACCACGAGCCAGTAGCACGGCTCACAACTCCCACATCCTGTCGGACCGTCTGTCGGAGTTGCAGTGGCGCAACTCCCTTTGCCCGCCTCATCTGAAGAGTTCCTACCCGGCTGAGACCCAGTTCCATAAACTCAAAGAAGAAGACATCAAGGTAACCAAAACCAATTAATCAAAAAGTATGAATGAGAAATGTATTTGTATTTTGTATTGCTTTTCGCACAACAGACAGGTAGGTACGATGTTAAATTTTAATAAAACACGCACCCAATAACAAGTTGCCAAATTCTGGAGACTTATGATGTTTATCATCTCACAGATCCAGAAATTTCGCTCGGGAGTTGGATAACCAACTAATCTAAATATTTTAAATTTCACCCGTTACTAGTTTGATCAACTTTTTTTTATTCATTTATAATGATTATTAAAAAAGCCGATTGGCTCATGACAACAATAATTTAAAGTTGACATTGTAATTGTAATATAGGCCCGGTATTACAGTCGGCCCTCAACTCATTGAGTTAGTAAACTCAAGATTAAAGTTAGAAGGAGATTAAATTCCATTAGCGTATTACAGTGCAGAATGACATGTCAGTTACTTAATCTTCAATTATAGACATATTTTATATTTTCTATGGTTCTTATCTGTCAGATTTTCAATAACCTCAAATAATACGAACTACAAAACGGGACGCTACGACTTGAAATACTATTGTTTTATTTGTTTTACTATCCAACATGGTAAATTTAATTTTTTTCACTAAAATAATGCTTTTAAATGTCCATGTTCGTTTCAATATGGCTGTCAGTTTGTTTTGTTGCGTGGCGCCACCGTCGATACAACTAACGCCTCTAGTGATAGAACACAACTACACGCGTTGCCTAGCAACGAGACGAGAAATGACAGTTGACTCACCGTTAAGTACTTAATCCGCCAGAAACGTTGAGTTAAATATTTGTCATTTTAGTGACGTGTTTGAGGGAAGATTAGGCCTAAACGGACACTGTAATACGCTACATTTTTGTAAAACTTGAGTTTAGCTCTTAAACTCAGACTGTAATACCGGCCCATAGTAGTTGTTCATATACTGCAACACTGATTACATGAAAATTCTTCGAAACACAATTGTTCGAATGCGCAATTGTACGAATAACAATTTTTCGAAAATCAGTTATCAGAATGACAATTGTCCGAAAGCAAATTATTCGAACTAACATTTGTTGGAAAACCAATTATCCGAATTTAATATATTTTTGTGTCATTATGTTGCCTCCTTTGACATATTTGTTGCCAGTAAAATATATTCGATGAAGACTATTATTACTTGTTGTATTATTGTTGGGTACGTATGTTTGCACATTTTTAATAACTGATGTTTGACAGCGCGGGATAGCCTAGTTTGTACACCAGTTTATGTTTATCTAGTATTCACACCAATTTAGTTATTTTATTTTAATATTATAGTTACTTTTTTAAATATATAATGCAACTGGCTCACGCCAGTCGCAATTATAACTACAAACAAACCTAACCAACCTATTTTTACCAAAGTTTTGTAGGTTTAGGTTTAAAAAATAGGTGTACATCCTAGGATATCTGACAGCGCGGTGCGTCGCCATGTTGTTTATTCCATAGATTTTTACTAAACATAATATACTATGTAGATGTAGTACTCCGTGCAAAAAGTGAGTCATTTGTTTTCGATTCATACAAAATTTGCTAACTACGACATCTAGTATATTATAATAAAAATCTATGGTTTATTCCTCTCACAATACTACCAACATGACGTCATAAAAATTCGAACAATTGTAAATTCTGATAATTGTGTGTTCGGAAAATTGTTTTTCGAAAAAATGTGATTCGAATAATTGCCATTCGTAAAATTGATTTTCGTAAAATTGAGCATTCGAATAATTGTTTTTCGAATAATTTTCCTGTCACCTGCAACACTTTACTTCACTTCTTGTCTGGTTTTCAAATCCCGTTGTAATGCTTTATCGTTCGAAAGCTTTTATTTGTTCTGGCAAATTATTGTAGTCTCAGAGTCCACATTTTTTTTTTTTTTTTTTTTTTTTTTTTTTTTTTTTTTTTTTTTTTTTTTTTTTTTTTTTTTTTTTTTTTTTTTTTAAATGAATATGTCCTTGTTAAACAAGTACATATACATCTTCCTACGTTCCCTAAACTAAGCATAAATGCTTGTCCTATAGGTGAACGAGATCGGTCGAGGCAGGATTCGAACTCGCGACCACTGGATTACTAACCCAGCGCGCTAACCGCTCTGCCATCCACCCATCCATTTTTTTGTAGCTTTCTCAGTTACAAAGTACTTTTTTATATGTGTGTTGTAGTTGTGGATTTGTATTCTCTGCTTGTCTTTTTTATTTTGTGTATTAGTTTTAATGTTTCATACTGTGCTATCTTCTGTATTTTTTTATGAATAAAAGAGTAATGTATGCATGTATCAGAAATGATCCAACTGTAGAATTTACCAAACTCTTGACACATAAGACAGAGAATGCTATCATCATGGGTACCAAAGAGAGTCTTATAGGGGCACCCAGGAAGCAAAAGAAAGGTTGGGAGGCCCAGGCTGCGATGGGAAAACAATATTGTGAGAGTCGCGCCCAAGCTTCTGGATTTGCCAAACTGGAGGGTCACAGAAGAAGGTGATAGGAGAGGTTGGAGAAGGGAGTTGCTGGAGGCCAAGGCTTGATATGGACTGTGGAGCCATTGAAAAAGATTAAATTATATTAGTATTATAGCTTCATGAATTATATATTGTTTTCAATATAATCAATTGGAAGACTTTGTTAGATTCATACTTTGTCATTATTATTTAATATATAGTATCATTATGTAAAACAAATTTACCTTTTTTTATAATGGACATCCTTTTTGATATACCAAATGTACTTATGTATATATTACATTTCATAATACAGAACTTCATTTTTTCATTTTAAATGAAGTTCATTTAGTAAATAATAATATAATAGTCCATATTTGGATATTGATATTACGTCTAACTCACTTCATATATTATAAAGATTGAAAATATGTTGAAAATATATTTTATTACAGACGGGAGCCATCTTGGTTGAGGACAGTCCAGTAGTGGAGAAGCCTCGTAATAAGAAAGAAGTTGGTCAGACTTCCTACCATAAGCCAGGTCCACCAACGCCAAGTAAAAATGGAGGAAGGCTGTCTTTACAGGTAATTTTAATATATACCATCTAACGATCTAGATTTGATTCAATTTGATGGTCAAAAGAATATGTACATTGTAAATTGTATATGTACGTAAAACGAGTGGTTTGTGGCCAACACTATACCCCTCACTACCAAGTCACTCTACAAAGCATTCAAATTTTGTATGGAAAATTTTCAGCATATTCATGAAATGAATTTGATAAATTATTGTTGATTTACATAGCACATAGTACACAGCACACACAGATATATTGTGATGAAACTTCCAGCATACAATCTCCCCATGATACTAATTGATAATCTGTAATAAAAAAAATAACCTTAAAAATTGCGAATTCATAACTCCCCACTATATCCCCTTGGGGTAGTGAGGAGTAAAAATGGTATCACCATTGAGGAGGGCAGCGAAGGACAGGAACGGCTGGAGAAGGTTTCTGGAGGAGGCCAGGGCCCACACAAGTCTGCAGTGCCAATGATGATGATGAATGCCCTATTCTAAGCCTTTTTTTTTAATTTCATCATTTTGTTGTTCTTTATTATAGGGTAATGAACTAAGAGAGCCATTGAGGGAACAAAATGACAATAATCCTAGGAAAGCCACAACGCCGTCACGAATCAAGGCATTGTTTATGGGCAATACTTCCAGGACGTCGTCTAGAGATGAGGTATGTATTCTGTAATCAGAAATTGAGATGAGATTGATGAGAAAGATATGAATGAAGAAATGTGACATTAATTGAATAAATATATTGTTTAATAAAATGAAAAAAGTGGTTCTATAAAATTCAATTGATATAATGTTGAATAGCATACCGTAACATGAGGTTACTTTACGCCCCATGGTCCTACTTTAAGCCACCACAGAAACTTTGTATTTCGCGCTTCTCTCGTACAAACATGTCAAAAGACGCGCGTTTTTTGCTATTGATCATTTTATATATGGCTAACCCAGTCGGGATTCCATATTATCTATGCTGCACACATATTGATATAATATATAAGTTATATGTCAACACGTGACTTAAATTGTTTGTGAAATTCACTGTGCCAAACTTTTATGTGCTGTGTTTTTATAGTACCTACAACAGAAATCAAAACGCCTGGGTTTGTTAAACGAACAATTAGGTAAGTAGATTTGATGTTGTTTATTGTTACTGTTTTGCTGATTTAAAAAAAATAATACCCAACCTCAATTGCAATCAGTTTTTTTGTGAAAGTGGGGTTACTTTAAGCCGTACTAAAGTAACCCCCATCTCATAAATAAAATCAAGAAATCATGGAATTTATATAAAATGGATATACTTTTTGTTTATTTCTTTTGGTAATATTATTTATATTTAATATTTCAGCTTAGAAAAATGCCAAGAACTTATAAAAGGAAACCGGGCTCTAGAAAATATGCAGATTATTCGCAAGATATGCTCCAAAAATGCCTTAATGCCATTAATGAAAACCAAAGTCAGGAGCAGCATCTGAACACTTTGGCATATGCCGAGCTACCATCCGAAATAAATTAAAACAAAAACACACTCAAAACCCAGGACATCCTACAGTAATTACAGGTTTAGAAGAATCAACCTTTGTTTCTCACATTTTGGCTGTGTCTGAGTACGGGTTTCCTGTGGATGAACTAGACTTTAGGTTTATTGTGAAGGGTTACCTGTCTGCCCAAGGTAAAACTATCCAGCAGTTTAAAAATAACATGCCAAGGCTGGAATGGTGTAAATCATTTTTAAGACGACATCCTGAGACGACGTTTGCAGCCAATATAAAACGCAATCGGGCTGCTATTATCGAAAAAACCTTGAGCGAGTTTATTGAAAACCTCGCTCAAGTTGTTGCAAATGTGCCTGCAGAAAATATATACAACTATGATGAAACAAATGTTGTTGATTATGTTGCTGTTGCTTGGCAGGGAGATAAATATCCAGGAATTGTTATAGATGTCACTGGAGATGAGGTACTAGTAGACTGCATGAAGAAAGGAAAACATTTTTGGAAGTGGCCCAAACAGAAGGACATTCTTAATTACAAATTGTGTGATGTCATACAAGCACCTACTTTCATTAAACGGGGTGCGTTTTCAGATCCAGAAATTTAAAACTCGTATTTCCTATTTTTTATATGATTAATTGTAAACTTTTGTTTTGTAATTACACAATATTTTTTTTTTAATACTATAAATAATAATTTTTGTGTCAATTTTATATTTTATTTTAGGTTAATTAAATCGAAATAAATTTATCTTACAATTATGGTGGGGTTTCTTTATGCCATTGCAAGTAAATGAAACAAAACGGTATTTAAAATATACATGGCTTAAAGTATCACCAACCCGGGGTAACTTTAGCCCACTTTTTGAAAAATAAGAAATTATGTCTAATTTTTATTTTTTTTTAAATTAAATACTTTAAATAAAACGCTGATATCTTAATCAATCATTTGAATGAAAGCAATATTAAATGCAATTTTCGAATAAAGCCTAATCGAACATTAAAACAGAAAATCACCATAAAGTGGATTAAAGTAACCCCATGTTACGGTATTCCAACTGTCGATTTGTTCAAGAGAATTTTATTCTCTTATTTCTTATCTTCTCTAACATATTGACAAAGTATCAAGCCAAGATGGTTTTAATCCATATATTAGAACATATAGGCTATATAACATAATATATGGATTTACTCAGAATTTGGAGTAGAAAATTTAATGTCTTTCCCCCAAATTTTGAATTTTTACTTTATTTTTCCATATATCTCAAAAAACATATAAGCTAGAACCAGTGGCGACTGGTCGATTGTATTTTTGATCATTTTTGGTAGTGCAATTTTTCCTGAATTAATAATAAATTAATAGGTATTTAAACCATAAATACAATATAGGATATTTAAACAAACAAATGTATTAAAGTCACAGTATTTGTTTTCAAATCATTTGTTAATTCAAAATAACTAGTTGCATGTAACACATGAGATCCAACTGTCGATAGCGATAGTATGTATAGTTGAAGAATAAGTACCAAACAATAATCCCATAAATACAAATTATTTAATATTTTAAGATATTTGATTTTCTATACAACACATGTACCTACATATGTATGTATGTCAAGATAGGATAGTATGGAGGTCAGTCCTTTGATCCTACCCAGAATATGAAAAGAGAATGATGGTATGTATGTATGTTTGGAGATTAGTATCAATCAATTAAGTCTTCTTAGATATTGTGTGTAGGCGATTGCCATACAAATTGTATGAAGCAATGTCGTCACTAAATTCAATTTTTATAAAAATTATTAAAAAAAATTTGAGATGTGCTAATACAATGTTAATATTTTTTATATAAAATTTAATTGTCTAGTTGGGGTGTTTCGGCTTTTTTTGATATTTTTAAAAAAATTGCAAATATAGGCAGTTAAACTCATAAATTTATCATAAAAAAAATATTTTTCTTAATAAAAAATGTTTGAGAAACCCTGGATTTAAAAAAAAAAAAACTAATTTGAGATTTTGTATTTGTCTATGTTTATAACAAATTTCAGCGTTCTAGCTTTTATGGTTTCTGAGATATATGGAAAAATAAACCAAAATTTCAAAAGTTGATAACCCCTGACTGAAACAAAAATTCACACTTCTGAGTATAAAAGTTTTGTAGGCCTATAACTGTTTATATATTCTAAAAATTTGGGCTCTGTAAAATGAGCGGATCAAAAGTTATAAGGGGGGGGACACACAGACACACAGACAGACACACAGACACACACAAAACTCACATAAAATTTTCTACTCCGAATTCTGAGTAAATCCATGTATGGGAACATATATGCTGCGAGGCCTCTAGTTGGTGTTATTAGCTTGCAAAAAGTCCACTACACCATACAAAATTTTCCTTCGTACACGCATCTTGGCTTAATAATGTCGATTCATTAAGAGAATTGAATTCTCATGAACGAATCGACAGTTGGAAAACCGCGCCCGATATTGACATTGGTAAAAATCAAATTCAAACAAGGATATGATGTACACATTTGAATTAGTGACGTTCTCTTTTATAGGTAATATTGTTATTTAACAATATTGTTTTACTGATTTATCAACAGATGTCGTAAAGACAAATGTATGGGAGTATTATTCATACAATTTTCGTCTCAATCAAGTATTAATATACGAAGTAATTAGGTCTAAAGTTGTGTGTCAATATGTGACACTTGTATTTTAGGCGCGGAATCGGCTGTATGTCATGTATATGTGATACTCATCTCTTTCAATACGAATGGCTAATGAATTAGAGAGCGAGATAGAGGTATACATACTAATTACATCTAAGATATGATAAGCTCAGTGCAGAGCACGAGCCTGCACGAGTTTGCCCTATGAGTTCAGTACAAGTATCGCTATTTCATCTGCCAGGGGACTATCTCTTTCTCTTCATACATACGCTGTATTAAAAAGAAATCAATTTTGGTGCGATATGTATATTGCACGCCATACATTACATAATGATAATATTTGTATTGTGGTAGATTTCATTATATGATGTCGATTGCGAGGGTATATTATATAATAATCAATTGGTTTAGAAAAATAACAGTAATAAATTAAAGCGTAATGATATATTAAAAACATATTTTAATATTAATTTTTAGAATATACCATTTAAAAATTGGTAGTGCAATTGATCCAACGCACTTCATATAGAGTCGCCGCTGGCTAGAAGCCTGAAAATTGGTATAAATATAGACAAATACAAAAGCTCAAATTGATTTTTTTTTAAAAAATTCCAAGAGTTTCTCAAACATTTTCTATTAAGAAAAACATTTTTTATGATAAATTTATGTGTTTAACTGCCTATATTTCCAAAGTTTTTAAAAATATTGAAAAAAGCCGAAACACCCCAACTAGATAATTTAATTTGTTAGACGAAATTTATTTCTTGTTTGTGCAAATCTTGTTTCTTTGGACTGAAAACATTGGTCAGTCGGAAAAAACACCATTCAATACACTTGTAACTTGCATAGAGTTAACAAATGAGGCATTATGGACGTTCCTCAACATTCATAATAACTTTTCATTAAATGCTTGCTGACGTTCTAGGGGAAATAAAACATTCTATGGGAAATAACTTCAAAATATGCACAGCAGAGCCATCTATGGGCAATATTCTAAAACATTTTACAAAGATAACACAGTTTTTGGAGTTATCCAATATGACATTATATCATCCGTATTTGTGATGTTGTGAATGTGAAAAAAAAAACAAAACTAGAGTACGACATTTCACATACAGGGTACTCCCCCACATGTTATGAAAGTGCTTGTAATAGTAATAATAAATTATTTGTATAGTGCCGTTTAATGATTCGAGATCATACCAAGGGCGCTGATAGTTTAATGTTGTGTTGCTTTCTGAAACAAAGCTGTTTTTAGTCCTTTAGTGAAAGTGCTCTTGCTTTGAGCACTGCAGACATCTAAAGGCAGTGAATTCCACTTAATAGGACCACTCACACTAAAGCATCGGTCATAGTAAGCCACTTTGTTGACTCTGTCCAACTCCTTTAAGGAATTGTTACTCTGTGATACATACGACCTGTGTGTGAGATGCCTCCCAGAGAGATCTCTTCTCTGACACAGCTCTTGTATATATTTTGGTGCCAGGTTGTTCAAAGCATTATATACTGTCAAACAAATTTTGTAATCAATTCGCTCTGGAATGTAATTCGTTTAGTAGTGGAGTTATGTGACATCATTTTTCTGCACCGAAAATAAGTCTTGCCGCTGTGTTAAATACCATCTGTAGTCTATCGAGCTGATACTTCGGCAATCCAGCATAAATGCCATTGCAGTAATCAAGCTGAGACACAACAAATGAATTTACGAGTGTTTTAGTCTCATTCTTGGGTAAATAATATAATATTTTGGGTGTTTCTATAAATTTTGCTGGGTATCAATTACCAATGATTACTCATGCTTTAATATCTTGGTCAAATCTTTAAATGAAATACTTATGTTCATTTATGTAATTAGATATTTTTCTTTATTTTCAGAATACATTTGGCACTCCGAAAAGCAGAAGACTCAGTATTTTTAGAAAACAAAAATAACATTTCCATATTATATATTTATTATTGAAGAGTTGATTTATATTGATTTACATTGTGTGTGATATCTTTATTATATTTTGTTATTTTTTGTAACATGTTTTAAAGTATAACTTGTTTTATTGTGAAATTGCTACAAAAATATCTTGTGATTCCAAATTTGTTTTTACTTTTCCAAACATTATATTTATATCCTGACGATGTTTGACGTACTAATAATAAATGATAGGCCCGCAGTTGAATGGTAGTGTACAAACTAGCAAACAAGGTTTCAAATGCAATCTTGACCCATGTATTTTTCACAGTTGAGGAATTGTATTTTTTTCTTGTTTAAATAATGTAGCAGTTAGATGAAAAAAAAAAGTATTAATATTATGTATGTTAATGTACATTTTTAATATCTGCATATAAATAAAGTAGATCTCGTCTATAATAAAATGGCACTAACAGTACAATTTTTATATGCTTTAGTAATGTTTATATGTATGTATATTTTATTTGCCTACATAGGTTACATTAAATATTTTTTAATAAACAAGTCTTTTTCTGTACTCTGCACCATGTACATAATTGAATTAATGTTCTCTAGTTATCGGGAAAATCTGAATATTTTCTTATTGAATACAATGTGTACTTTTTAATGTCGAAATCCTTCCGTGTAAAAACGTAAGTCTAATCTGAAATTAATCATTATAAACTGTCATGTTTTAACATCGAACAATCATTTGTCAAACAATTTGTTTTTTGTAAAATGCCTACGAACCAATTTCATAAATACATTCATTAATTGTTCAACAACTAGACAATTGGCAAACCTTGGACATTTTTTATGATGACATTGGTAAATTTAGGTCCCAGGTGAGGCTGTTGTTGGTATAATTGATTAAGGCGTAAATTGTAAAATCTTCCGAGGTTATTCCTAATCCCTTCCTGTTCAATAGAGGTTTGTACTCGTAGTACCTAGCCACTTGGTTATTTGATTGATATAAAAGCATTAGGGAACTTAACCTTTTCCGTGCTACGCGTATGCTAAACAATGTAACACCTCAGTGCGGCGCAATTTTCGGACAAAATTAAAATCGTCATATCTCAATAACTACTCACCTGAGATACTTGAAATCTTCGACAAGAATATTCGTTTTTAGCTGTTCTAAATGTTGAATACAATTTTTTGTTTATTTTGTGTTTCTGCATACTATTTAACTGATTTTTTCAACATTCCAGCTTACTAAAACATAACTAATTAGCAAAAAAATATCACATAGGTAAAAAAAGACATAGGAAAGAATATAGTGAATAAAAATCATCTTAAAATTCATGAATTTTTAAGTATTTCTTCGAAAACAAACACAGTTTTCAACAATTGCTTAGTGCCTTATACGTTTGTATGAAGTTTATCTGTAAGCGCTTTGACCTATGCGCCGCTGCACCGTAATTTATCAACTTATAGTAGAAAATAGTCATAAAATAATTGGTTGTTATAAATAATACTGTAATAAGTCAACAGGATCTGGAGAACTTTTTCGAAACATTTATGAAAGCAAAATTCATTCATAATAGCAAAAAATATTCAATGTATTTTGTCTATCACTTAGTAAGATTTTAAAAGTTGGTGACACAAAAAATCGAAGTTACTCTCAAAAACACACGAACTTTAAAAAAATAGTAATTTTGAAATATGAATCAACGTTAAAGACACAAATAAAATATAATTAAATAATAAGATTAATTACTCATTGTTTTACGTTCATATTAGTTAATAATGCTCTTATTGTCAAAATAAATAAATAAACAAAAACATATAAATTTACAGCAAAATACTTTGTTTTTATATAAGTACTAAATAAAAACCGAACATAAATATTTTTCTAAACCGGCGCACAATCTATACGACCTCGGATATGGGTTATAATTAATATCCATACAAAGCGGTATCTCAGTGCGGGTCTCGATTATGTCTCGAGATGAAATAGACAAAAAGTAAACACTCTACCGCCATCTACCAAATTTTTTTAAAATCATATTTACTTAGATAAATGGTTCAGCTACACGATGTAATTATTATATTTTGGATATGTCATAAATAAGATTTCTACAGCGAGTTTAAGTGGAGCATTGTCCATCACGATAACCTATCGTGATCCGCACTGGTGTAGCACATGATTCATCACGATAACGTCTCGAGATTAGCACTGAAACGGTTAACTAGTTTTGTATATATAGTGTTTTATGTTTTTCTACAAATTGTATATAACTGTCTGTTCCCAGAATGAAATAAAATAAAAAGCATTGATCATAGATAAAAGAACATTTTTTCCTAACTGAAAAATCAAATTGCTCAAGTTCATATATTTCAGCCTATTCGATTTAGGTATTAAAAAAAATAAAAATAATTGTAACACAATTTTTTATTATCCATGTCAGCTGTAAATACAGAAACATAAAAACTTTTAAAACAAAATTCTTCAATACAAAAAAGTAACAGATAAAATCCTTTGGGTAAAAATACGTAAGAGCTAAACAAATTGCTTCGATCATAAACAAATTACTTGTTTTTTTTATACATTATTGATATTTTTAGTTAGGTTAGGTATAAATGTTAGTACAAAGTTGGAACACTTCACACACCTCTTTTTTTAAAAACACTTCCTTGCACCCTGTGCAAGTGACGAGTTTATTGCCATATGGCAATTTCTTCCAACTAACCAGTGTTTCCAGCTCAGAGAAGCAACATTAGCGTGAGAAATGAATTTAAATAAATTTCTCCCCTGCTGGAACTGAGGACGCCCGCACAGAAACCAAACGGCTTACCAACTGTGCCACAGCGGTCAGCAATCGGTCTCTTTAATGTTAATGATAATTTTCTTACATCCTGTTTGTAAGTGGCAACTAGTGTTTCCAGTCCAGAGAACAAGATTTGCACGAGAAATAAGATTTAAATAAATTTCTCCTATGCTGGAAATCAAACTCAGGATGCCGGCACAGAAGTCAAACAGATTACTACTATGCTATGGCGGTCGACATATTTTCTATAATCAAATTATCTTAACAAATATGCATGTTTTGAATTTTGGCAACCTAAATAAGTACATTTTTCATAAATTTTATTTTCATAAAAAAAAACTTTCAAATCAAAGATTATAATATTTTTATCAAATTATAAAAAAACGCAACGTTGTAAGCTCTTATGGATTTTTACCATGATTTGCCCCTAAACAAAACAACACGTGTCCAAAGGAACATACAACTATAATTAATAACAAAATGATACACATTACAATAATGTTTTACAATGTTTTTTTAAATACTTAAAGACACATGTTGAAATTAAACATTACAAATATTTTGAATCATATTTTTTATACAGTGCTCTTGTGAAGTCATAAAATAGTGTTCAGCGTTTTCGCTTTACCTAACCTGCGTTTTTATTTATTTGACTATACATATTTAAACCATGGACTCAAACCTACCTTATATTTAATATTATAATTACAGTGTTCATCGAGAGATGGCATTTGATAATAGTTCGTATTTTTATAATTAGTCATAAATCAACTATGATATTATACTTCATACATGTAAAGCTGTTTATGAATAAATTATTTAAAAAAAAAGAAGAACTCAAAATGATAAGGACTGAACATTTTCGTAAATAAATGACGAATTTTTAAGTAATTGAGATGTATATATTAACAATGATAACATTACACATGTGAGTAAAATCTGATTGCTTCTTTTTTAAAATAATTCTGGATTTGCCCTGTGAATGCCGAATCTTACAAGAAGAAACAAAAACCATGTTGGTAAGCAAACGGAGATACAACAATATAAGTCTTTCTATTGATGGCTGTGAACGGGTGTCCCGTTTTAAATACTTGGGGTGCTGGTTGAATGGTGAGTGGAACTCGGATTCCGAAATAAAGACCAGCGGCCCTAATCTCCACTGCGAATCCAATCAGCCCCCCTAGACAACATGTCATTTAGCTCAAGAAAAGAAACGAGATAACTCAATGTATGAAAGTGACAGTTGCCAGTCACGTTACAACTGTCACTTCCATACATTGATTTATGTTTTCTTGAGCTAAATGATACATTGTCTAGGGGGGCTGATTTGCTAAGAACCTACCTCTGTTACAGAGAATGCGGTAGGAGGTATTTTTTAATTGTAATAGTAGATAATTTGAACGTATGCAGGTGACCGGTAGTTGAATTCTAAAAGAAAATTTGAAATTGGTATCAGATTTGAGTTTCAAGAGTTACAGGATTGAGATCCACCTTTTACAAAATGTAAGAAACACAAATAAAAGTACAAGATGGAGAGCTGTTAAAGCACACATGTTGCCAATACTGCTGTATAGTTTGGAAGGTTGGTTGGACTAGCAAAATCTCAACAGTAAATAAAATTGAAGCATACGAGATGTGGCTATACAGAAGGTTGATAGCTAACCACCTTCAAGAAACACAAAACCGTATACTCTGGCCACATATTTCGTGGTGATAAATATGCCCTTCTACAACTTATGGTGGAGGGAAAGATAGAGTGAAGACGCAGTATAGGGTGTATAAGAATATCGTGGCTTAAAAATCTTAGGTAGTGGTTTAGGATTCTTGCACCAACTAATTAGGTTGGCGCAAGATCGGGATGAGTTTGGTGTGATGGCCGCCAATCTCCGCTAGGAGTGGCACAAGAAGAAGACAACATGATTATTTTATATTTATAATTTTATGGCTTTCGTTGATTGCCATTATTTTTTCAATTGGTAACATTTAATTATAATGTGTAGCCTAAAAAATTGCACACATTGAGCAAATTCTTAAAAAATAATGATTACATTTTTTGTAATAAAAAAGGGATATTTATAAATTAAATTTATTTAAAATCGAAACTAAATAGGCAAAATGACAATACCATTTTTTTTATCTGTAGACGTAAATTTTAAAAGCATATCACCTGTAGTGGTTTCAAGATTGGCCAACCATGATATATAGTATATGTTATTATTAAGTATTTTGAGGATAACCTGAGTCAAATCCTGATCCTAGTGAGGATCAGTCGTCTGCTGTCGTATCGCCTGTATCACAGCAAGCATTTTCAGAGCACCATAATTAATTTAATTTCTGTCTTGAGGGATAAATAATGTGTGCCTGTCTGTTCGAGGTGGAAGCTTGGATCAAGATTAGCCATGATTAATCCCCAAAATACTTAATAATGACATATTTTGAAAAGGCGACAACCTTTGTTTAAATATTAAGATTTTCGCAGGTAAAAGATGAAGAGTTACATTCAAGGTTACCCTAGAAACATTATACATATAATATGTGTAGTCAAATTGTTTCCGGAATACACGGTTTGGCATGACACAGTCACTATAATGACCTATGTTATCTTATCAATGTTATGATGGACAAAACTTGCTACAGTTGATTATCTCAAAAAACATTGATTATTCACATTTTACGATCGGCGAAAATCTCAAAACAAACACATAATTTTTTTAACTTTCAGTCATTCACCTATCTAGCGTCGATAAGGTTTTATTTTTACTAATGATCTTTTTCATTGTTCATTTAATTATAATAAAAATTTATAAATAGTAAGTTATATGCAACATACAGTTTATTGATAAAAAAAGATTGATATACATATATGTAAATATTATAAGTTGTGTTTGTAAACAAATTGATATACAAGTGTAAACGAAACAGACTAGAGGTTTGTTGCTACCATTTGAATGTCCCCTAAGACGACCTCTAAGAATATGATAATCCTAAGTAATCGTTCCAGATAACCGTCAATCAATGACTTATCGTGGAATTGGAGGGGGCGGAGCGCCGGAACCCATCATTGCCGCACTGGGGCCCAGAAGGAACTGCAATTAACAAGGGAAAAATTTACTTTTAGTTAATTTAAATTAAAAAAATATGATACCGTGATATGGTGAAACACAGCAAGAAATTTAATTTTACCAATTCTCAATATAAAATTGGTATGTTTTCTTAAATACAGTCAGCCTGCGGTAATCCGTGTCGGATTATAGAGTATTGGCACACAACTTCTGTAGTCAGCAATTTTTGTAAAAAGAGTAACTTGTTATCTGACAAATTACAATATAAAAATGGTAAGATTCTATATGTACTATAAAATATACAATGTGAAATTTAGTAAATTTAACACCACAATAAGACAAAGTTTGTTTTAATACAATATCAATTGTATTATACGCAAGTGGTAAGTGTAAAATAATTTTACAGGGGAGCATTTTTAAAATGTAATTAACGCTTTGTTACTTTTTTGTATTTACCACATATTGTCAACTAGTGATGTATTTATTGTTTATCATACTCATATCATAATATTGTAAACAATAAACTATGAAAATTACAATAATTATTATCTCGATTTGACTAAAAATTGTACTCAACACTTCTATGCTTAATACCATTGATATAAGTTTTTGTTTCCATCATCCTTGAATGATGATAAAGGCAAAATCTAATAATAATAAACACTTCCTTGCACCCTGTAAAAGTGGTGAGTTTATTGCCATACGGCAATTTCTTCAAACTGTGTTTCCAGAGAATTAAATAAGTTTTTCCCCTGCTGGGAATCAAACCCAGGTCACCCACACAGAAGCCAAACGGCTTACCAACTGTACCTTTGCAGCAACAGAAATAATCATAGATTCTGGCCCTGAGTCAAATTGAAAACGCTGTTCGTTATCGCCAAGCGCTATTTTTTTTTTGTATGTGATTTGACGTTTGTTGTAGAAATTTTTTCTACAATAACAAACAACAAACGTCAAATCCCATACAAAAAAAAAATTAGCGCTTGGCAATAACGAACAGTGTTTTCAATTTGACTTGGGGGCTCTGTCAGTCATGTATGATGTTAATAAAAATAAATTACATACCTGTTTTTGTTGACTCTTTTGCATTTCATCCATTTTTGCTCTTTCTAATTCAAATAAAACTGGTGCAAATAATATAACAGAAGTACTGGCGACCAACCACGATGCAGTCCGAGAAAACGAGTATAATGCTTTGATTCCAGACCTGCAAAAATTAATATATTCAAAACATTTGATAATAATACCCCCTATTCAGTAACTATTGTAACTAAAATAGGAACGTTCTAAAATTGCAGATTTTAGATTTACGGTCTTATTTTGGCGTTATCAACAAGTACAAGGAACTGGTAGATAGAACAGTTCAAAATGGCTTTAGCACAAGTATATATGCTGTAGAGGTGGGGGCGAGAGGCCTGTTGCAAAATCTTTATATTCCTACTTTAAAGACCTGGGTCTCCCAAGAGGTAAAATAAAAAAAACTTTTGGATAGGGTGGTAAAAGCAGCATTATCCGCACCATATTGGATTTGGTTGCGCAGGGGAGTGGAGTATCAGTCGGAGATAGGTGGGTGAGTGGAGAGCGTGACTTGAGTCATAAAGTGGCCCCTTAATCCCGCATACATGGTCGCAAGCCCATGTGGCTCACCTGTTCTGACTGGTACTCTGGTCGCCTGTGCTCGAGGGTCTGGATTCATAAATCCAGTGAAACCACGATTGCCTTTCTCTTTTGTATCTTATCAACTTGGACTAAATAGAATAGGAACGTACCTATTTTGGCCGGAACGTTCTTAAAAAGTTACTGAATCAGACGTATTATGAATAATTATGAAATTTTCATCATTTTCATAATAATTCAAAATACGTCTAATTCAGAAACTTTTTAAAAACCTTCCGGCCAAAATAAGTACGTTCCTATTCCATTTAGTCCAAGTTGATATTTGATAACGCTAAAATAAGACCGTAAATCTAAAATCTACAATTTTAGTATGTTCCTATTTTAGTTACAATAGTTACTGAATAGGGGGTGATGAGGTACCTATATATCATACCACGAGTGTAAAACCAAAGTATGTGCAAATACTATAGTTTGGAGATATGAGAGTTGATTTACTAAAAAATTGGATTTACTAAAACTCTCATCAGTCATTGCTTCTCCTTAACGCAGTCGAAGACTTCAGAAGCGACCTCCACTTACTTTCTGGATTACTCTCATTTGCACATACTTACGGTGCGATATATTAACAGATAGATGGACACGAAACACTTTTGTTGGACCCCAGTGGATGGTAGTTGTATAGTTACGGGAAGAGATGGGAGGCCTGTCCTGCAGTGGGCAAACACGGACTGAAGATGCAGATGATATTTGTCAAAAATATAAATAGTTCAAAAAACATTTTTTAAGAAAAATATTTTTTTTATGATAAATTTGTGTTTAACTGCCTATATTTCCAAAGTTTTTAAAAATATCGAAAAAAGCCGAAACACCCCAACTAGATAATTTAATTTTCTATAAAAAATATTAACATTGCAGTAGTACATCTCAAACTTTTTTTAACAATTGGTGACGACATCGTTTCATACAATTTGTAAGGCAGTATACACTACACAATATCTCATTCAATAGTTTGATACCTACTTTATCTCCAAACATACATACATACCATCACGCTGTTTTCATATTCCGGGTAGGAAAAACAGATTGACCTCCATACTATCCTATCCTGACATACATACCTACATGTTTTATATAGAAAACAAAATATCTTACAATATTTATTAATTTGTATTTATGTGTTTATATTTTGGTACGTATTTTTCAAATATACATACTATCTCCATCGACAGTTGGATCTCATGTGTTACATGCGACTAGTTATAATGTATAATATACGCCAAAAGTCTTGAACAAGCTTCCGGTTGCACAGAGCGCAAAATTGTGTATTTTTGCTTCGTTGGTTTACGTGCAAATCACCCCCCTTCTCGGCTAAAAGTTCAAGTTATTTGGCGACAACTATATCTACGTACAAAAGGAGTTAATAAATGAAACAGATAGTAATATATTTCTTACCATGATTTACTAGCGACAGTACTTGTCATGTAAACTAAACTTTCTGGAAACATTTCTGAGAGTCCCCAGAGACGTTCTGCCAGAGTTTCATCTGGTTCCTGAAATACAATATTTACAAATTTTAATAGGTACTCAAGTTTGCTTTTACTTTTGCTAATAATAAACTAACAATTATAATCGGGTCACATTCTGCGTGGGCCGAAATGAGGTCTCCCAATTGTTGCTGATGGTCCAGATTGAAGGACAGCGTGGACTGGGCAGACATCTTAACTGCGTAACATCCGAGAATGTACTGGAGTGAGGAGGAGTTGTATTGGATGGCGTAAGACTGGTAGGACTTTGCTCAAGTGATTGCCAACGCCGGGGAGCTCTGATATGGTATGTTGAGAAAAAGAAGATAATATAGTGAGCAAGAAAGATCCGACTTAATTGCTTGTACAAGGTATCACTACATATGTTAAATGATATACTAAAGAATATTATAGCTATACATAGTCAAGATTGATATGCTTGTATCCACTACTGATTCTTATTATTTAATTGTTTTTAAACATTATAATGCTGTGTTTTTGACATATGCATCACAATCCTGGACATCGACCAAGAAGAACGAAAATGCATTGTTGGTGTTCGAAAGGAAAATACTTCGCAAAATATTTGGCCCTACCTGTGAAGGAGGATCTTGGAGGATCCGGTTTAACCATGAGCTAAAAATAATGTATGGCGAAACAAACGTTGTCCAATACATCAAAATACAACGTCTACGTTGGCTCGGACACATTTGTAGAATGGAGGATAGCCGGGTCCCAAAGGAAGTATTGGACACCTGCCCTGAAGGAAGAAGAAGCACAGGGAGACCTAGGATGAGATGGTTGGGCGACATCGAGGGCGATATAAGAGCGATCGGACAGACAAATTCGAGGACACTAACTGTCGACAGGGCGGGATGGAGGCAGTTTCTTGAGGAGGCCAAAGCCCACACCGGTCTGTAGCGCCATTACTGATGATGATGCTATGTTTTTGTGTTTCAAGTATGATTTTGTAATGTTCTATAATATATTTACATTACGAATTATGTAATGTAAACACCAATATGAAATATCGTCATATGGAGTGGCATATAAAACTACACTAAGTAAGATTGCAAAGTAGACTAGAAGTTAAAATAAATGCCTTTTCGACCGATCAAAAGTATTCTCTCTTCAGAGAAAAGTGGAGTATAGCATTCTGATTGACCATTTTTTGAGATCTAAAGACAGATTACTAATACCACACGGCAGACAAACTAGATCAGTGACTAACAAAACTTTTATGCACAAACAAATTCAACAATGAATATGGACGCAGGACCGGCGATGTGTTGCTGCCCAAGGTCTGTCTGGAACCCCATGCCTGCCAGTTTGAAGCAGTGTGGATCCATCAAGGATTTCAAAAAGAAAACCAAAGAATACATATTACATAAAAATCCTCGATGGTTGATCTCAGTGGTGGGTACGGGTTGTTCCGGACTATGTAGGGCGGAAAATTTAGCGTAGGTATTATTGTTTTATTAGAAAATTTACTATCAAGATCACAGCCAAAAATCCCCTCGAGGGATTAGGCAATTAAAATACTGCAATTGTATTTTTATTAACAAATAAATAAATAAAAAGATCTAGTTAAGACATATGTGAGGATTATTTTGCTATATGGTTGTGGGACTTGGTGGTGTGTGAGGACATGAAGTGTACCTCTTACACAGATTTAAAGAGATTCGCTGAGCTAAGTGGAGGGAAGACATGAATCACTTTGTTGCCAACCAATTCCCAAGAATTCAAAGAAGATTATTGTAAAAAAATATTAGATCATTCCTGTTACGTAGATGTATAAATCTGTCTGTAAAAACATGGAATAATCAAAGAACTGTAGCATTATTTTTATGGATTTTGAGTGCATTATGGTAATCATCATCTCCCGCTACTCCGCCTCTATCCCAGTTCATCTGGCATCGGGTTTCCTAGTCTTCAGTCCTTATGATCTGCGACTCTAAGCTGTCTGGGACCAGATTATGGTATTTAAAAAATTACATCATCATAAGATTCTTGCGTTCCAAGCCTGGCAACAGTATCGACAGGTTTCTTATCAGCTACGACTTGATCCTTGGCTGTAGGAGTCTTGTCTGTCAAAGGGTCACCCATTCCAGCCACATGTACCTGGAAAAAGAAAAAAAAAAGCTTATGACATAGATATATAATTGAAAACATACTATACATTTATATTATTAATCATCCACTTTGAATACACGTAGTTTAACCACAAAATCTTATATAACAAATTAATGTAATAATATATTGAGATAAAAATTATTTCAATACAAATATTTATAATTCGTTATCGCTTATTGAAGAAAACTCAATTATAATTCAGATGTGTTAAAGAACTAGTGTAAAACATGATTTTAACAACATTTTTCTCACTTAACCTAAAATACAATAATTACTTAAATTATGACAACTAATTTTAATTATAAAGTCAGAATTATTTATCCGAATACAAATAAAAGAATGAAAATAACGTAACGAATGCGAGTTTAAATTATTATTGTAAAGTAATTAATATTCTTACGTCTTTTGTTAAGTCTTCGGGCTTACGTTCTGGAGTATCGTCTTTACTGCTATCATCGCCGTACAATGGCGACGATTCCATCCCGCTGTCCTGTTCAAAATCGTCAACGAGATCCATGTATAGTTATTTAACTGCTAAGTATCCCTTATCGATTGATATTTATTGTAAATGTAAAAAAAACCGATAAAATCCCCACACGGTGATTTTCGAACCGCACCAAGCTCAGACTTGCTGATTGAGATTACGTATTTTACGGATATTATGTGTGAAAGTGTTATGTATTTTCTATTAAATACTCAACCTTTTTTATTTAACTTGAATTATACCACATATGAACTATTTTTCATTTTGTAAAAATATGAAACTAAAAATGAAATCTTTCTGCACCTCATGAAATCTCAAACCATAGATTAATTTAGAGAAGATCATAAGATGCATAGATAAGGTGACTAAAGTTTTTGAAAATACTTCACTATATAATTAAGGCTTTAAAAAAATATTATCCAATTTTGGTTCCTATACACTTTTATTCTGTCCACCATAATGTTAGCGTAAAATGATATAGATACTATGTCCTATTCTGATTCGTTTCAGAGTACGAAAACGTCTGTAACCAACGGGCGACCGTGGATAAAAGGATTTTATACGCGCTGTGACGTAATGAGTCCCGTATAAATACAAGCAACTTTTTTACATTTCTCAAGTACTAAAATTCAGACGGATAATTTAAGACGAATCAGAATAGGACATATTGTAAATATGATTAGTTTAAGAGCATTTTTATATTAAATAGATACAAAAAATGTAATTGCTGGAAGCAGCGTAATTAATTTTACTATAAATTTCGCCAAATAACTTGTGCTACGCAGAGGACAAATTAAGTTTTTTTTGCTTGGTTGGCATATGTGCAACACCCCCCCCTCCCCGAAAATTCTTTACTTTTTTGCCGGAAACTATATATATTTTCACTTTGTATCAAATCATTTAATATAGTGGCTGAAGAGTGATGAAAATATAAACTTTATAGTTGTACTTACAAACTCTATTAAATATCATCTTAAATATTTTAATTATTTTTAATGGAATATAAAAATATGGACACTTTACAATACATTGTAAAGTGTTTGTTATTTTTTATGTGATATTTGTTTGTTTATAGAATATTTGTAACGCCCGCTTGCACCAAACATATTTACCAACTATGGAATAGTGGAGAGTCATGATTTTACAATTTTTAAGCATATTTTTTTACATCAATTTCTCAATGGGTATCATGTAGAGAGTGTATACTTTGAGTTTCATCGTGATGTTTTTGTGTGTATGCCGTATGACGTATGCCGTACACAAATTTGAAAATTTGTGTCCTCTGTACAGCCCAAACCAAAAGAATGATGAACTTCATATTGATACCATGTGGGTGAAGTACATAAACTTAGAGCTGATTAGTTTTCCATAGGCAACGGTTAATTATTTCTCTATGATTTCATCTGTTAAAACTTTAAAAATGCTCTCACGACCTGGAAATTTGAGATATTTTCATTTTGTTTGAATTATTTATGCAAAAAAATGAATTTTCACAAAACTGCATTCAGAGTTTGCCAACCTTAAAAGAAAAATATAATATCCTTTCAATAATTATGTTTCTATTAATCAATATTTGCATGAGTAAAATTTATTTTCAAGTTTACCCAAGAAATGAGTGAAAACATGCTGATTACTTTGTTTAATTTTAACTATTTTTTTCTAATTTTAAAGTAAGTATTATCTATATGAAAGACGCCATTTTTTAATACAAATATTTTCCATACATGTTGTTAATTTTCGTTACCATGGTTACGGTCAAATCCTCATAATAATATTTTAGTGTGAAGCATAGATTTTTATGTAATCCAACTGTCGATTTGTTCAGCAGAACTTTGTTCTCTTAACATATCGACAATGTCAAAGAGTATATAATACCTACGGATAGACAATGTTTCAAGCCAGGATACGCGAGAATTGTATGCAGAGGTCTACTTTTTTCACGGCTTTTCCAACTTTGAAGTCCAAAAACACCAACTTAGAGGCTTCGCAGCATATATGTTCCATACACGGATTTATCCAACTGACTGTGTGTGTGTGTCCCTTATAACTTTTGATCCGCTCAATTTACAGAGCCCAAATATTCATAATATGTAAACAGTTATAGGCCCACAAGACTTTTATACTCAGAATTTTGAATTTTTGTTTCAGTCAGGGGTTATCAACTTTTGAATTTTCACTTTATTTTTCCATATATCTCAGAAACCATAAAAGCTAGAACGCTGAAAATTGGTACAAATATCTAGGGTTTCTCAAACATTTTTTATTAAGAAAAATATTTTTTTTATGACAAATTTATGAGTTTAACTGCCTATATTTCCATTTTTTTAAAAATATCGAAAAAAGCCGAAACACCCCAACTAGATAATTTAATTTTATATAAAAAATATGAACATTGTATTAGCACATTTCAATTTATTTTAACAATTTTTATAAAAATTGAATTTAGTGACGACATTGCTTCATTCAAATTGTATGGCAGTCGCCTATACACAATATGTAAGAAGACTTAATAGTTTAATAGGTACTTAATCTCCAAACATACATACAGAACCATCATGCTGTTTTCATATTCCGGGTAGGAAAAGAGGACTGACCTCCATACTGTCCTATCTTGACATTCATACCAACATGTGTATGATGTGTTAAAATTTTCAATAATTTGGATTTATGGGTTTATAGTTTGATTCTTATTCTTCAACTATACATACTATCGCTATCGACAGTTGGATCTCATGTGTTACATGCAACTAGTTAAGCCAAGATGCGTGTACGAAGGAAAATTTTGTATGGTGTAGTGGACTTTTTGCATGCTAATAACTAGAGGCCTCGCAGCATATATGTTCCCATACATGGATTTACTCAGAATTCGGAGTAGAACATTTTATGTGAGTTTTGTGTGTGTCTGTGTGTGTGTCTGTGGGTGTGTGTGTGTGTGTCCCCTTATAACTTTTGATCCGCTCAATTTACAGAGCCCAAATTTTCAGAATATATAAACAGTTATAGGCCTACAAAACTTTTATACTCAGAATTGTGAATTTTTGTTTCAGTCAGGGGTTATCAACTTTTGAATTTTTACTTTATTTTTCCATATATCTCAGAAACCATAAAAGCTAGAACGCTGAAAATTGGTATAAATATAGACACATACAAAATCTCAAATATTTTTTTTTTTAAATTTCAGGGTTTCTCAAACATTTTTTATTAATAAAAATATTTTTTTTATGACAAATTTATGAGTTTAACTGCCTATATTTCCATTTATTTTAAATATATCGAAAAATGCCGAAACACCCCAACTAGATAATTTAATTTTATATAAAAAATATAAACATTGTATTAGCACATCTCAATTTTTTTTTAACAATTTTTATAAAAATTGAATTTAGTGACGACATCACTTCATACAATTTGTATGGTAGTCGCCTATACACAATATGTAAAAAGACTTAATAGTTTGATACTTAAATCTCCAAACATACATACATACCATCATACTGTTTTCATATTCTGTGTAGGAAAAACAGCCTGACCTCCATACTATCCTATCCTGACAAACATACCTACATGTTTTATATAGAAAATAAAATATCTTCAAATATTTATTAATTTGTGTTGTTTATAGTTTGGTACGTATTCTTTGATTAAGCATACTATCGCCATCGACAGTTGGATCTCATGTGTTACATGCAACTAGTTATATGAAAATCTATGGTGTGAAGTATAATCAAAGATTTCCACATAATAGGTATACTAGATGGAGTACTACATGCAATAAGTGAGTCATGGATTATCGCGCGTTTGATTTCTTGGTTGGCAACATATTGCAGTTTTCCATACACTTCAACACTACCTAGATAACTTTATATCTTGATGAACAAAGTGTTTTTTCGACAAATAAATGTGAAAACAATTCGAAAAAAAACCACTTCGTTTTTAAAGATTTAGAGAACAGTTATCTAGGATGTGTTGAAATGTAAGGAAAACTGAAATATGTTGCCAACCAAAACATTAAACGCGCGATATTCCATAACTCACTTTTTGCACGGAGTACTACATCTAGTACCTATATAATAATAAAAATCTATGTTTTACATAGATATCCGTTAATTTCTTCTCTATGATTTCACCTGTCCAAACCAAAATTTGAAACAAAGAATTATAAGGTATTGAAAATGCTCTCACGGTCTGGCAAATCGAGGTATTTTTATATTTTTTGAACTTTTGATATAATTAAAATACACTCTTCAAAATTGCATTCAAGGATTGTCAAAATTTAAAGAAAAAATGTATATAACAGAAATAAAATTGCTTCTGTACTGGAAAATTGAGTGATCGACTTCATATCGACATTGTATGTGTCTCTATAGACAAGGGCGTCGCCAAGGGGGATTAAAAAATGTAACAATTCATATTTTTCTCATCCTCCATAATATAGAGTATACGGAGAATAGCCTATGAATGGGTTAATCTTTTCCATACTGCTCTGTCGTTAGATGCCACCTTTTAGTTCTGCTGCATCATAGATCGACAATCCGCGACAACGTCGTCCAACCATCGTTATTATCCCTATACTTCTTCTACCAGTTGGGTCATTAGACAACGCCCTTTTTCATTGGCATTCAGCATAAATATAGGTATCTATGGATACGCATTATCAAATTTCATATTTTGTGTAAAAAAATTCTATTCTCCGAGAATAGTTTTATTATTATTCTATGGCTAAATGTTTGAAGAAAATATAAATTTAATAAATGTATTACCCCTGAATTTCGGGAAAATTAGACAATACGATCGCTGTTGGGTAAACCAATCTAAGGATAGTTGATACATGGTACATGTCTCCTAACTCAATGTAGTATTTAAACAAACAACTGATTCGTTGCACTTGCAACAAATAGGTACTTCTCTTATATTATCTGATTTTGAATTCAGATAAAAGAAAAAATCAAATAACGTATCTAAATAACAATGAGACAATACCTGTAAACATGCTTTTATTTGCATGTGTTTTATAATTACTTATTTACTTAAGATAGCATTAATTCTCAAACAACTCGATTAAAATTAATGCTTTAAAACTTTTGACAGTAGTACCTAAATAACAAAGGTAATACCATAGAATACAATAACTAGGTACTACATACGTCGACGAATATGTGTACTTGGGAAGCATATTTCAACGGAATGGACGACTCGATAAAGAGATCGAAAGAAGAGTTATGGCAGGAAACAGAGTGAATGGAGCACTAAGACCAATTATGAATGATCGCAACATATCAAAGGATGCCAAAGTTGCCATTCATAACGCCGTCGTAGTGCCAACCTTGACGTATGCAAGTGAAACCTGGACATGGCAGAAGACGCATGAAAGTAGAATAAATGCAGTTGAAATGAGATCGTTAAGAAGGATTTGTAATAGAACGATGTATGACCGGGTAAGAAATGAAGACATAAGGAAAGAATGTAAGATGAAGAAAGATGTCATTACTAGAATGAAAGTGAACACATTGAGATGGTTTGGTCACATGGGGAGAATGAATGAGGAGCGCCTGACGAAGAAAATATACAGAGCGGAAAGGAATGGAATGAGAGGTCGGGGACGCCCAAGAAAGGGATGGCACGACCATGTGAACGAAATTTTGAAAGACGGAAATGTTAGAAGTGTGAGCAATAGACGAGCATGTATGAGACGATGCATGAATGTGGACGAAGCGAGGGATGCGTGCCAGGATAGGAAAATGTGGCGTTCGGTTCTCTCTGCCTACCCCTCAAGGGACATGGCGTGATGGTATGTATGTAGGTACTACATACCATAGGTAGGTACCTAAATTATTTTTCAAAAAAGGTACCTACATTTTTTAAAATATAGGACTTCGAACAATAAGCAAACATTGGATTTTTTTCCCCTGTCGGGAGTCAATGATATTTTATGACATTTTATTTTATTTTATTTTATATAGCTTCTCGGGCAACTAACAGGTACCTACTATGTCAAATAATTATTTAACACGCACCCAATAACAAGTTGCCACATTCTGGAGACTTACGATATTAATCGTCTCACAGATCCAGACTGAAAACACATTTTTTTTACATCTCAATAGACGAAGTAGGAATATTATGTTGTCAGCTGGTATGTGTGAACACGTTATGCGCTTGCGCAACGTACATAAATTATTTAGTTCCCTATGAATCCAATTTTTGAAAGTTCTATATAATATGTTAGTTATGAAAATCTTTTCGTTAATTATGAAAGGAACAGTCCTTACACATGAGGTCGCAGTAGCGGAATTGCTTATAGAAGCCGAAAATCTTGGCTTGCCTCTGAATATTCATCATCATCATCATCAGTAGCTCCACAGCCCAGGATGGGCCTTGGCCTCCTCATGAAATCGTCTCCATTGCACCCTATTCATGGCCTTTTCTCTCCAATTCCGCACACCGGCTATCTGAAGGTCCCTCTCAACTCCATCCATCCATCGCAGTTTCGGCTTCCCACACCCCTTCTACCCTCTGGACGCGTTGTGAGGATTATTTTTGGTGTCTGGTCATCTTCCATACGATGCACGTGTCCTCACCAGCGGAGCCTCCCTTTTTTATCGTTTGGACGATATTTGTTTCCTTGAATAGGCTCTGTAGTTCGTGGTTGAACCTGATTCTCGACGTGCCTTGATCGCAGAGGGGACCGAAAATTTTTCTTAAAATTTTTCTTAAAATTTTTCTTAAAATTTTTCTTTCGAAAACCAGTAACGCATCCATATCCTTTTTAGCAAGAACCCAACACTCAGAGCCGTATGTTAGTACAGCAGGGTGATTTTGTATGAAACACCAAGAGTTGTCTTAACTCTTGTCTTAACTCCCGAGAAATCTCGGAATTTGGTATTTTGTATGGAGTTTTCCGGTGTTAACTCCGTGAGAAAACTGAAGGGGGCGTGACCCAAACATTAGTACAAATTTGCCATATGTAAATAAAATTTCTATGTCCAGTTTAATTTACATATGGCAATCTCGTACATTTACCCGCATTTATCAGATTTTGACAGCTAATCGTGTGTTTTTTGTTTATTTTATTAATATTTAGCAAGGTATATACTCTATTTTCATTCATTGTTTTGTATTTCATAGCTTATTTACTCGATGCTTTTTATAAATAACATGTTTTAAATAAAATTTTAATTGAAATGGTGTTACGTCAAACGACTCAACTTTGAACAATTTTCTATTACCGATTCGATTTGTTTGTTATACTAGGGATTATTCTAATAAAATATACACGCAAACATGTTTGTTTGGGTAATATCATGGGTTAACGTTTTTTTATAAATAATTTCTTGTTTAGAATGGACAAAAAAAGAGCATAATAATTTTTTCATGAAATTTTGAGTCTTCCTTTTATTATTTTTATAATTAAATATCATACATAGTAGTAAAATTGATTTTTCTTTATTGCAGATATTATATATATAGTATATGATCTTCAGTATCAGCTCAACTCTGGCTCAAGAATTCCTGCAGCAGTTTACTTAATTACATAATATGGCTTCCAAACATGTGCGACACACTGATGATTGCAAGATTTCAATTACATATCTGTAAAAATAATAAACAAGGTTAATAAAATAATTTACTTTGACCACTATAATGATCATGGTTCAAAAATTTTCATGCTTGTGTTTTCTTTATATCCTATTTTTTTCAACAAAATATATAGTTTCAGAATTATCTGCTCTTAACATGTGAGTGAATTATCAAACGCACTACATAAATACCATGCATATTAATATGAAGCAGTATAAAAAGGTAAAACTAGTACTTTTATGTATATATGTTGTTTAGTTATCTTATATTATAGTACAATGTGCTTTTAAATACTATTTATTGATTTAAATCTACTTTCAAAACCAACTCCAATATTTTTTTCATTTATTTAAATTTAAACATTTCATTATATACATTATAACAAAGTAATGTGTTATTGAGTCATGAATTAACTGAAGTTAAAACAAACTACCACTATGCCACATGGATCAGCATTAGTCGCTATGCAAAAACAATTGATTGGAGCAGAATATTAATAAAATCTAAAAAAATGTAAATAGATGTTCTCTCTGCCCTATGATAAATATAATATGATATATAATAAATAGAATTTACAAAGCGCCGTTTAATGATACAAGATCACTCCAAGGGCGCTGTAGTTTATTTGTTGGCTCTACGAAACAAGGCAGTCTTAAGAAGTCTTTCGGCATGTCCAACGGACCATCGTCTTTTTATCACTTTTCATCGTCTTTTAACGCTCGCAAAAATAAGTATCACATGCTGCAAATAAACAAAACGTGATTAGTATCCTCATTTTATATTATTATACTCAAAGAAAAACGTCATGTTTCATTGTTTGAAACGTCAAATTCATGAAATATTAAGCCTCCAAAGACCTAAGTCGAAATATTAACAACGAATGTATAAACAAGTCAAATACTAAAATAAATAATAAATTTGGTCAATAATATGTATGAATATTGTACAAGATAAATAATACACACCTTGTAAATGATTATGGATGAATTAATTACTGTAATTAGTCAATTTTACAATATCAAACTCGCGTGCATAGAAAATATAGAAGTAAATTCGTCGCGTGATTTGACAGGAGATAACTCTTATTCTACAAATAAATAAATAATTTTAACTCCGAGTATTTTATTGGGGTTAAGACAACGAAAGAAAATTCGCTTACAAAATACCAAAAATATACATACATTGGTGTTAACGAGCTAAATCCACAGATAAAATAGTACTTAACTCCTTTCTTCTCCTCTGGTGTTTATACAAAATCAGCCTGCAGGTCGTAAAAGAGTTTTGTAGACGAGGATTTTAGTGTTTCTTGACAGTACACGTGATCTATAGTGCCTCTGTAGTCCAAAGTAACACTTGTAAGCCAAGGCAAGTCTTTTATTGATCTCAACACTGGTTTCATTACCATTCGTTATGTTAAGAAAAATTCAAGACCTAATATTTTTTTTGTCTGTTTTATGAAAACTATAAAACAAGATTAAATATTGAACCATGTAGATACGATGCTTGACAGGGCCACAAATGATTTTAAAATATTTTCATGGCCACTCAAATGAACAACGATACTAAAAAAACATTAAATATTCGACATTTCCCAATTTTCTTTCAGGGTTTGCCTAGCCCGAAGGTTCTATGAGGTGACAATGATTTCGCATAGATGTCACCCCTAAACCGCGCCAAAATGTTGCTTTCATTGTTAACAAACTAATTTATCAATAGATGGCGTAGCAGTGACTTATATGAGGAAGTCATATCGCAAACAGACAAGGCAGCGGTCGTTGCTGGCTGTTTGAGAGATACTGTCTGGAAAAACAAACACATGCTAACGGAGAGTAAAACCCGAATTTATAAAACATGTGTGCGACCCATCATGACTTATGCGATTGAGGTCAGAGCGGACACCGTTAGAACAAAGAGCCTGCTCCGGACGACAGAGATGAGAACCCTACGCTCCATCGCGAGTTTCACCCTTTTGGATCGGATGCGGAACACCGATATAAGACAGATCTGTGACGTTAGGGATATTGTCAGATGGTGCAGGAGCCGAATTCGATTCTGGCGGGACCACGTGGCGAGAATGGGAGACAACAGGTTGCCCAAAATTATCTCCCAACAAATAAACTTTGGCAATCGACCACGAGGTAGACCATCCAAGAGATGGAGAGATAGCTGAAGCTCGGCGTCACAAGAGGCCTTGAGGGACGGGCAAAGTTCCTGAAAAAAAACAGGTGTCAACCTAAAAAAAAGAAGAAAAAGAAGATGGCGTTACAAAACAGTTTCTTCTTCACTTCATAGATGGCGATGGTGTTTGAAAACGAAAAGATTTTCACGATTAATATGTATAGAAGTTTCAGAAATTGGATTGATATATAGGGAACTTAATAAGAAGTTAAGTAAATAAATTTTTTTAAATAAATATCTTTAAAAAAAAATTTGGTAACAAAAAACTTTGTTTCTTCCACTTCACATTTATATTGGATGGAACGTTTTCGAACTGTACTAGTTCATCTTCAGATGCTCAAGATGAACTAGTACAGTTCGAAAACGTTCCATCCAATATAAATGTGAAGTGGAAGAAACAAATTTTTTTGTTACCAAATTTTTATTTAAGGATTTTTATTTAAAAAATTTTATTTACTTAATTATTACGGATTTCCACAGTGTTACTAAAAATAATTTCAACGAATTAATAAGAAGGCAAAATTGGTGAACGTGATCACCTAAACCAGCAGATGACAGGTTAGCCCTGCAGGTGCCTTGAGTTCCTGGTTCTCATATAATAATACAACTTAATCTCTATTGAGATGTTAAAAATTTGTCACAAAATAAAATGTTACGGGCCGATTGCTATAGCATAGTGGCAAGCCGTTTTATACTACTGTGCGGACGAGAAGAAGCTATTAAAAATATTTCTTACTCAGATTTCAGATTTCTTCACAGATTTTTAGAACTGTATAGTTGGATGAAATTGGCAATCGGCAATTAAATCGTCTATTGTACGTGGTGCTAGAAAATATAGATAATAACCTCTACTTCCATATCTTATGAAAATCTTGAGAAATACTGTAAAACTGACTTATCTAAGTAATAAATCATTACATACGTAATAGTTACACAAACCATCACTAGCTAACATAATATATCCATTTTACTTACAAACTCATGACATTGAGCATTTTAGACAAAATTATTTTATTACATATTGTTTAATTTTAAGTATTATTTACAAACTTTTGTTTTAATTGGTGCTCTTAAAAAATCATTTTATCAACACTTAATTTGTTATATTTTTTCAGTAATAACTGTTTTTTTCAACTACCTAATAAGTACGTTTTGTGTCAGTATATCGTATATAATGTTGTTGAAAATATCAAAATAAGTGTTTCACACAAATACTTAACTTTTAGATTAGATTTGAGATATTTTTAGTAGAAAAATCGGATATTTATGTGAACAATTTGATGTGCCGAAGATTATCGCTTCAAGTGTAAATACATATATGTACGAAATAAATAATTATTATGAATTGTAATGAAATACGCAAGTTTAACGAAGAAGTTGACTACAGTAAAAGTAAGTGGGATTTTGAAGAAACATTATAATTATTTTTTTAATTATAATTTATACTTTTTAATTTTTAATCTATATTTAATTATGGACGAGTTCAACAAATATTATTAATCACTTTGTATTGTGCTCATATTTTACTTAACACAGTTCTCACAAAATTTATGTTACAAAAATATAATATAAGAATGAAATTATACATTGTGATTATAAAATTTCCATCTAACTAGACTTTCCATCTTTTAATTTTCTTTAAAATCTTTAAAATGACTTTGAATTGATTTATTTTGTTATATTCCACATTCTTTAAAACACTAAAATCAATGCAGATAGTACTCATATGTACAATTCAATAACAAAAACTATTTTTCCTTCCTGAAGCACAAAGTTTTCATCTTTTCTAGGAGAATTTCAAATTGTGATATCTCATCCATTTTTTGTTGTCATAATATCTTCTGAATATTTTTTTTTACATTTTTATCATCAATTTACTATAGTTTACTATTAAAATGACTCTGACCAATGTTCATCCAATTGAAGCACGGAGTCCTAAAAATGAAAGCAAAAATGGGAAGCATGTTTCAAAGGAATGGACGGCTCGATAAGGATATCGAAAGACGAGTTATGGCAGGAAACAGAGTAAATGGAGCACTTAGATCAGTTTTGAATGATCGCAACATATCAAAGGATGCCAAAGTTGCCATTCATAACGCAGTCGTAGTGCCAACCTTGACGTATGCGATTGAATCCTGGACATGGCAGAAGTCGCACGAAAGCAGAATAAATGCAGTCGAAGTGAGATCGTTACGAAGATTTTGTAATAGATCGATGTATGACAGGATAAGAAACGAGGACAAAAGCAGGAAATGCAAGATGAAGAACGATGTAATAATTCGAATGAAAGTTAACACATTCAGACGTTTTGGGCACTTGGGAAGAATGAACGCCTGACGAAAAACATATACAAAGCTGACAGGAATTGAATAAGAGGTCGGGGGCGCCCAAGAAATGATGGATCAAGGATGTGGCTCGACCATGTGAACGATATTCTGAAAGACGAAAATGTAAGAAATACGATCAACAGAAAATGTATGAGACGATGCATGAATGTTGACGAAGCGATGAATGTGTATCAAGGTAGGAAAAAATGTGGCGTTCGGTTCTCTCTTTATGGACAACCCGTTATGGACATGCCTTTATGGTATGTATGTAATTATAACCTATTTCAAAGAAAAAAGCGAAGAAAATATTTTATCATACCACAAAGAAGATAAAAAAGTTATTCCAGAAAATAAATACTCGCTTTTGATCAAATCTGAGAAAACACAAATGACAGCTGATGAAATAAAAGATCTAGTTACGAAAGAAATTAAAATTACAACCCTAGGAATTGCTGTCAATGGAATAAAAAAAATCACACAAAACAGACTTATAATATCATGTCCAAATAAGGACCATGCAATAAAATTAACGAAAGAAATCAACACTAAACTTAGTAAATCTCTCATTGCATCTGAACTTCAAAAAAGAAATCCAAAACTATGTATAAAAGGACTACAAACTGATTTCACCGAAGGTGAAATTATTGATGCTTTAAAAACACAAAATGAAGGTATAAAAGAAATTATGAATGAGAACCCGAAGAATACTATAAAATTATTAAAAATGTTTAAACCCAAAGAACATAGTAATTTTACAAATTACTTAATAGAAACAAGTGGAAAATTGAGAAGCTGCCTCATCAAAAAAGCTAAAATAAACATTGGTTTTCAACGAGTAATGATCGAGGATGCTACTCCGGTCATGCAATGCTACCACTGTCTTAAATTTGGTCACACAGCATTAAGATGTCTAAATAAGGATAAAAAACCAAATTGTATGCATTGCGGTGGGGACCATAAATTATCCGATTGTAAAAATACTGACTCAACTCCAAAATGTAAAAATTGTGAGTATCAAAACAATGCTTACAAATTAACATTCGATGTCGACCATGCCGCAAACACAAAACATTGTCTATATTATAAAAAAATGGTATCAATTGCCCAAAGTAGAATTGATTATGAATGATGATATTATGTACGAGTACATACTTATTACATACTCTAAAATTGTTTTTTCATTTTATATAAAACTTTGTATCATATATTCTATGCAACAGTATGAAGTGAACTTATCCTCTTCTACTTCAAACCAATCAAAAACTCTATTTTAAATACATTTAATTACAATAACGATTAATTTCATATGTAAGGATCTAGGTACTGTCAATGTTTTTTACACTCGAAATAAACTTCAAATATCTATTAACAACAAAAAGAAAATGTTACTTTTTATACAACAGTTTATGGTGATTTTATATTTTATATCTCTTAAATATTCAAATTTACATACAAATATATTTTTTTTAATTATTTTTATGCAACAGTTAATGATCATGTTGTGTTTTATAAAGTGTTCAAATATACTATACTGTCTGCTACATTTTGATGATATTATATTTTCAATAAAAAATATATTAAATATTATAAAGTCGGTCCGTAATGGGTTAGTTTTTGCTCTATGCATTGATATTATTATTATTGACTGTACACTAGTGATGCTTTACTGTTTCGTACCGCAAGCGGTCGATGCACAAAAGTATTATTGTTGTAAAAATATTATACATTATACAACAGGGATACTTAACTTGTATTATACCATAAATGACCAATACATTTACATATTTACATTGCCAAAACATACAATATATACCTATCTGTGTTAAAATGATAAATTCTTTTTAGAAATTTCAAAAGCATATAAGTTTATATAAAATCAACTATCTATTACCACTTTTAATGCCTGTTTATATAAGATATTTTAATTTTAATATATAAGATGGCTAATTTAATTTTTGATGACATTGATAATACTTATAATATATCCGAAAATATTTGTAGTACCATTTCAGAGTGTAATAATGTATTTAATACTATGAATATGAGTAATACTTTTTCAATACTTCACCTGAATATAAGAAGTATTAAACACAATTTCGATGAATTTACACTTTCACTAAACTCATTAATTCTCAAGCCAGACTGTATTGTCTTAACTGAAGCACATTTAAATAATTATTCTGGAAATTACAACCTCCCTGGATATCACTGTTCATACACTAAATATATTATTAATAGAAATAGCGGAATAGTTATATTTATAAAAAATACATGTATAAACACTAAAATTATTGAAATACCTATACAACTTGTAAATTGTTTGCATATTAGTTTAAATTTTAATAACATATCTTTTCACATTATTGCATTATATCGAACTCATGACTCTAATATAAATGTTTTTTTAGAAGAACTTAAAAATATATTTGTCAATAAACCAAACAATTGTTATAGGCGATATTAATATAAATACCGCAAATAATGATGTTAGTCAAAATAAAACAGACTATATAAATCTTATGACCGAACTTGAATTTAAACAATACAATAAAAGTCATACGAGAGAAATATTAGGTCAAAAACCATCGTGTATTGATCACATTTGGTCGAATATATATGATACTGATAATATCTCGTCGATTGTCTGGAAAAATAACATAACTGATCATCACACTTGTATATTTTTATATGAACTTAGTAAAATATCTTTTAAAAACGAGAAAGAAAATTCTACATCTAAAAAGACATTTCTTAATCTTGAAAAGCTACACTCAAAACTACAGCAGGAAAACTGGGAGTCTGTTTTATCAACAAATGATACCGAAACATGTGCACAGAATTTTGAAAAAACATTTAATAAACATATATTAGACGCTACTTCTTTTCAAATATCTAAGCCAACTTCAAAATATAAGAAATTAAAACCATGGATATCACATGGTTTGATTGTATCAATACGTTTTAAAGAAAAACTTTTTAAAAATACTAAATTATACCCGAACGACACGAACCTACGGTCTTATTTTAAAAAATACAGAAATAAACTTTCTAAAATCATAAAAATGACAAAAGAAGATTATTATAGGCAAAAAATAATGACATACGGTAATAATAATAAAAAGATTTGGCAAACGGTTAACGAAATCATTAGCAAAAAATCAAAACATTATACTATAGACAAAGTCATAGGAAATGACAACAATATACTTGACACAAAAAGTAATCCGAAAGAATGTGCCAATATTTTCAACAATTACTTTGCTGATGTTGGAAAAAACTTAGCAAACAATATTAACAAAAACACTTATGTACAAAATACTATTGATCCTGACACTACAGATGGTTTCGAAAAATTTGAGACAATTAATCAGTCTGATGTCGAAAATTATATAAAAGAACTTCGAGGGGGTTCTGCGCCAGGTTTTGATAATATAACAGCTGAAATACTAAAATTAAATAGAAAATCGCTCAGTAAACCCATTGCCCATATAATAAATTGTAGTCTTACAAATGGTAATTTTCCTAGTAATTATAAAACTACAATAATCACGCCAATTTTCAAAACTGGTGACAAAAAAAATACAAATAATTACAGACCGATATCATTAGTATCTAATATAGCAAAACTGTATGAAAAAGCCGTAAAAAAACAAATATTACAGTTTGTAAACAGAAATAAAATAATTAGCTCTAGCCAATATGGTTTTAGGGAGAAATTAAGCACTCAAGATGCTATTGTTGAATTGACCTCTACTATATATAATGCACTGGATCAAGGGAAAAAGTGTTTGGGAATATTTATTGACCTCCGAAAAGCATTTGATAGTGTATCACATACGAAACTAATAAATAAATTAAATAAAATTGGAATAACGGGAAAAGTTAAAAGCTGGGTACAAAATTATTTATTTAAAAGAAAACAATATGTCAAACTCAACAATACATTAAGTGATTTCAAAAACGCAAACTTTGGTATACCTCAAGGTACTGTACTTGGTCCACTTTTATTTATAATTTATGTGAATGATATATTCAATCTGCCAATATCTGGTAAAATAATTTCTTATGCTGATGACACTGCCATTATACTGAAAGATAACACCTGGAAGGAATTAATTGCCTCAGCTGAATCAGATATAAGTGTTTTGAAGTCTTGGTTCGATTGTAATGTACTTTCATTGAATACAGATAAAACGTGTATTATCCCATTTGCGCTAAATGATAAATACATCCCAGAAGACCTTAATATTAAAATTCATATTGACAATTCCTGTTTCAGCAACTCCATATCTTGTAACTCAGCGTGTATTAAATTATCCACTAAAAATAACATCCGATACCTAGGCATTATTATTGAAAGCAGTATGAAATGGAAATTACATATAACTACTACTATTGAACGCCTTAAAAAGCTAATTTTTATTTTTCTGAGACTAAGAAATATACTTCAAACAAACTTGCTTAAAACAATATATTTTTCATTATTTCAATCCATCTTACAATATGGCATTATATGTTGGGGGGGAGCTTTTAAAACTACTTTAGTGCCTTTAGAAGTTTTTCAAAGAATCATTATTAAAATTATATTAAAAAAGAGATTTGATTATCCAACTATTAATTTATTTCAAGAATTTAAAGTTTCAACTGTTGAAAATATCTACAAAAAAATCTCATTGTTCCAAATTCATAAAGATATTCTTACAAATTCAAACCAATTATCATTTTCTTTAAGCAGCAGAATAAATTCACAAGGATGTATTACCATTCCTCTTTTACGTACAACTGCCTCACAACATTTCTATAAGTATAAAGGTACTAAGTGGTTTAATGAACTCCCTTTGAGTCTTAGACTCGAAAAAAATTATAGTATATTTAAAAATAAAATTAAAAAATTGTACTGATTTATTTATTTATTTTTTGTTATTTCATTCTTGTTTTGTGTAGCTTCATATTTTTTAGTAGATGTACAATGTTTTGGTAAATGTAACAATATTAAATAGATACTCCCCTCTTTTAACACGAGATTTTATCTCAATTAAAGAGGGTTATTATGAATTATATGACGGAAATTGTATACCTTTTTAAATTATGATTTATATGTGAACATTGTATTGTTTTTGTTAAATAAAAAAAAAAAAAAATAACATAATCATGTTGCTACAATTTTCGACACACAATTTCTTTAAATTCCTTAAAAAAACATTGTTTTTCAGAATATGGGGTGAGACATGTGCAAGTGTTACTCTTGTTTATCGCTATGATAACAACCAGTGTTGGCAGAGGATGTCTCAATGTTGCCATATTAGGAATGACTGATCCCAAATTACACGGGGACGAAATACAGGTATTTTTGAAAATCATTTTTGGTAGATTGATTTGACGCTCTAAAATAAACTGGATAATACTCCTCCTCTTTCTCCTTGGCCTCTTGATTAAGGAAGGCGGCTACACTCAATCAATCGACGTATACAGCTGAGTTAGAATTTAGTTTAACTACTTATCTTATTTTCCAAATTAAACAAGATTTGCTTTGAGAGACAGAGAAAATTTGATCAACTAAGAAAGACAATTCTTTACGGTAGATAGCGGAAATTACGATGGGGTCTCGAGCGTTGCATGACTTTTTATACCCTCTGATTGGTGGTCGAATGAGTAAGTGCCGGGTCAATGTCCACTGCGGTCATAGATCGTTCCTCTTACTAAGAGTACCTCTTACTTTGTTACTGTCGTCAATTTTGACTGAATTTATTTAAAGAAGGTGCGAAGTGTGCACGTCGTCTTTGGATATTGTCCAGTTCACGAGTACCTACCTAGTAATTTTTATATAGCCGTCATAATGCAATTGTATTGTACTGATATATTTTATTGAGAATAAATGTAAAATTGAAGATCTGTGTTTATTCTCCATCATTACTCGACCAACCCCAATCAAATATACCTACTATAAGTATTACTAGTAAAACATAATTTGAAAAGGACATTGTTTCATCCTCAACAAAAAAATATTTTTGAAAGTAAATTTCTTTTTTTTTTCTTCTAGACATTCGATTGGGACATGACGAAAGTTGGTCTGGTGTTAAGTGCTTACCATTGGGGTGACCTGGTCATACAGATAGTTGCTGGCATGTTGGTCTGCAGATATGGTGGTCAACTGTTCCTTGGACTAGCTCTTCTTCTCACAGGAGTTTTTTCCATTACAACACCGTATTCTACATACCTGGTAGTCATATTATTCAAATATTCAAAAATGAATTATTTTTAATGTAAAATTTATTAATATTTCGTTAAAGACATATAACTGATATGATTGATTTGAAATAACCATATCAAATTAATAAAACAAAGTGTACTTTTGTGTGTTTGTGCATCTGTGTCCGCCGCAGCATCGAAACTACAATAACTAAGGAGTCTGTACTAGTATTTCTGGGATATTGAACTTGCTATATAGCTAATGACGAAAAATGAACGGTGATCACTAAATTTAAATTAGTTTTAAATCTGTCTTTTCTTAAAAACCAATTTCCCCTAAAGACTCGCTCATGTTCCTGTTGAATAATATCATATGTTTATGTTTTATAGGCAGGTTGGCAAGGCGCATGTTTCAGCAGAGTTTGTTTGGGATTAGCACAAGGATTTGTATTTCCTTCAGTTCATACATTACTTGGAAAATGGGTACCGATATCGGAAAGAAATCGACTAGGAATCATCGTCTATTCTGGTAAATTATTAATTTATTATTTTAATAAAATTTTATATTTATTTATTTTTTATCACATCCATTCTATACAATGACACAAACAAGTAGACAATGCTGTCCAACTAGGAAACCCTTTTCTAGGGCTAGCAGTTTACAACTGTGCAGTGAAAATACACGTATGGACAGCGTGATCACGATGATAGTTTCCGCTCTACATGTATAAAGCAGGCACACAATCAAGAAGCTTTGTCATATTAACTAATTAACAATTACTTCTAAAAACATCAAAACAGACACATGGCTCACATAAAAGAGATCAATTAGGTGAAAATGCCCATCATAATTTTTCACGATTATTTTCAATCTGTTTACATAGAAGAGCAAAATAACAATAATACACATACTAACTATGATTGCTCTTCCAACCTTAACATAACCACAGTTAACCTCGATGAAGCCATAATACTAAAATATTTAAAGTCATTAGATGTAAAGAAAGGTTCGGGCCCTGATGACATACCTGCATTGTTTTTCAATAAATGTTCAATGTATTACAAATTAATCTAGACCGTTACAAATTATATTCAATAAATCGTTTTGCGAAGGATTTTTCCGGACATCTGGAAAAAAAGCTTACATCTTGCCAATACTGAAAAAAGGTGATTTGGCAGGATGTATTTGGATGAAATATATTAATTAATTAGTTATATAAGAATGGAATAAAATAGAATATATCGGAAGGATATATTTGCGTGTTCATAAAATATATAAAATACTTCCTTACCAATAGATATACTTGGGTAGCAACTGATTATTTATAATTAAAGATCACTTACGGAATACATAATTTATTGTGACTAATTAGTGTACATTATTTTAAGATGATTTAAATATTTAATACGCGCGGATCGATGTGGAGGAAGCGTTCACGGCAAACGTCCTGCGAGCTGGGCTGGTAAAGTCTGAATGAAGGAGAGCGGGCTCGGCGCCAATACGCATCACGGCGTTTTGTGGCCATAGAGATGTGCAGCCACAGTGACAAAGAAAACTTTGAAAACTATAGACCGATCTCTAAACTACCAATAATTGGTAAAGTGTTTGAAAAAATTGTTCTTGACCAAATATTTCCTCTTTTAAAATCCTATATTACTCCTGATCAACACGGGTTTTTTCCTCATAGATCCGTAGAATCAAACCTATTAGAGTTTACTGATAGAATAATAATGGGTAAATATAAACGCTAAGGGCAATACAAAGCCATGGTATAGCGATGAAGTCAAAGCCCTAACAAAAGAAAAGAGAAACTGTTATCTTGTATACAGAAGCAACCCCACGCCAGAAGAATACTGAAAATACAAAATTACACGAAACAAAGTAAATAACGAGATAGACAGAATAAAGAAAGAATACTGGCTCAAGTTCACCAAGGACATGGAAAGAGACCTCTACGGAGCACAAAGGAAAATTTGGAATATGCTTAGAAAAGAGAAAAAACCTATAGATGAGTATACACAAACACAAAAAATCTCTATAGAAGAGTGGGAAAACTATTTAGAAAATCTATTTCGCAATACAACGCAATCAAGAACTGTGACGTTGGATGATGACGCAGGGCCCTCTGCGACCCTTAGCAACGACGAGGTAATTTCAGCCATTAAAAGACTAAAAAATAGAAAATCTCCTGGAATAGATGAAATCCCCAATGAATTGATCAAATATGGAGGCGCAAAGGTAGCTACAGAGTTAGCAAAACTATTCAACAAAATATTAAAAGAATCTGTAATACCCAAGGAATGGAAATTAAGCATAACTATCCCAATTTTTAAAAAAGGCACGAAAACAAACCCGGAAAACTATAGAGGAATATCTCTTTTGAGCGCTACCCAAAAATTATTTACAAGCTTACTGCGAATGAAATTAGAAGAAAGTATACAAAATAGGGACGAGCAACAAGGATTTAGAAGGAATCGATCTACCACTGATGCAATATTTGTAGTGAGACAATTAAAGGAAAAGTCTATAGAATACAACAAATACAATAATATGTGTTTTGTTGATCTTACTAAAGCTTTCGATAGGGTGCTCCTGGCGGATGTTTTAGAAATCATGAAAGAGAAGAATGCACCACATCCAATTATTAAAGCAATTAGAAATTTAAATAGTAACAATAAAATGCATATAAAGGTGGGAAATGATCTCTCGAAGGAAATCCCAGCCGCAGTCGGCATCAGGCAGGGGGATAGTTTGAGCCCTTTTTTGTTCAATGTCATTATGGATGAAATAATTGTAGATGTCAAATCATTGGGGCTGGGTTACACTATGGGAGATAAAAAAATTGATATAATATGCTATGCAGATGACGCTGTCCTAATTGCCAATTCCGAAGATGATCTTCAGAGACTGCTTTATAGATTCCATTTATCCTCTCAACGATTTAACATGAAAATCTCAGTAGACAAAACAAAAAGCATGGTCACCTCAAGGCATCCAGTACGATGCAAACTTGCAATCGAAAATAAAACCATAGAACAAGTGATGCGATTTAAGTACTTGGGTGTCGAAGTGTCCAGCAGCAGTAACCTCTTTGACGAAGTAAGAGAGCAAGCGAATAAGGCCGCCGTCGTGGCTGGATGCTTGAAAAATGCTGTATGGAAAAACAGAGACATGCTGAAGGAGAGTAAGGTAAGAATCTATAAGACCTGTGTAAGGCCGATCATGACATACGGCATAGAAACAAGAGCTGACACCGCCAGAACAAAAAACCTCCTAAGAACCACTGAGATGAAGACTCTACGACCCATCGCAGGCGTAACACTTCTTGACAGAGTAAGGAACTCGGAGATAAGAAGAATCTGTGATGTCGAAGATGTTGTGCGATGGGGAAGAACACGAAGACGATTCTGGAGAGATCATGTGGGGAGAGCGGGTTCGGATCGAGTGGTGAGGATGGCAGCGGATGGGGAGATAACAAATGGAAGACCTCCTGGAAGACCACCCAAAAGATGGAAGGATAGCTGGACGTCCACTTCACAAGAGCAGGCTCCGAGAATAACAGGATACAGTCCTAACTAAAGCAGAAGAAGAAGAAGAATATTTAATGCTATGGACCAATATTTCCAAGTTGATGCATTATATACGGATTTCTCAAAAGCATTCGATGAGATTAACCACAATATTCTCCTGCATAAATTATGGTAAACTGGGAATCCGAGGAAATCTATTCAGATGGCTCTCATCATATATCAGTAACCGTAGTCAGGCAGTTACAATTAATGGGTTTTCTTCAAGGTTTCAATATGTACCCTCAGGTGTGCCACAGGGATCTCACTTAGGACCCCTTCTATTCATTATCTATATCAATGACATTCAAAAATCTCTTTTATCCTCTAAACTTATATTGTTTTCCGACGACGCCAAATTTTTTAAAGTTATAAAAACGCCTGCCGACTGTATACTGTTACAAGAAGATATTAATCGTTTACATACATATTTCAAAGAAAATCAACTTTACCTCAATTTCAATAAATGTCATATGATATCCTTTTCAAGAAAGAAAAACACAATCCTTAATAATTATACATTAGATGACACCCCTTTAAATCGTTGTACAGAGTTGAGAGATCTTGGTGTTATTCAAGATTCCAAGCTCACTTTCACTTCACACATTGAGTCGATTTTATCAAGAGCTAACAGTCTCTTAGGGTTTATCACAAGAGTCAATAAAGAATTTACCTGTCCTTTTACTTTTAAAATCCTTTACTTTTCGCTCGTTCGTAGTCAGCTGGAGTTTGCATCAGTTGTCTGGAACACACATTTATCAACATACAGCAACAGAATTGAAAGCATTCAGCACAAATTTTTAAAACAACTAAGTTTTCGCAACAATATTTCTTTTAATAATTACCATGAATCTGAATCATACCATCAGATACAAACATTACGTTCCCGAAGATTAATGCTAGACACAAATATCTTATACAAAATTACAACCGATTCTTCATACTTACTTGGACAAATATCTTTTAATTGCCCCCAGCGTCACACTCGATCAAACGATATGTTCTTTGTAAAATGCCCGCGAACCAATTTCATAAAAAAATCATTCATAAATCGTTCAGCAACCAAATACAATAAATTAAATAATGCGCAAACCCTGGACATTTTTCATGATAACCTTGGTAAATTTAGGTCCCGGGTGGGGCTGTTGTTGGTGTGATCTATTGGGGCGAAATTGAAAATCTTCGAGGTTATTCCTATCCCTCTATTTCCTCTCCCTTCCTGTTCTATAGAGGTTTGTAATAGGTTATGAATAAGTTTTTTTTTTGTTGTTTATATTATATATTTTGTATTGTAAAGATCACTCACATTAACTAGCCATTATTTTTATTTTGATTATATATAAGCATTAGGGAACTTAACTGATTTTGTAAATATATATTGTTTTTTTTACTCCCACAAGCTGTATGTAACTGTCTGTTCCTGGAATTAAATAAAATAAAATAATACCTGTCAACAAATTCACAACACGTTATGACATTTTAAAACCATAGAGAAGAGATCATATATAGACCGTCCATTATAATAACTCCTTTTGTATCTTTATGTTGGCAAGCGTGCATACATATACATTTAGTGTAGGTACTGTTTTCAAAAATTGAGAAATTTTTATGTATGCAAAGCTTGCCAACATTATCAATGGTGTCAGGTGCTTAGATGTATTTGACGTGAATCGCATGAGTCCCTACATTAAAATAATTATATTCACATATTTTATTAATATAATCAATCACAGTTGGGTTCTGTGCGGGCGTCCTGTGTTCGACCCCCAGCAGAGGAGAAATTTATATAAATTAATTTCTCACGCAAATATTTCATTTCTGTGCAGGAAACACTGGTTAGTTGGAAGAAATTGCCTCAATGCAATAAACTCGCCACTTGCGCAGGGCGCAAGGAAGTGTTCATTATTTCAACAAAGTAACGAGTATTAAATATTAATGGCCCAAGTGCTTTCTCTGGTATCTGCTAGAATCACCAATATACCTACATTAATTTATTTTTATAAATAATTAAAATTTATTTATTAATTTATAGTTATGAACTTCTACTGAGTTAACGAAAAAACTTTGAATTAGTATTATAGCTTCATGGAATTATTATTTTTTTTTTTACTTCTATTGAGAATGAAAACTCCTGAATGGTTGCAATATGTAGTATACATCCATTAAACTTAAAACTCCTGGATTGTGGCAACTTGTATACTAACAAATGTGTTCAGGGAAAATTATTGAGGTTACATAATGCATTTTAAAAATAAAAATGTATGGTTGGATGAAAAATCAATAAATATAAACACTTCCTTATACTCAGTGCAAGTGTCAAGTTTATTTCATGGCAATTTAACTGGCAATTCACCCTAGAGAGAGTGCTTTTTGCCTTGGTGAAAATATCAAGATTTGGTTAAATTTGTTGAAATTAAATTAATTGAAGTTGGATGTTATTTGACTTTAAGAAGTTAAGTAATATGTTTGTTACTTTAAAATATTGAATAGAAATTACAATTTAAATAATAAAAAAATAAATTATTTAATATTTTGAATTTTTAAAATGTTTGTTAATTTAAAATTTTTATGTAACATTTGAAAGTTCTTTAAAATCTACGATGATCTGCGAAATGTCTAACTCTATTGTTTTTCTTTTCTATTGTTTATATTTTTTATTCCAGTTTTTTTATTTTTTTTCGCTTCGAAACCGGTTGTACTGAATAACTCATTCGTGGTGTATTTTTTATACATTTATTTCATAACTGTGTTAAATAAGAATATATTTTTTTCTGCGTATTTTAATAAATAAAACTGTGAGGTACCGGCATAGAATAGTGGTTCTACTCTATTGTAATCGTTTACAGCAGGATAATCGAAAATAAAACAGGCAACAATAACAAGAACTTAATTAATAATATTGTTTACCTTCAAAAATCAAAGACTGTTTCCAATATAACACAGGGATTATCAGGGAAAGCAAAAAACACCAAAGACTCTAGACCATATGTTTTTTAGTTGTAATAACCGGTCTAATATCAGTGGATTATATCAAACCTTGATTGACACTGTGTATACATCTCCCAATTAATATTTATTTTATTTTATTTTATTTTATTTTATTTTATTTTATTTTATTTTATTTTATTTTATTTTATTTTATTTTATTTTATTTTATTTTATTTTATTTTATTTTATTTTATTTTATTTTATTTTATTTTATTTTATTTTATTTTATTTTATTTTATTTTATTTTATTTTATTTTATTTTATTTTATTTTATTTTATTTTATTTTATTTTATTTTATTTTATTTTATTTTATTTTATTTTATTTTATTTTATTTTATTTTATTTTATTTTATTTTATTTTATTTTATTTTATTTTATTTTATTTTATTTTATTTTATTTTATTTTATTTTATTTTATTTTATTTTATTTTATTTTATTTTATTTTATTTTATTTTATTTTATTTTATTTTATTTTATTTTATTTTATTTTATTTTATTTTATTTTATTTTATTTTATTTTATTTATTTTTTTTTTTTTTAAACGGCGCTGGCCGATTTACTAATAATATTAATAACAATTAAGCACTACAAATAATAACACTCAATTATTATTATTACCATTATACACTTCCTCAAAAGAATTAGCAGATCAATGCGTAAATTGTAAATTATTTAAAAGAGCAAAATAAAATGCAACAAACGCATCATCAAGCTTTCAATTGGGAATAGTTCACCCATCCAGATACTTAACATATCAAAGGATTAGGCTCTGAGGAGGTCTCTATACTACCTAACAACCCTACTGATTCCCGATTATTAACGTTTAAAAAATCTTTAACGATTCTACATGTATTCATAATTACCGTTTTTTGCATTTTTATTACTAAATTTTTCGATAAATCTATAATTTCTAAATTACGGATTAACGATTTTGGAATAATGCCAGTGGCTGAAATAATGAACGGTAATATTATTATTTTACGAGAATGCCAAAGTCTTTTAATCTCATTACCTAAAGCGGTGTATTTTCTAATTTTTTCATCAAAAGTTTTTATAATATTACTAGAATTTGGAATAGCCACGTCGCAAATATATGTTATTTTTTTAATTTTATCATGTATTATTAAATCGGGTCTGTTATGTTGAATTGACCGGTCAGTTAATATTGTTTTATCGTAATAAAGCGAAATATTATTATTTTCTAAAAATGAAATCGGATCATATTCATAATATGGTTTTATGTTTATCGCGTCAATTAATTTATATTTCATAGCTAAATTTTGATGTATTATTTTTGCTACTTGGTTATGTCTAAATGTATATTCTGATTGCGCGAGAAAAGAACAGCCCGATATTATATGATCGATTGTTTCCGGAAAAGCCAAACATTTCCTACAACTATCATCAACTACATTTATGTCTTTTATTATATATTTTTGATAATTTTTAGTTTTTATTACTCTATCCTGAATTGCTATTATAAAACCTTCTAAATCCGCGTCCAAATCACCAATACTCAACCATTTGTTTGACCAAATTTTGTCAACATAAGGTTGGTTGAGAAATTTTGGATGTATAGAATGAATTATTTTATTTAGCCACGAATTTAGAAGGTCGTCATTTATATTTATAATATTGTTATTGGCATTCTCGTAATTTAAATTTAATGTTGTTAAATTTTTGTCCGCCTCACAGATTACTTTATGCATTAAAGAACTATCAGATTTTTTGTGAAAGAAAGTTTTTAGCGATTCAATTTGATTATTATGTAACGATGTTATTTTTATTATACCCCTACCTCCTAAATTCCTAGGCAAATTGATTCGTTCAATCGCGGAATTAGGATGATGACAACGAAATTTAGTTAAACGCGTTCTAATTGTTCTTTCTAAACTATCTAAATCTGTTTTTGACCATTTAATAATTCCAAAAGAATATGTCAATATCGGTATTGCCCAAGTATTAATAGCTTTAGTTAAGTTTTTAGCTGACAGATTGCATTTTAATATTTTCGTTATCCTATCTTTAAATTTTATATCAATATCTTTTTTTATTTTAGTGTGGTCTAATTTGTTAGACTGCGGATAACCTAGATATTTATAAACCTCCAACCCTTTCAAACTATCTATTTGAAAAATTCTCTGTATATTTTCACCCATTTCTAGTATTTTACCCTTTTCAACATGTAACGTTTTACATTTATCTAAACCGAAAGACATTCTAATATCATCTGAAAATGCTTTTATTATCCTAATCATTTTTTCTAATTCTGAATCAGATTTAGCATATACTTTTATATCATCCATATATATTAAGTGCGAAATTTTAATATTAGACCGTGGATGACCGTTAATTTTTATTCCATACTTAGATTCATTTAACATTTTAGAAAGCGGATTAAGAGCTAAACAAAACCAAAGTGGACTCAATGAATCTCCCTGAAAAATTCCGCGTTTAATTTTAATTCCTGGAATAGATATTTTATTAGAATTTAAATTTATTTTTAAATCTGTATTCCAGCCTAACATAATACATTTTAAAAAGTTTATTAAAATTGGGCTAATTTTGTATATTTCTAATATTTTTATAAGCCACGAGTGCGGTACACTATCAAAAGCTTTTTTATAATCAATATATCCTACATGTAAATTACGATTTTTAGTTTGTATTTGTTTAAGAATTACTGAATCAATTATTAGTTGTTCTTTACATCCTAAATATTTTCTACGACATCCTTTTTGTTCTTCCGATAAAATATTTTTTTCATCTACGTGTTTATAAATTAAATCCGTCATACAGGAAGTTAAAATTTTATAAATCGTAGGTAAACATGTTATTTTATTTTATTTTATTTTATTTTATTTTATTTTATTTTATTTTATTTTATTTTATTTTATTTTATTTTATTTTATTTTATTTTATTTTATTTTATTTTATTTTATTTTATTTTATTTTATTTTATTTTATTTTATTTTATTTTATTTTATTTTATTTTATTTTATTTTATTTTATTTTATTTTATTTTATTTTATTTTATTTTATTTTATTTTATTTTATTTTATTTTATTTTATTTTATTTTATTTTATTTTATTTTATTTTATTTTATTTTATTTTATTTTATTTTATTTTATTTTATTTTATTTTATTTTATTTTATTTTATTTTATTTTATTTTATTTTATTTTATTTTATTTTATTTTATTTTATTTTATTTTATTTTATTTTATTTTATTTTATTTTATTTTATTTTATTTTATTTTATTTTATTTTTTTTATTTTATTTTATTTTATTTTATATTACTTCTCGGGCAACTAACAGTTACTATGCCAAATATTAATTAAACACGCACCCGATAACTTGTTGCCACAATTTGGAGACTTACGACATTAATCGTCTCACAGATCCAGACTGAAAACACAATTGAAAACTGTGTCTCCACCGGGAATCGAACCTGGGACCTTTGGATCAGCAGTCAGATATCTAACCAACTGAGCCACGAAGGCCGACAGCATTATATCACTTGAATTTTATCGAACCACTTTTTTTCATTTTGTAACAATATCTTTCTTTAATCGACATGTCATATTTCTTCATTCACCAACTGAGCCCGAAGGAAAAATTTCTTAAAACACCATAAATTGAACTGCATCTTAATTTTGATCTTATTTGTATTCTCCTAAAACCACTCCTAACCTTCCTTTTGTAGGGTGTATTGCCATATAAAGCAAAAAAAATATTAACTGACAACAAGGCGTAGGAGAGTGTCGATGGTATGGATGTGTTCTGTGTATGTATATCCTTCTATTGTCTCTGTTTTAAATGTTTGATTATTTACTTTTATTAATGCTGTCAAACCTCTTTTCATGTAAAAACATGTCTATTATAAATGAATAAAAAAATCTTACATTAAAGATTCACCCCCATTCTGAATGTAGTGCCTTTTTAGGTGAAACGAAATTGGTGTGCTGAGATAAACGCATGTGTTGTGCTTTCTTTTTTAAAGCAATGCACACCCGCACGTCTGTCACTGGTTACAACACATTTTGGGATATGCCATGATGGAGTATAATGTATCAATTGAATTATTTTGTTTCATTAGGAGTGAACATTGCAACAATATTTGGGTCTCCATTGGCTGGCCACATATCAGCGAGTACCTTAGGATGGCCATGGGTATTTTACTCAATCGGTGGTGTCTGCATACTGAACAGCATATTCATGTTTTGGTATGGATCAAATTCACCAGCCACTCACGGCTTCATAACAGAAGGGGAAAGGATGTTCATAGAAGAGTCACTTGGACACGAGGAGTACAAAGAAGTAAGAAATTATTATAATATTAAGTAAATTATCATTTAACTGAGTATATTATCATTTAACTAAGTAAATGATCATTTAAGTAAGTAAATTATCATTTTACTAAGTAAAATATTCAATCTTCAGAATAACAAAAAAAAAAACATTGAAACGTTGAACGTTGCGCAAGCGCATAAAGTAAACCAGCCGATGACAGGTTGTAAGCTCGATGACAGGTGCCTTGAATTCCTGGTTCTTCTAAAATATCCCAACTTCATCTCTATTGAGATATTACTTAATTTTTTTTTAATTTCCATAGCTTAGCAAGATAACACCTCATTACACATTTTCACCCACTACACATTCACATCCCAGTATGTTATTACTTATAACGAATTAGTTTACCACAAGTAATTGACAATAGGTAGGGATAGTTAAAAAAATTTATATTAAGCTTATTCATTGTAATTTTTTTACCTAGTATTGTTTGTATGTAGTTTAATTATGAAGATAGAAAAAAAATCCTTAAAATTTTAGTTCGTTTTCAGAATTGAACCAAATGTGTAAATAAACCGAGATGGGTCGGTGGCAGAGCGGTTAGCGCGCTGGGTTAGTAATCCAGTGGTCGCGAGTTCGAATCCTGCCTCGACCGATTTCGTTCACCTATAGCACAAGCATTATTTAGGGAACATTTAAAAAAAAAACATAAATCAAAAGGCATAAAAAATATAGATTTAAAAATGAGTACAACAAAAAAGATGTGGTTGATACCTACAATTTTATTGTTTACAGAAAAGAAAAGTTCCATGGAAATGTATTCTTCTAAGTAAACCAGTGATGGCTTTGTTCATAGGGCAGATGTGTTCTTACACTGCATACACTATCATGTTGATGGAAACTCCATTGTTCTTCAAAATTGCACTTGGAATCGATATTGAAAATGTGAGATAATGTTTTAATCTATTATAGTGTTGTTGCATTTCAATGTTCCCTATCAGCTGTATTTTTATTCCTTCCAGTTTGTCTACATTGCGTAGTCTGACTTTGTCATGGACTTTGACTTGCGTCTCCATCTTATTTAATTCTATAACCAGTTACTCCATAATTCGTTGAGTAACTGAATCGTAGACAAGAGTTGAATGTTCCAAGATATACATATATTATATTATTCCTTCGATTCTTACCTATGGAAGAGCAGCGCAGACGCCTTAACGTCTCGCTCGACGGTGACTCGTCACACGCGGCGAGGATCCAGCCTGCATCATTCAATGGGCATGGAAATCGAAGAAGTGAAAGTAATACAGGCGTGGTGAAGGTTCCCTGCCGAATCATGTGTTACCGTGGCACTGTTGGGTGGGAAACCTTGTCATGATTGACGAGCCTTCACGTTTGTGATTGGATTCTGTAGTGGTAGTGGTATAAAATAATATTATACATTTTATGCTTGATGGTAGTTCTTGTTTTGTCCGACGAGCAGCTGCTTCGGGGAGGAACATCATCATCATCAATAGCTCCACAGCCCATTGTGGGCCTGACATGCTCCTCTCTAGTCCCTTACACCAACAGCCTCCACATCCCGCTGCACGCCATCCAACCATCGGGGAGGAACAGAACTGTATAATTTTAAAACTTCCCCTATGGAGTGGGGTAGGAGATTGCGAAATACTGTTATATATAATTTCAATTATATTTTGAAACATGTTTATTTTAGAGTGGTTTGCTGTCTGCACTTCCATATGTTGCATCTTTTATAACTTGTATTGTTGTTGGGGTATTGGCTGACTATGTATACAACAAAGGATACTTCTCATTGACGAGCATCAGGAAAATCGCCAATACTTTAGGTAAGTCAAATAACCTTACACCCTACCGTGATAATTTATGTGGTGGTCTTCCGTAATTTTGTAAATCAATAGTGTGTTAGTTAAAAACAGATGGTTTTCAAAATAAACATGACATGTAGAATACCAAACTATAAACCCATAAATCCAAATTATTGAATATTTAAAGAATTTTGTTTTCTATACAAAACATCTAGGTATGTATGTCAAGAGAGGAGTATGGAGGTCAGTCCTTTTTTCAAACTGCGCGCACGGAGGAGTGTGAGATTTGGCAAGTTCATACATGGAGAATTGTAGAAAGCTAAAATTTATACATAATATTTGTTGCAAATACATTAAATTAAATATAAAATTATTTCAACGTTTACTTTCATACTGCCAATGTCAAACGTAGTTGTTTTAAATTCAAACACATAATATGTCAAAGAAAAATACATACATACTGTAAAAACAATATGCAATGGTACTTCAAACAATAATACGCATCATTTATTTTGATTATTTATATCATAGATTTAGTTCCAATGACTTTACAAACTTCATAATTCAATGATTAACGGTTGAATTTCGACCTTTGCGCGTTCACTAGTAAGATTAAAAGGGCTATGAATAAATAAGTAGGTGCCAGAGTCGACTAAGAGAACATAATATATATTATTCCAAGTAAGTAAATGAGTCCATTTATTTACTTGGAATAGGTCCAGGATATGAAGATGAAGCCTTAGACATGACAAATGAATTATGAGTGTCTACTTGTTTAACGAAAGTCATTTTTTCAGGTTGTTGGGGACCTACATTCGCTTTGATTGCCTTAATGTACATACCAGCTGAGAACATGAGTATAGCAGTTACATTTGTTGTGATGACTGCTGCTTTAGATGCCATTTCTTGTGCTGGATTTATGGTAAATATTATATCATTATACATACCAGCTGAGAACATGAGTACATCAGTTACATTTGTTGTGATGACTGCTGATTTAGATGTCATTCTTGTGCTGGATTTATGGTAAATATTATATCATTATACATACCAGCTGAGAACATAAGTACAGCAGTTACATTTGTTGTGATGACTGCTGCTTTAGATTCCATTTCTTGTGCTGGATTTATGGTAAATATTATATCATCATACGTTCCAGCTATTTGTTTCTTTGTGGCACATTTTTAACATAAAGCGCACAAATATATAAATGTTTTTCTCCCGTTGAATAGTATCGGTTAAGATTGTGTCAAATATATTACTATGGGAGCAAAAACACATTATTTTATCCGGCCCTGTTTCTGTCTTTACAATCTTCACAATTCTATTGACGTCCATGAGTTCAACGTGGTCTCTCTAGAAGCGAACACTGAACTAAACAATTTTCTTTATTTGTTATCTCAAAAATGAATTTATTCAAAATGATCGACATAGGAATACGAACAAAAATGTCATTTGATTTTTTTTTTCAGTTAAATCATATCGATCTTTCTCCAAACTTCGCTGGTGTAATTGTGAGCCTTTCATTGACAATATCAGATGTTGGCAACCTTTTGGGTCCTATCGTCGTTGGATACATTCTCAAAGATCCCGTAAGATTATATTTTGAAAATTGAATCATTATTATATTATGTTCCCGCTAACCTTACTCATTCATCTTAACTAAGCTGTTTAAATAAATTGTCAGACGATCATCACTAAACCATCCATTCAAACCATCTCAAGGGAGATGTATTCTTCTACTTCTTTGGTTTCAATCTTAGGGATAGGTTAGTAGCAAAGCGATGCATCTCTTCCTTCACTCAGCTAGATCTTCAGTGACTTTCTTCAACTCTGTGTAAGAGGAACACTTCATGTCCACGCACACGTGCTCTAGATTCTTCGGGCGGGGACGCCCTCTGCCAGTTGTTCCATCAACCATTGTTTATTGTTGTTTATCGTCCGTAGACCTCAGCTCGGGTACTTGGACTCGTCAATTTTATATTGTGTTGTATATATTTTATTTAGATGTAAAAAAATATAATTTCTTACATCTAGTATAAACAAAAACAAAAACAAATCCACATCGGATGACTAAATGAACACCCAAAAAAGACACGTACCTATCAATTACAATAAAACACAAAATAAAAACAAAAGGAATACACACCACCACAATAGAAGACATCAAACAACATGAAAAAAAAACAATAATATTATAATGCCGTATCAAAACAAGCAAAACAGATATTATAGAATCTTAGAGCATAATATAAATATTCTTGGTATAAGAGAGCTGAGGTGGACCGGCAGCGGTGTGCATCATCATGAGAAGGGAAAGCTATATTATTCAGGAAGCGATCCGCAGGACAGAAACCGAAGAAATGGGGTTGCTTTCTTTGTTATGAAAGAATACGAGAAATTTGTGAGAAATGTTATACCCATCTCCGACAGATTAATTCTTATGCAACTACACTCTCAGCCAATAGACATAAATGTCATTCAGGTGTACGCACCAACGGCAGAAAAGAGATATGATGGTGATGTAGAATCTTTCTATAACTCATTGGCCAGCACAATGAACAGTTTAAAAGGAGAACTGAATTGTATCATTGGTGACTTCAATTCTAAAATTGGAAAGGGCCGTCGCTCCAATATTGTTGGTGAGTGTGGTCTAGGTGAAAGCAACGAAAGGGGTGATAGGCCTTATGAATTCTGCCAAGAAAGAAATATGGTCATAATGAACACCTGGTTTACATTACCAAAACGAAGACTATATACTTGGATATCACCTCAGGATGGAATTGTACGCGACGTTGTAAGAAATCAGAAAGACTATATATTAATAGATCATAGATACAGGAACTCCGTTAAAAGAGTCATAACATATCCTGGAGCAGATGTCGGATCTGATCACATTCTACTCGTTGCGGATATCACTTTACGCTTGAAACAAATAAAAAAACCAAAAATGACCAACAGGACTGACGTCTCTAAATTGCAATCAGATCTGGTTAGAAATACTGTTAAGCAAAAGATTAATACAAAATTCAGGCAACTCCTCGAAAATCCAGTGGAAGAACCGGTACAACCACAATGGAACAACATTAAATCCGTGTTTTCTGATATTTGTAATGAAAATCTAAAAGCAGAACGACCATTAAAAAAGAAAAATTGGATGACTGACCATATATTACAATTGATGGATGAAAGACGCAGAAACAAAAATAATATTTCCCAGTATAAAAACTTGCAAAGAGAAATAAAAAGGGAAATAAGAAAAGCAAAAGAGGAGTGGATAAAGTGTCAATGTGAAGAATTAGAACTTTATGACCGTAATCACAATAACTGCATAAGAAATTAAAAGAAATGACAGGTACCACTAGAAAGACTACTCCTTCATGTTTAACTGACGATTCAAATAAATTGATTTTGGATGAAAAGCAAATAATGCTAACATGGGAGAAATACATTTTTGAAGTGTTTAAAGATACGAGGCCTGGCATTACAACTAGTAACGATTTAAATGGACCACCAATCCTTAAGTCAGAAATCCTTCATGCGATAAGTACTTCGGATAACAGAAAAGCGTGCGGACCAGACGATATTCCGGTTGAACTGTTGAAACTCATAAGTGACGATAATATTAACTACCTGCTGAGACTATTTAATGCCATATATGACACAGGAAATATCCCCCAAGATTGGTTGAGATCCACTTTTGTGACATTGCCCAAAAAGCAGCACCCAAAGAAATGCGGTGATTATAGATTAATCAGCTTAATGAGTCACGTGTTAAAGCTCTTCCTTAAAATTATTCATGCACGGATTCGCAGTAAATGCGAACAGGACCTCGATGACACGCAATTTGGCTTCAGAAATGCATTTGGTACAAGGGAAGCATTACTGGCTATTAATGTATTATTACAAAAATGCCGTGACCAGAGAAAAGAGGTATTTGCATGTTTCATAGATTATCTGGATACAAAAAAATATCGTGCAATCTGGATACAAAAGATCTGAACTTCATCCAAAACCTATATTGGCACCAAACAGCTGAGATCAGACGTGGAAATGTGACATCAGATGAAATACCCATACAGCGAGGAGTACGGCAGGGTTGTATCTTGTCTCCTCTACTTTTCAACTTATACTCTGATTATGTATTTAAAAGAGCTCTCAACAACACCGAGAGGGGTATAAAAGTCAACGGCGTAGTAATTAATAATATCAGGTACGCCGATGATACTGTATTACTGGCGGATTCTATTTCTGATCTCCAGGAACTGTTAAACAATGTCAATGTATTTGGTGAACATTTGGGCTTATCTATAAATGTAGCCAAAACAAAGTGGATGACATTTGGTCGATGTGAATATCCTGGTTCTTCCTTGCAATTAATGGGCAAGGTTATAGATAAATTACAAGGTACTTAAATTTATCCAAGGTTAAGGTGGATAAATTTAAGTACCTTGGCAGTATTCTTACGGAGTCCCTTGACCCGGATATGGAGATCAAGTGCAGAATTGAGGTAGCAAGAGCAACCTTTAATAAAATGAGATCTTTCTTCTGCAACAAAAAGCTAAATATGGACCTGAGACAGCGGATGATGAGATGTTATGTGTGGTCTGTGTTGCTATATGGCTGTGAGACTTGGACATTGAAGGTTAACACCATGAACAGGCTGGAAGCTTTTGAGATGTGGTTGCATCGCAGAATGCTCAAAATCCCTTGGACAGATCTGGTTACGAAGTCTTAAGCCGAGCCAGAACAACCAGGAAACTCTTGTCCACAATAAAGGTCCGCAAGATCACATATCTGGGTCACATAATGAGGGGAGAGAAGTATCACTTGCTCCAACTAATACTGAAGGGCAAGATAGAAGGTCGCCGAGGGACTGGAAGGAGACAGATGCCCTGGCTGCGCAACATTATGGAATGGACCGGCTTCAGGACCAGATGGTGGAACAGATATTCCGAGCAGCACAGGACAGAGAGGGATTTGCCAGAGTGATAGCCGACGTCGGGGGTTCCTGACATGGCACCGGAAGAAGAAGAAGAAGAAGAGCATAATATATAAACAATAGAAACACTTTTAAAAAACTTTTGTTTTATGTATTCAGCACCTAAGCGACGAAAAGCGGCAAGACTAGACGCCTCCTTTACACATTCAGGCAATTACAGTTTGTTGACAATATATTTAACAAATACAAATTTCAAAATAGGAAATACATAATAAATTAGGTATATTCTGCACTCACTCATTGTTCTATAAAAATATAATAATAATTCCTACCAAGATGACGTGTAAGGGAGATGAGGCAATGAATAGATTACTTGTAAATTAAAATGATTTGTAAAATGAAATTTTCAGCAGAATTATCACATTATTACGCAGTATTTCAACTGTGTAAATTTGTAGTTTTTATTATAGATACAGATATAGATATACCAACATCAGATAAGAGTTATGGCGGAGATTTGAAATTAAGCGTTTTGTAATCTGACTAAATTGTTTTGCAGTTATATTTGTTTTAATTATTGTCTTTGCCTACTCGTTTGACTTCTCCTCATTATGATTTATAAATTGAATTTTTAAATTCATTTTATACATTTGTATCATTTTCATTTTATGATTTATTAAAAGTCAAATTAAACGAAGAAAATAAAAGCAAAAGGTAAAATTTTAATAAATAAATTTTAATTTTTTTATTTAACTATTGAATTAAAATCACATTGTTTTTTGACTACGTGTTTGATTCGACTGGCTTCCAGGTGACCGCTTTTTATCGACAGACATTTTATATTTTAGGTGTGCAGTTATAGAAAAAAAAGTTTAGGTAAAGGTATTTCAGAAGTACCTTAAAATATTTCGTATTTTTTATAGTTTAAGTAGGCACTTAATTATTTTTTTGTGTTTCCAGAGTGATATGAACCAATGGCAAACAGTATTTTTGATGACAGCTGCAATATATTTCATAGGAAATGCCGTTTTTATTTTATTTGGCACTGCAAAAGAACAGTATTGGAATAATCCAAAACCCATGGAAAAGATAAGTAAGTATATTTGTTAAAAAAAATTGATTAACGTTGGATTATAACAATTATCTAAATAACAGTAATGTATAAATAAATAATACTCAGCAACTAGGATAGAAAAGAGGGTAATGGAGGAAGCTGAAAAAAAATTACATACTTACTTGAAAAACATTTTTTATTGTCTTTTCATATTATTATTTTAATTAATTTGAAACATGACCTCTTTCTATTTACAGCTTTGATTCCCACAGAACTGACTGAAGAATTGCTCCTACAGAAAAGTATAGAAATTACTGAAGGAAGAATTATTGTATGAAATAACATAATATAATAATATATTTTTTTAATCTTAGAAAACATATTTATTACTTTTATTAGAATTTACAAAAACCTTTTTCGCTACTCATTCTATTTTCATAAATATCATCGCCACTTCACTTATTTTTGTAACACTTATAGTTATTTTACTTGCTTCCATAACACTAATTGCTGTTACTCTTTCCATATGTATATTTTATTTCAGTAACTATCATCGTCACTCCTCTTTTCCCACTCATCGATATTCTCTTATTTCGGTTACACTCATCTCTTATTTCCGTAACATTCGTCGCTACTTCTCTTACTATCATAACACTCATTGCTACTGTTCTTATTTCTATAACTACATAGATTGTAATAACTTTATTTACGTACCCATCATAACCGCTCCCTTTGCAGTAACACTCATCACTACCCTTACTCATACTATTTCCGCAACTGTCATCTTTACTCAAATGGACGGCCACGCATCAAAGGCAAAAATGAGCAATTTAGATAAAAAAAATCGAACTTGGATATTTATGGCATCCATTTATTAACTTCTTGTGCCTCTCCTAATAACGGAGGTTGGCGACCAACGCCATCGGTCCAAACTCTACCGATCCTGCGCCAACCTTATTTATTGACGCCGCATATGGACTCCCGAACCATTGCCATTATTATTAACATTATTTTTATCTTGTGAGCAAAAATGGCTGATTAACAGCATTGATTGGTTATCTTAATTGATAATGAATTAAGACAACGTAATAAAATAAAGCACATAGTTGCCATAAGCTTTATAAAACCTTCTATTAGTTTTATCTGGGTGACAATACGCAAAGCTTTAGGCAAATATTTGATGACAATGTTGATAATATACAACTAAGAACATGTAAAACGTATAGTCATTGTGGGCTCTGCTTTGTATTGGAAAGGTTTTACTTGATAATACAACATACAGTACACACACCTTCATGTTATTTAGTTGGATTTTGTCTAGATTTTACCTTGGTATATTAAAACATGGCCTACTTGATTAAACGAAAATAAATAGAGCTCTATTGACTTTGACAAAATTACGTAATTACGTAGTTATGGATGACAGTTTAATTAAAACGGAGATTATAGAAGATGTCATCATACTTCAACGTTGCAGACAAATGTATTAATCTCAGTAAATAAGTCAATTGATAATCCAAAAATAAGCAATTAAATTGTGGTTTTGTTTCTTTATTTTTAGTTATCAATTGAACAATGTCTACTGTATTCACAGTTCATATCTTTGAAAAATATGAACTGTGAATACAGTATTGTGAGTGAAACAAAAGAGGGTAAGTTTTTTGTTTATATTACTTACTTACTCAGCCTCTTCTTGAGTCCAGTATTGGACAAAGAACTCCCACTTGGACTTCCACTGGTCTCTATTCTGTGCCATTCTTCGCCATTCTGGACCTGCCACTTTTTTATGTCATCGGACCATCTGGTCTGGGGCTTTCCCACGCTTCTGCTTCTTGTTATTGGCCTGCAGTCCATCACAACTTTTGTCCAACGGTCGTCCGACATTCGAGATATCCCCCGCCCAACTCCACTTTAACTCCGCTATTCTTTTGGCCACATCCGCTACTCCCGTGTTCTTCCTAATGTTCATCCATCCATCCATTATTAGGTCCTTTAGCGAGATATTCAACATTCTTCTTTCCATCGCTCTTTGTGTCACCCTTAGCTTTTCCATCATTCTCTTAGTCAATGCAGATGTTTCAAAGCCGTAAGTGAGCACAGGGAGTACGAAAGCGTTAAGCGTCGTTTGTTTATATTATGTTTATGCGAAATATATTATTCAGTTATATGCATTCAGTCATAATTATGAAATGAAATAAAGGGATCTTAGTTGGTACTATAATAGATTTCCAAGAAAAAATAATAATCCTACTAATTATTCAAAATAAATCTTTAGTAATACCAGGCCTAGTAACAGCAAAACAAATTTTGAGTTGTATGACGATAAATATAGTCATTAACTACGATTCTTAAGAAAAAAACAGGTATAGAATGTTCCTGAGTTCACTTTGATTTATTTTTTATTTAAGTATCGGTAATTTGATGACAAATGTAAAACTTCTTAAATTATACAGAGCTGGGATTTGGAGTACGACATGTTCAAGCGTTGCTGATGTTCATTTGTTTGACTGTTGCGTATGGGATGAGAGTTGTTATGAGTGTGGCCATAGTCGCCATGACAGATTTCAAAGGTGCACAGGACACTGGAATTCCGGTAAGATATTTTCAATATATGTTATTCGATTCGAAAGATATCATTCATAGCAAGGAATCTGGCGTTTCTCAACGCTCTTATAGCTAGTGTGGCTACTTAACTAATACATAAAAATCGAGTGAGACGATTGTGTAGTGATCTGGAATATCATGCAAAACAAATGTCTAGAGTTCCTCAAGGCATTAAAATACGTCATTTGTTGTTATTCGAGTATCCTTGAGTGTGAATCTAGCCACGACAGATCCTAAACAATTATAAGTTACCCAATGTCATGACTTAGTAATGATTTGGAATTCCATACAGAACAATTGTATGTATGTGGCGTTCCTAAACGCACTGCAACATGTGTTTTATTGTAATTCGAGTTTCATTGAGTGTGATTATCTAATCTATCCAAGATGGTTACTAAACAACCACAAGTTCTTTATTAACATGATTTCCCAGTGATTTGGAATATCAATGAATTTATTAAAAAAGTTTGATTTACTTTTTAAATTTTCTGTTCTCGCTTACATGTCACTTTTAATGATTTATTTTTATATTATTTAATATTGTTCGAAGGTGTACGATTGGGATAAGAAAACCCAGGACTTGATTCTGAGTTCTTTCTTCTGGGGCTATTTGTGTATGCAGATTCCTGGAGGACACATAGCACATAGATATGGAGCCAAAAATCTTTTGGCTTTTGCTATGTTAGCTAATGGAGTATTGGCTATTTTGACTCCCTGTGCAGCTCATTTGGTAAATAACTAATTCAACATTGAATATTCGTTTGTAGTAAAAGTCTTTTAATGTGAAAAATATTTTATGATTTGGCTAAGAAACATTATTTTCATTCTGTATAAGTACACACACACTGAGTTGACATAGAGAAGTAATCAAAAAATCAAGTAATATTAATAGTGTGACACGAACGGCTCCTCGATGGATTTCATTCATGCCCTTAACGTACGAACGCACGCGAACCGACGGTTGTCGATCCATGACACCCGATTTCCCGAGCCGTTTCAGGACATATCTGTATGTAACCTAAGGAGGAGGAAAACGAAATAATTCTGAAATTACCGAGCATACGAGAAAATAATATTACTCGCCCCTGCCGACTGCATTGTCTCACCTGTCTTCTTTTTCTTCTCATAGCGATGTCTATGCCTCCTATTCGTCATTACCTGAAAGAATTCAAATACGCGAGTATCTTACGATAAGTATTTGGCCAGATCGTCTAGTTTCACATAGGACGCCAACGCTGTGATCCATAATATCCCTGATTCGCGAACCCCGGCTTCCTGAACAACCTACCTCTCCTAGTTCGACATTTCTATTATCTAATGCAATCCTACTCTACAATAGCAAATAAAAGCGAGTTTTGGTTGTAATCAATAATACGCAGAACGCAATTACCACCGATTTCATCCTACACGTAATGATAAGTTCAGGGGGAATCAATTAAACATAAACAAAAGTACAAACACATGTATGACACATAATTCATAATACTTAAATATAACATAATCTTATCATGCATTCTTATGCTAAATATTGGTTTTGATAAGGGAACCGCCTTAAGGGCGGTGATACACGCTCACTTTCCTCGCCGCGTGTACCCATCCGAGACACCCAGGTCCTTCTCGGCCTGACCTCGCCCTTCCACTTCATGGAACAAATAGCCAGGGTTTTTAGCAAAAGCCACGCTCGCAATCGTGACTATTTACCTCGCGGAGTAGTCTGCCTTTCCTGCTGTGTGACATCAAGTGTTTCACAGCGTCTAAGGCTCTTCGTTGTACAACAACGGCTTAATAATACAATACTGGTGAACTGGTTGCTTCGACTGCCTTGCGAAGCATGAAGCCTCCATATCACAAGTAGGACACCTACGTACCATAATCCACTATACTACAAGCTACCTATCATGCGGTTAGTGAAAGGGTGCAAATCTAATTAGGCCTCGAGCAAGTGTAATTTGTAAACAAACAGAACATTCAATTCAAATCTTTCTCTCATTCACGTTGGATTCAATGACTGAAAGTCCAAAATCTATAGATCCATTATTTCACCGGTTTCCTCTCCCCATTCACGAACAATCTCACTTTGGAAAAGGATTAAGTGTGGGACAGCCTACATTTAGTGTGGTGTGTAGTGTGCGTGTACTTAAGCCAGACACGGTTCGGCCTCCCTCCGTGTCTTGGCTATAACGTGCTGTATATGTGCGTGTGGAGAATCCCACAGTGTTGTGATCGTTATAGTACGAGGACATGAGAGATGACGAGGTCCGGAATAACCTTGGCGTTGGGTCGACTTTCCAAAGCTTCAGTCACCCCACACCCCGCCTCTCCCACGTGGGGTTGAAGGATTGGGGTCCTTTCAGCTTTCAGATCGGCCCGCGCTCCCCCGCAAGTACTGCCGGCCCCTGACCCACCGCTTTTTAACAGCCTTTATTTAAGTAGATGAGAGGTTATCGCCCAGTCTCGCTGGCTATTGGCTCGATTTCAAAATCCATCTCTCGTTAGCTACTGTCGCCTGAACAGGTAGCTTTGTTGGATATGTAAAATGCTGTGTACATTCTAGAAATCGTGCATTTTCTCCCTTACAAACAAAACATCTTACATACATTCGCGATTGTTTGAAAAGATTTGTCAATTCAAGAGTTAATATAACGAGATAGTTGATGTTTACAATAAATCTATAATCTTGACAAATCCGTTCCACACAATCCATACATTAAATAAACAGGTAGAATAATGAAGTAAAATAAATAAATAAATAAATAACTCAGCTGGATTTCCCTTGTAACTGGGGCGCGTTCAACTTCCCAACCCGTCTTTCGTTCCGAACCGAGCGTATTCCGGACCGCGACGCGACGTACGTAACTGTCCTCGCGAATTCAATAATATATCCCCAGGAATTTCACTTCAATCGACACTAAAATACTCCACACGCGGACACAGACTACTCTCCCCTTTCTTCGCTTCTCCAAATTCCCGCCCGTTTCTATCCCGTCGTCTCGACCGTTCCTTCTCTTTGCGTCCCGCTGACCGTCCCGATACAACTTTCTGACCCCCCTTCTAGCTCTCAGGAATGCATATAAAAACCACCCCTTATGACAGATTTACGATTAACACATGTGTATCCGAATGACTAACGAAAAGCTTCGACCCAGTAGGTAAATACCTACCTCTAACAAACCACTCCATATATCTCGTCTACAAAATAATAATTTGTATAATAATATTATGGAGGACTCGATTCATCACAGCTCCCCTCTGAGGTGACGTAATTTTGCCTGTAAAATTGTGTGACCTCACCATAGGATAATTACGTAAGAGAATCGAACTCTATAAAGGTATTGCATAAAGCATAATTTTCGAAATAACTTCGCACATGATCGACACCAGCTTCATACAATGTTCAACATGATCAACGATACCAAAATTAAACCTCTCCCCTCAGACATTTAGTACTCCTTCAGTTGTTAAACACAATGTATTGTATTATTATTTTCCTTCCTCCTCCTACACCTTTCTGATCTCATCTATCTCGAGAGTTTAGTAAACAAACTAGATACAATATCTCTCCCCTCTGATTTTGATTTCCTTTCCGACCTTCGTCAACACTCAAGAAAGGTATAAAATCTAAAACCCAACGATATAAAATTAACCCTTCCATATGATCCGAGACCGCGCAATCATCCTACCAAATCAATCAATATGTCCCATTTAGCAACGACTATTTGGTTACCCCATGCCTGTCCTAGCATCTCAGGCAACGAACCATCCCAACATATAAGTATACTGTCCCCAAACGCATCGTTGGGCCACACGTGCTCAGTATGATTACGGTGACGGCATAGTCCTACATATTCCCGCCCACGAATTCACAAACCTGGTTAGCGATTATCGCCATTGCGGAAAACCATACATACGAATGCCAGCTCGAGAGTTTCAGGATAGCAATTCCCCCACCAGCTGAAACACCGATCCCCAAGTTGGTTGTAGTTTCAAGATGATCGTGTAAGTTATAATTAGAATGAAATCAATTCCTTACGATTATCAACTATGTATTACAATTATTTAATACTTAACCTAATGGAAGCGCCCCCGCCCGCGCCCCCGTGATGACCTCCAGCCGCAAGTAACCGAGGCCTCTCTTACAATTACATTTGAGTCGCTAGTCAACTCCGCGTTTCTTAATTAAAATACAATAAGTAGACTTATCCGCCAACAAAGGCTCCTAAACTTATACAAACCTTAATTGATACACAATATTTCCTAAGTTACAGCAATTTCTTAAATTAGTTCAGATATTCAAATACACAATAGTTTTTTTTTCTTTCTCTTCCCTTCCTTTTCCAAAACACATAGTTACATTATAACATGCACCCATAAGCCTTACCTAGGTATATTATTCAATATATATCATGAACCTGACAGACTTAACTTATCCGGCTTATTTAACTTATTTTACCTTAGATCTAAGCACTCCACGTGAATAAAATCCCCACCCTCCTCAATTTTTGTTGTTATCATTTCCCCTTTCATGATGCGACTCTCCCTCTCCTTCCCCATAGTATCTGGCCAAATGTTGTATGTTATAGGTTCCCTTTACTTTACCGCCAACAGGCTCTACCAGAATATAGGCATTGTTATATGGGATACCTGCTACACGGTATGGGCCTTCCCATTTCAGCGCAAATTTGCTGGTTTCCCCTTTCAGTTTGTTTGACAAGGAGAATTTTCGTACTTTCACCAAATCTCCTATCTCGAAGCTAATCGGTTGCCCTTTCCTGTTGTGTATGCCTTGTCTGAGCATTGCATTTCTCCGTAAATTGTCTCTCACACAATTATGAACTTCCTTTAAAGCATCTTCCCCCACGTGTTCCCCAGGATTCCAATCTATCGCATTGTCAACCGAGTAGGTCGGGGTTTTCCCAAAACACACGAAGTTGGGTGTATATCCGGTACTACTGTGATGAGTGTCATTATAAGTTTTTTCTATTGTCGTTAGTAACATTGTCCAAGTCGAATGTTTTTTTCTAGAAAAAATCCGGAAAAATTTTCCCAACTCTTGATTTACCCTTTCCGTCCCATTGGGTCCTGGGTTGTGTATAGCCGTATGCATTATTTTTATTCCTAGTTCCTTCATGCCTCGTTTCCATATATAAGAAGTGAACTGCTTGCCGTTATCGGTCAGTATAGCCTGTATTTTTATTATCTGGTTAAATTGACGAACGCAACTCAATACATTCTCACTAGTTGCTAGTGCCATCTTGTATAACCTCACGAACTTGCTAAAAGAGTCCTGCATAACGAATACGTATTTCATGCCCATTTGCCCAGAAGGGAGTGGCCCGTACAGATCAGCCATCACAATGCACCCCACCCCCTCTGCAATAATGGATTTCGCACGTCCAAGATTTAGTTTGTTGTTTGCCTTATTTAGTTGGCACTCCTTACATTTCCTTATAGTTTCATTTATTGTTCTTCTCATGTCCGGCCAGAAAAAACGACCTTTCATAGCCGCAATCGTTTTATACTGTCCCCCGTGTCCGATTTCCTTGTGCATGTATTCACTAAGATCCACATGCAAAACCTTTGGTATAGCTACTACCATTTTCCCATCTCCGGTTTTATAATGAATAACGCCTCGCAAATTCTTATAGCCTGTATTATATTTTTCCACTAACCTAGAATATGGTCCATACATCCCACTGTCTATTTTACTCTTCACTTGACACAAAAACTCGTCTTCCGTCTGCAACCTTTCCATGCTACGTAGCCTGGACAACACGTTTTTATCGTCCTGTACCTGGAACATTGCTATTTCCGGGACCACATTCTTCTCTTCTTGTATCTTTTGACCATCTGGTAGATAGCGGGAAAGCACATCCGCCCCTACATTGTCCTTTCCTCTAACATACTCCACCTGATAGTCAAATTGATTCATAAATAATAGCCATCTCGTCACTCTTCCACTGTATAAATTCCATCCCTTTAGGAACGCCAGCGCCTGGTGGTCCGTGCGGATAATTACTTTTACCCCCCTTAACAAGGTTTCAAACTTCTTCAAGCAGTATACTATAGCATATAGCTCCTGCTCCGACACCGTCCATTTTAACTCTGCAGCCTTCAACCCTTTACTGACGAACCCAATTACGTGATGGTCGCCTTGTTGGTCTAACTGGTATAGCTCTCCACCTATGCCATAGCCAGAACTATCAGTCTGCAAATAGTACATTTTCCCCGGATCGTGATGGTAGAGCATGACAGAGTCCAGAAACAAAGTCTTAACCCTCTCAAAAGTTTCTTGCTCCTTCCCTGTCCACTCCCAACGTACCCTTTTGGACAAGAGGTTACACAACGGCTGAACCTTCGTGGCATGCATCCTTAAGAATCTCCGGTAATAATTACACATGCCCAAGAAGGCTCGTAATTGTTTTATTCTCCTAGGCGCCGGAAAATTCTTTATGGCCGCCACCTTATCCTCATCCATCCTTATACCATCAGGCGTAATCACATGACCCAATAGTTTAATTTCGGTCTGTAAAAATTGGTATTACCGCAGGTAATACCCGCTCGTATTAGCCTCTTCAGCACAGTATCTATGTGCTCCAAATGTAATTCCAGACCGCCGGATGTAAAAACAGCCAAATCGTCTATATAATTCACACAGAACTCTCTTACTTCTGTCCCTAATATAATATCCATGGCCCTACTAAAACTGGCCACTGAGGTCTTCAGTCCTTGCGGCAGTACCTTATACACGTATGATCTGCCGTCAAACACAAAACCGGTATACTTGACGCTGTCTTCCTCCAGCGGTATTTGGAAATAGGCATTATTCATGTCTAGGGTCGAGATATAGCGAACTCCATGAAATCTCTGCAGTATCTCCGAAATCAGAGGCGGTTTCTCTACCTCCGACTGCATACGAGAGTTCAGCTCCCTCGCGTCTAGCAGAATCCTCACCGATCCATCCTTCTTCAGTGTGTATGTCAAAGGGCTGGCATACGGTGTGGCCATTCGTTCAACGATCCCCTGTCTTTCAAGCTCTAATATCTTTTCGTTAACTTTTGCTCGATAGGAATAAGGGATTGGGTACGCCCTCTTCACGAAAGGCGTCTCATTCAACATCACTATCCGATGAGAGTACATGTTGGTTCTCCCGGGAAACGCTGAAAATGCCAACCTATTTTTCACCAACATTTTCTCCAGCATAACCCTGTCCTTCTGTTCAAAATTTCCTCCGGCTAAACTTTCCTTTAACACTTTCCCAAAATCCTCACCGAACACAGCCAACCCCTCTACCGCCAAGACTTCATCCTCTATCGGATCTCTACGTGCCTTAATAGTAACATCAGAGCTTCGTAAGGGGAGCACGTGGCGTTTTTCCAAGTGCGTAAATATTAACTCTCCCGAACCCCCACAATGCACCTCCGCCCCTATTTGCTCCAGCCAATTAAACCCTAATATTATATCCCTAATTAGCTTCGGAATAATTAAGCATGGTACATGTATAACTTGACCGTTGAAAGTGATAGGGATAAGCACTAATCGATTCACCTTTTCGCTCTTCGCTCCCATCGCTCCTTTTAGTTGTATTAGCGTTACTGGCATAATTGGAAATTCACATTTGAGTCTACGCAATTCCTCAAAAAACTCCCCCGAAATGCAGGTCACTTGGCTACCAGTGTCAACCAAACATTTAGTTTCCCGTCCATTTATTTCCCCCACAACTTCTGGCAGTGGTGTTAGTCCAGTTCCTAAATTTTCATTTATATATTCTGATTCCTCGAACAGTGAATTAAACCCCGCAATTTTTTTGTTTTGACTTCCCTCCACCTCGTTTCTTGCTCTCAACCCAATATTATTTTCCCCTTTATTCAGTTCTTGTAGTAAACTCACACATCCACGAATTAATCCCTCGTCTTCAGTGTATCTTAAATTACTTTGCAAACCACTCGCCTTTATTGGACGTTGTATACCCGTTCCCAGTTTGCCCAACCCCATCCCCGGTTTCCACCCGTACTTAAGTAAGATTTTCAAAGGAATATAACTATTTTCAGGGCCCTCTGAGTTCGTTACAGTTGGACTGTGGACCGTCAACCCAACACGATCTCGTTTCCCGCTTCTACCTCCTGCTCGGCCTCCAGTTCACCTCCGTTCGGCCTATCTCCAATATACGTTTCTAAACAATTTACCTGCCCTCCACCCTGTGTCGAGCTTATTCCCTGTGTTGCACTACGAACACCACTTCGGTGGAACCCCGGGCGCGTATCAATTCTCCTCTCAGGTTTATCGGCCTGGTTCTTGAACTTCAAGGCCTCCGTCACCCCATCCAAGCTTTTTAAATACTCTATAGCTTCAATTGCCGATTTATGCCCTCTTGTAAACCAAAGGACTTGGACTTCCCTTGGGAACTGCCTCATTATCTCATTCACAAACATCATTTCATCCATTTTGCTTGTCAAGGTGCGTGCCATATTTAAATGTTCCATGAAATGTCCCGTCATCGTCTTCCCTCCATTTCTCTCCCAGCGTGAATCTAGTATTTTTCGCCAGACGACCGCCTGAGTGCTCTCACCCCAAAAATGTTCAAGAAAATCCCTCTCAAAATCTTCGAACCTAGACCAGCGATCCTTGTATACCTTCATCCAAGTACGAGCTTCCCCTACCAAACACCCTTTTGCCAATTCAAGACCTCGGCCCTGCATTCCCATCTCCTTTACATAATCTTTTAACTCTTCTAAGAACCCGACTGGGCTCAGGTCCGCCCCCGGAAACATTGGCTTCGCCCTCGTGGGCATCATCGCATACACCACGTTTCGCTTAATGACAGGAGCCCCCTCTTCCGACGACACTTCCAAATCAGATCTAGTCTCCGTTGTTTCTGATCCACTGGTGTTCCCCATGACCGTCACCCTCTTCTCTAACTCCAACAGCCTTCCCAACAGCGGTGACATAGCCTCCCTAATTATTGCAGCCATATCCGCTTCACCTCTTCCAGATCCAGCTCCCCGCGTACTCCTCGCCAGCCGCTTTCCCCGATTCATCTTCGTTAGCTTTGTCCACGCACTCTTTCCCCCTTTTCGACCCTCTTTTCCTTCCCTTTATCTCCTCGCAGTTAACAAGACCGTTGCCCCCCCTGCAAAATATAATCGTTATCAACTACTGCCCGGAAATCGCCTCGAACAATATACAGGGTTACAAAATTCCTACGTCGTAAAGAAGGTTTTCCCATAATTTTAGAACCACGCGGTCACCCTACCATATCACTCAAAACCAGTCCCATCCATCGACAATATTTTGGTTACCCTACTTTGTGACCGTCTTAAAGCAATAAATCATCAAGATAACGACCTACCCTCTGTCCCACCGCCTAACAGCAACATGTGTTAAATCTAGCTGCATCTGAAACAGAGCCCTATAGACGTAACGGCCACATATATTCTACAGCTGACAACAACTTCTCGTTAAACTTAATTAGAATCACAATTATTATAAACACTTCGGTACACCCCGCGTAAGTAGCGAGTTCATCGTCATATGACTATCTCCTCCAACCAATATCGTTTCCTAGCCTAGAGAAGCAGTAGGTACACGCGTGAGAGATGAATCTAGATAAATTTCTCCTCTGCCGGGAATCGAACCCAGGTCATTCGATCTATTCATAAAGCTAAAACCGTTGTCGTCTAGACAAAATATATTTGGAACTATGTAGTTTTATCCAGCCACCAACCGATTAACTTAGTACCTGAGGCCACACTATTTATCTTGGCAATCCTGCTCTCATTTATCCAATAGACCTGACAAATAGTTTTCTCGGACTCTTTCCAACACCGAATATTGTAGCAACCTTGTATATAATCTAAATATCACCAAAAGAATAGTAATAGTATGGTTTACAAAGGCACGCTAACCAACCGCTTTCTATCGTGATAGCTAAAGTTCGTATCCTGTCCTATATCTTACTATTCCTCCAGAGAACCAAGGCCTCCGATGTATCGTTTCATGATAAGCTCAACTTTCACATTATGGAAATGCGCTACCCTGCGTTCATAATACCTCTATTTATATTACCGTTCGAAAGTTCGCTAATAGTAGCCTAACCATTCAACATTATTAAATAAATAAATAAATTAAATTAAAATTATTATAACATATCATATGTTATAACCGCATTGCACGCCCCTACTTTTAACAAGTAATAGAATCTTTACGATGTTATATTTTGTTATCTAAGCTACACAGTTTGTACATTATTACTTAGATTTTCGCAACGCGAAACCTTTACGCACCGAAATCGAACCCTCAACCAAAATGATCAACCAAAAAAAACTATTACGTTGATCAACCAAAATGTTAAACACCAACATATATCGCCTGCCAATATTATAGCAATTTGCCTATATATTCCTCTACATAACTGTACTCCGCTAATGACTATCGCATCCGAATCGAACCTTTAAATAGGTTACTATTACCCCGTAAGGGACATGACGTGACGGTATGTATATATCATTCCCGAGAAGACCAACTGCATACGTTTGTCACCTGCTATAAAGAACTGCACCGCACAGGGAAAATATCAAATAAACGAAAAAAAAACGTTCACCAATATCTATAATTATATACACATATAATTAATAACATCTACTTATTCATTGTTCCAATTTCTTCTTACACGCTAAATTCATCTATCTGAATAATTTGGGTTTGAGGCTAACATATAAACACCACTCCTCACAAATCCACTGACTAATATATAAATTATTATAACAGAATCTCAGAACACATTGAGATGGTTTGGCCACCTGGGAAGAATGACATAGGACGCCTGACGAAGGAAACATACAAATCCGACAGAAGCAGAATAAGAGGTCGGGACGCCCAAGGAAAGGATGGCACGACCAAGTGAATGATATTCTGAAAGACGGAAATATAAGAAGCATGCGAAAACGAGCATTTATAAGACGATGTATGAATATCGACGAGGCGACGAATGTATGTCAAGGCAGAAGTAAGTGGCGCTCGGCTCTCTCCGCCCACCCCAAATAGGGAAATGGCGTGATGGTATGGTATGGTATGGTTATTTCATCAGTCGGCTGGTCTCGTGTAACATAATATCAATCAACACTAATCTCACCAACTAAAATTAAAATTCTTCACGACGGTTCCCTTAAAAATCCCTTAAATCTTACCCTTAAGATTATTTATTTAAGTAGATCTCCACAACAAAATAATAATTTTACGAACCCACATCTACCTAATTTACTGCTTCAAAATCCAACAAGAGCGTTTTTGTATACCTACTATTAAAACTAATTTGTCGACGTCGTAAAATAACGTTTACGACCACTTATTGTATTTTTATTTCTTCCTGAAAACCAAGATACTAGATGCACAAAGTTCACACTATGACATGAAATATGAGATGCACTCAAAATTCTTAGATCGGTATTCAAACTGTGGTTCCCCCTGTTTAATTACTCGCTGATATTTTTTCTGGCTACCTCGCACATGGACCTTGTATATCAAAAGGAAATATCAATCCTACCACATTCGCGGACCAACGATAAATGTTATCCGCAAAATCTCTATCTATACATTGCGCAAGTTTACGAAATAAATTGCACAAGTTTACAAAACGGCACCTTTCAACTAATAGTATTAAAATTCTATAAATATCTTCGTCCCTTCCAAAATATCGAATAGTAATAATTATACTCTCAATAACGTATCGCATATACCTACAACAATGATATTTGTATATAACTAAAATAAAATATACTTATATAGCAATGCAAAACTGAAACACACATTCTAACCGATGTCCAACTTAATTCTTTCAGCGAGAACTTGTAATTAGTTGTTTGATTATTGTACTAGATGCAACACCATAGTGTACGACCGTTGTCTCTAGCCTCAAATCACAAACAAATACAACAACATAATCAAATAAAACACAAATAAATAACAAAAGTTAGTTTTCCAAGGTAGACACTTAAATTTAATTAGCCCGACCGCTACAGCCTAATTATTATGTATTTTTTTTTTATGTACATAAAATTAACCAATTTGTTCTCCGAACCTAAATACAAATAATGTTAGTATTTTATTTTAACATCAGCCGTGCTCTGTCCACCGTTTGAGAACCTCTAAAACAAATAATATTTTTTTTTTCTCTCCGAAATCCATAACTGAGATTTCTTAACCTCGATAATAATTAATATGTTCGTTATGGAAACACTTCGAAAGAATTTTGCCGGTCCAAAGGACCACAAATAATTTGTCACCCATTTTTTTTTTCCATAAACTCCATGTGCGCCTTATACGTATCCCTTATGCGTTCATGCCTCTGCGTTTCAAACTGTTGTTTTTTTTTTTCTTAATGTTATGCAATATATCCAGGGTTGCCCCTGAAATATTTCTAGTCCGATCATCTCCCTTTGTACAAATACTTAATTATTCCCGTATGGAATTAGTATTATTATTATCATTATTACTATCCCCCCTTTTTTATACAAATCATTAATAATCGAGTTAATCAAAATATCACGTTTTTATTAAAACTTAACAGACAAAACGAATGTCTACAATGTTAGCATGCCCCGAAAACATTAAAATGTTTGCTTGCAATGCGTTAAATTAACCACGCCGAGTTGTGTAATTATGAATACTTAGGTACAAAGAGCCGATTATGCATCATCAAGTTTACAAAATTTGTAAATAATTTACCTAAATATAAATTATTTTTCTATGTATTTACTTTCAAATCAGATCCCAACTCATACGCAAACGTTCTAAACAAAACAAAATATTCCAAATACCAAAGCCTGATATCCCTATAAATTTCCCATTTTGATATCGTAAACACCAACTAGCACCGTAAGCAAGTGGCGTGGCCACGGCCAAAATCCAACTTTAATTACGTCATTCGAGAGAAGCAAATTTTCATTTGTGGGGAATCGAACCCAGGACACTAGCATAAAATCCAATGTCCCATCTATTAAGCGACGCGTCGACAGTCAATACCTAGTTAATAGATTATATTAGACTATCAATCCTTGTCATTAAATATCTCAGACCACGTTTATTCAGAAGTGTCCCAATCTACAAGATTCTCTTATGGAGTAATTAATACGAATTAAATAATCACATTAAAATAAAATACGAATTTACACCGACAATGCAGTAGTGGTATCTTATTCTATTTGACGTCTGATAATATCATAACTAACTGTCAATCTCTTCTAACCAATACACACGCATGACACATCTTTTGAACTCCCTATTAAAATACATTATATATTTCTGTTGTACCTACCTATTAAAATAATATTTTATACCAACCATAAATTCAATTTAAGTCAAAATGAGACCGAGGTTTGCATAAATCGAAAAACCTAATTGACATCTCTACTAGGCATAAAGTACACCCAATGTACCAAAATAAAATAAAACAGGATAAGATCGATTTTCGATGTAGACAAAATTATACCGTAACCCTGTTAATGGGCAACCCTGTCGAAATATTTTCACGACGGGGTGTATAGTGCGTCCTGTATACCTACTGACCGCATTCCAGCAGAGGGCCAAAACCTTTGGATTCGAAGCCAAATAACCTATCCTATGTCCGAAATAAAGTATCACATTTAAAATATTCTAACGAATTTGTCTCTTTAGTCGTTTAATTTCGGGCAACATAATTAAAATATGTCTACTTTAAACATACTCTGCACCAAATAGATCCTACCCCATCTCAACAACCCTAAATCAATATATAAATAAATAGACACTTCCTTGCACCCAATGCAAATGGCGGATTTATTGCTGTATGGCAATCTCTTCTGACTAACCAACATTTTAGGCCCAGAGAAGCAACCTTTGCTCCTCTACTGGGAGTCGAACCCAGGACGCTCACTCAGAAACCGAACTACTTCTACTTCACACTTGTTAAATTTTTCCCTAGTTAAATTTCCACTCCATCCAAAACTCGAAACGCAACCTATGTAGTAGAATATTGTTTATTTATTTATTTTCTTGCCCTACATTTCCTTCTACCATAATTCAAACGAGATTCGACCTACCTACATTCAATTAATTTTAAATCTAAAGAAACTACATTCTATTAAGCTAAGAAACTAAACTATTTTTTGTTCAGGAAGCTTGTCTACGAGATACATATCCTACGGTCACAAGGCACCAAATGACACGAACGGCTCCTCGATGGATTTCATTCATGCCCTTAACGTACGAACGCACGCGAACCGACGGTTGTCGATCCATGACACCCGATTTCCCGAGCCGTTTCAGGACATATCTGTATGTAACCTAAGGAGGAGGAAAACGAAATAATTCTGAAATTACCGAGCATACGAGAAAATAATATTACTCACCCCTGCCGACTGCATTGTCTCACCTGTCTTCTTTTTCTTCTCATAGCGATGTCTATGCCTCCTATTCGTCATTACCTGAAAGAATTCAAATACGCGAGTATCTTACGATAAGTATTTGGCCAGATCGTCTAGTTTCACATAGGACGCCAACGCTGTGATCCATAATATCCCTGATTCGCGAACCCCGGCTTCCTGAACAACCTACCTCTCCTAGTTCGACATTTCTATTATCTAATGCAATCCTACTCTACAATAGCAAATAAAAGCGAGTTTTGGTTGTAATCAATAATACGCAGAACGCAATTACCACCGATTTCATCCTACACGTAATGATAAGTTCAGGGGGAATCAATTAAACATAAACAAAAGTACAAACACATGTATGACACATAATTCATAATACTTAAATATAACATAATCTTATCATGCATTCTTATGCTAAATATTGGTTTTGATAAGGGAACCGCCTTAAGGGCGGTGATACACGCTCACTTTCCTCGCCGCGTGTACCCATCCGAGACACCCAGGTCCTTCTCGGCCTGACCTCGCCCTTCCACTTCATGGAACAAATAGCCAGGGTTTTTAGCAAAAGCCACGCTCGCAATCGTGACTATTTACCTCGCGGAGTAGTCTGCCTTTCCTGCTGTGTGACATCAAGTGTTTCACAGCGTCTAAGGCTCTTCGTTGTACAACAACGGCTTAATAATACAATACTGGTGAACTGGTTGCTTCGACTGCCTTGCGAAGCATGAAGCCTCCATATCACAAGTAGGACACCTACGTACCATAATCCACTATACTACAAGCTACCTATCATGCGGTTAGTGAAAGGGTGCAAATCTAATTAGGCCTCGAGCAAGTGTAATTTGTAAACAAACAGAACATTCAATTCAAATCTTTCTCTCATTCACGTTGGATTCAATGACTGAAAGTCCAAAATCTATAGATCCATTATTTCACCGGTTTCCTCTCCCCATTCACGAACAATCTCACTTTGGAAAAGGATTAAGTGTGGGACAGCCTACATTTAGTGTGGTGTGTAGTGTGCGTGTACTTAAGCCAGACACGGTTCGGCCTCCCTCCGTGTCTTGGCTATAACGTGCTGTATATGTGCGTGTGGAGAATCCCACAGTGTTGTGATCGTTATAGTACGAGGACATGAGAGATGACGAGGTCCGGAATAACCTTGGCGTTGGGTCGACTTTCCAAAGCTTCAGTCACCCCACACCCCGCCTCTCCCACGTGGGGTTGAAGGATTGGGGTCCTTTCAGCTTTCAGATCGGCCCGCGCTCCCCCGCAAGTACTGCCGGCCCCTGACCCACCGCTTTTTAACAGCCTTTATTTAAGTAGATGAGAGGTTATCGCCCAGTCTCGCTGGCTATTGGCTCGATTTCAAAATCCATCTCTCGTTAGCTACTGTCGCCTGAACAGGTAGCTTTGTTGGATATGTAAAATGCTGTGTACATTCTAGAAATCGTGCATTTTCTCCCTTACAAACAAAACATCTTACATACATTCGCGATTGTTTGAAAAGATTTGTCAATTCAAGAGTTAATATAACGAGATAGTTGATGTTTACAATAAATCTATAATCTTGACAAATCCGTTCCACACAATCCATACATTAAATAAACAGGTAGAATAATGAAGTAAAATAAATAAATAAATAAATAACTCAGCTGGATTTCCCTTGTAACTGGGGCGCGTTCAACTTCCCAACCCGTCTTTCGTTCCGAACCGAGCGTATTCCGGACCGCGACGCGACGTACGTAACTGTCCTCGCGAATTCAATAATATATCCCCAGGAATTTCACTTCAATCGACACTAAAATACTCCACACGCGGACACAGACTACTCTCCCCTTTCTTCGCTTCTCCAAATTCCCGCCCGTTTCTATCCCGTCGTCTCGACCGTTCCTTCTCTTTGCGTCCCGCTGACCGTCCCGATACAACTTTCTGACCCCCCTTCTAGCTCTCAGGAATGCATATAAAAACCACCCCTTATGACAGATTTACGATTAACACATGTGTATCCGAATGACTAACGAAAAGCTTCGACCCAGTAGGTAAATACCTACCTCTAACAAACCACTCCATATATCTCGTCTACAAAATAATAATTTGTATAATAATATTATGGAGGACTCGATTCATCACAGTTATTTGAGTTTTGGAAATCTGATGGTTCAGGGAATTTCTCAAGTTCAGACCTTCCGGTAAATCAATGGTAGTGATAGTTGAATAGTAAAGAATAAATTGAACTTTATAATTCGTGTTTCCAAACCTTTTAAATCTACTTCTATCCTTAAAAAATTATATTTCTCTTATGTTCGTAGCTGTATTGAATACGCACCTGTTGTATGGAATCCTCAGTACTTGACGTACATTGATAGAATTGAGAAAGTTCAAAATAAGTTTCTCAAACAAAAAAAAAGTAATGTTTCTCAAAGAAAAAGTCTCTTTTACTTCCACTCTTCTTCTTCTTCAGCCTGTTTTTATCCATTCTTGGACATAGGCTTCCCCCTTGATCCTCCACAACTCCCTGTCTTGGGCACACTGCATCCATCTCCCTCCGGCACATTTCTTGATGTCATCAGACCACCTTGCCTGGGGTCTGCCGACACCTCTTCGGCTTGTTCTCGGTCGCCATTCTACGATCTTTTTGGTCCATCGTGAATCCTTGCATCTGGCAATATGCCCAGCCCAGCTCCACTTAAGGCCAGCGAACATTTCCGCTACATCGGCTTCTTTGGTTCTTTGTCTTATCATGACATTCTGAATTCTGTCCCTTATTCAAATACTCAGCAACTTTCTCTCCATAGCTCTCTGTGTCACTAACAGCTTGTGCATTATTCGTTTTGTTAGGACCGATGTTTCCATTCCATAAGTAAGCACTGGGAGAATACATCCATCAAATAGCTTCTTTTTAAAATATTGGAGTATTTACGGGATTTCAGAATATTTGATAGTTTTCCAAAAGCTGCCCAGGCAAGGCCACGTCTTCTCTCTATTTCTGCCACTTGATTTTCTTTGGTAAGCATCACGGTTTGGCCTAGATATATGTATCTGTCTACTCTTTCAATTTGCACTCCATCTATTATGATGGCGAAGGACTCTTCTACGTTACTTATCATTTTGGTCTTGGAGATGTTCATCTTCAATCCGATGTTCACACAGGCTGAATTTATTTCTGTCAGCATAGTTTTCAATTCCTCCTCATCCTTGGCAAATATGACAATATCATCTGCGAACCATAGATTGCAGAGATAGGTACTCGCCGTTTATATTTATGCCTTTCTTAGACCAATTAAGAGTTTTGAAGACATCTTCGAGGGCCAATGTAAATAGTTTGGGAGAAATAGTGTCACCCTGTCGGACACCTCTTCTAATGTAAAATTTCTTGGATGGTTCATGAAGTTGTATATTGGATGTGGCCTTCTCATAAATATTTTTCAAAATTTGGGAATATCTATAGTCAATTCTGCAATTATCTAGACCCTTCATCACCGCCCATGTCTCGACTGAGTCAAAGGCCTTTTCAAAATCTATAAATGCCAATGCTATGGAAATTTTATACTCAATATATTTCTGGATTACATTCTTTAGAGTTTGTAGATGGTCGTTTGTTCCGAAACCTTTTCTGAATCCTGCCTGTTCTACTGGTTGGTATGAATCTAGTTTGTTTGAAAGTCAGCTGGTGAGGATTTTTGCAAAAAGTTTATATAGGTATGAATCTAGTTTGTTTGAAAGTCAGCTGGTGAGGATTTTTGCAAAAAGTTTATATAGGTGTGATAATAAGCTGATGGGTCTATAGTTCTCGAGGCGTTTTTGATTTCCTTGTTTATGTAATAATGTAATATTCGCATTGTTCCATTCCTCTGGTATATTACTTCCACTCTACAGTCAATTAAATATCACGGCTTGTTGTCCTTGGAAAATCGTCGCACAATTATTGAATATTTATACAAATTACTAAATAATATGGTAAACTCTCCTGATCTTTTGAATGGGATAGGTTTTAACTGTCCTCTCCGAAGTTCTAGGACATCTCTCAATTTTAGAATGCCCAGATGCACCACGAATTATGCTCAAAGTTCCTTTCTCCAAAGAGCATGTGAAAACTTCAACACCTTTTTTAACAACATCGATATAAATTTTACCTCATTTAACAAGTTCGGGAGAGTGTTGAGGGTTTCACTAGCTGGAAGGGTGGACTGACGTACGAATTGTGTGCATTTTTTCCTCTCCTATTATCTCCTCCTTTTCCTATTTTCCTCAAAGTCCCACCAAGCAATGACAACTTTGTGTTCTTTTACTTTTTTTACTTTTTTATTTAGATTTAAGAATGTATACATATATATGATAATGTTTGTTTATAATTGTTCAAGTGCACTTAACTATTTAGTAATAAGCTGTTAACAGTTTTTGGTCCTTGAATTGTTTTGTATAAAGTAATCAATTGTACTCTGGTATAACTGTTATATTTACATTGAAATAAAATAAAAATAATACTGCTTTGTGTATCCTTGGCACAAGAGACTGAAGGACGACAGCAGAATGTTTATCATTAAATATAGATTAAAATTAGATCACGATCGAGTACTGATTTATAAATTTTTAAGATAAAGACAACATAAATAAAGACAAATAAGAACGTATCATTATTGTATCATGAGTGTTTCTTCAGATATACGCCTCTTTATGTAGAGTGCTCACGCTACGGTGGCTTCTCTATTCAGTGTTTGCAGGGCTACTCATGACACGATCTCAATAGGTTCTTATTAGTCTTCATTAATCTAAATATGAGTATTCGTATTCGACACTGTTCCAATATTTCATATTTTTATATGGTTTCTATACTTTCCTATTAAATTGAAAATTAACCTAACAAACAGATTGCGTCTCTAAATCAAATTGTTGTTTTCCCATTAAAATAATCCTTAATTTATTTATAATTATCTTCCTTTGATAGTCAAAAAACCTTGACATTGAACACTCTGACCCCGAAATTGAAGGTTGATAAACAAATATATTAAAAAATACAAATAAGTATCAATTAGCATTGAATAGAATATTATTCCCGATTTTTTTTTGTAATTTGTACAAATCGTTTATTCATTCAGATTTTTTCAAATGTAAGTATTAAACTGATGTAATTTACACGTTCACCTTACAGGCTGGATGGCAGGCAGTTTGCGCCTGTCGAGCTGTTCAGGGTCTAGCTCAGGGATCCATGTTGCCCTGTCTTCACACACTCCAGGGAAAGTGGTGTCCACTAAATGAAAGGGGAAGACTCAGCACCTACATATACGGAGGTAGATTGAACAACATCTTTGTTTCTGTCTTCCAACTGTCGATTTGTTTGAGAAAAAATATTTCTCTTAACATTCACCGACTTAGAGGCTTCGCAACATATGTTTCTATTAATGTAACTGTAATATGAACGTAACTATGTTAAAAATTGGAATAATCTACGTCCTTAGACATAATATATTTATATTTCACGTCATTCCATAGATTGTTTACATTTATACTGCCAATGTCAATCACGAAATGCCAAACGCAGTTGTTTTGAATTCAAATACAAAACACGCTAAAGAAAAATACATAAACTAAATAATGTTAAATAATATAAATGGTACTTGAACAATTACACTTTGTAATATGTCAAAAGAGAATTTTGTACTCCTTGAAGAATATACTATGTTTTTTGGTGTAATGACTTTTAAAACTGAAAACAATTAAATAATGACGTCGAATTTTGATTTTTGCACAATCACTAGTAGGTACCCAATAATTTTTGTTTTATTTTTTTTTAAAGAAATATATAGTAACAAGAACATCCTCACATCCACTGGATTACTAACCCAGCGCGCTAACCGCCGTACCACCACCCATCAATTGCCCTTACATAGAGCTTAGTACATTTTTATTGAGCTTCTGATGAAGAATCGAAATATTGAAATTATAATTATCTCAGTACAACGGATTCTAGTGAGTTATTATCCAAATTAAACTTTCATGCACCAAATAGGCATTTAGGCCACCCAATTGTAGAACCTATAAATTATGCTCAGAACTCCAACATATTATATAGAACGTGTAGTAACTACAACGCGTTCTTTAATGAAATAGACCTCTTCAATAACTCCTTTAACGGTTTCAGATGCTCAATTTCTAGGTTGCTGCTCCGCGGTTAGGTGGTGTACGTGTGTTCCCCCTTTTCCTACATTTCTATCCTACTACCTTCCTCAAAACCACTTCTTTTTGTTAATATTATAATGATAATATTTGTAAACTTAATTGTTTCACATGTTATATTAAGTATGTAAGTAATATAAGTGAATTAAACTGTCTGTTTACACAATAAATCAAAAATAAAAATAAAAAATAATCACTTAATAATATGTGTTTGTTCAGGGTCTAATTGTGGTACGATTCTCGCTATGACCATCTCCGGTTTCCTCGCTGCCAGTTCATTGGGTTGGCCATTCATTTTCTATGGATCTGGTGGCTTGAGTTTACTAGTTGGATCGGGATGGCTTATACTGGGTGCTGAGAGTCCAGGAACCCACAAAAGTATCAGTGTAGAAGAAAGAGATTACATTCAAGTCTCATTGGGACAACAAGGAAATAAAAAGGTAGGAGTTTTTTAAATAAACATTAAATTTATATTTCCTTATCCAAATATATATTATAAGAAGAAGTTTACTTTTTCACGCTCAATTTAAAAAAAAGAACAGATCCTACACCTCATATACCCACCATGATTGTCTAAAGACACCCATAGATTCTAGTTTATTACAATAAAAAAAAAAATCACCAGACGCGTTTTGTACTCATTGACATAAGAGTATTTATTTTCATTCATTTACACCATCTCGGGATATTATACAATGTAGGATAACAAGTGACAGGTGTGCAAAGGTGCATTACCTTATAGAAGGAAGAACGACACATGCGTCTATTTTCTAACCTAAAGAGAAAACATTCTGAATGGGTGGTGAACCTCATTTCTGAACTATGTGAGATGTTATTTTGTCTGTTGTATTTTTGTTACGTGGCTCCCGAGACACCCGAAATCGATTTATTAGATGATAATAGAAAATGAAACATAATATATTATGATGTCACAGCAAAACATATGTTTATGATACGGTAAATTACTACGAAATTAAATAGTTATTGACCCATTTATTGGTTTTAGCTAATGACAGTGCAATGATTCCAGATGTGCCTACTTTGGTCTTTTGCTATGACCTTTTGGGTCAAATTGACCCTAAGTATTAGATTCTGATATTCTTGTTCTAGCCAATGAATGAGCCATATGGTTCCAGATTCTGAGTTATTTACCAATATGGGCTATTGGTAAGAAACATATGAGGAGCAAATGCGTCACATTGATCCTCTTCGCTGAAATAAATTAAATATTAAATAGACAGTGAAAGGGCCATATGGTTACAGATTCTTACTTATTTAACATGTGCTATGGAATATATAAGGAGCACATGCGTCATATTGACCCCCTTACTGAAATAATTTAAATATTCGATACTATCCGATATTTTTGTTCTAGCCGATGAAGGTGCCATGGTTCCAGATACTGACATATCTACCAACTTGGGCTATCGCTGTGACCCATATGGGGAGTAGTTGGGTCACATTGACACTTTTCACTGAAATGCCTTCGTATCTCAACAAAGTCATGGGAGTCAACATGAAGTCGGTAAGTCTAGATTTAAGACAAATGTAAACGTAATTGGAATTGGAAAATAATTATTTTTAGTTGGGAGTGCTGTCTCATTTGAAATATTTTAATCACAAGAAGTTAATTAAGATGACTTTTTGTCACAAATAAGGTGTACTTTTTCCGATCCATTATTTCCCAATTACCAATAAAATAATTTGGTGGTCGCTTAGCAACCGGGTTGTCAACAAGTTTGTGTTTATATTCGCTCTGAAAAAAATATTGTTTTTTTTACTAAAATATAAGTGTATTTTATATTTATTGTGCACTAATTTCATTATTGTGAGTTTTTGTTTGTATCCGTTCATTATCCATGAATATGGATTTGGATATTCCACCTGATCCGGGACCAAGTCTAAGTGTTAAAAAATCTGACATGTCAACGCCACCTAAACAAAACAACAAGAGACCTAACACAAATAATTCTGACATTATCCATCCGTCTAAAGCTCCAAATTTAAATAGTTCTCCGGAAAAATTGTACAATACTCATAGTGAAATTGAAATCCAATACCTGGAAAATTCGCCTGGGCCTTACATTGTTTTCGTTCAAGATATTGACTCTAGCAAGAATATTCACCCAATGAAAATTGGTAATATCCTTATTAAACATAACATTAAAAATATTTCTCCGGGTGGAGTAAAATCAGAAGGGAGAAATAAAATCTCAATTACTTTCAAAGATGCTAAGAGTGCGAATCAATTCACGACAGCCATTTTTTTAAAAATAAATAATTTAAATAAATACCTAGATTTAAAGTGACAAAAATGGGTTTGATTCGTGGTATTTCAACAGACTTTTCGATTGACGATATTATAGAAAATTGTGCGGTACCAAACCATATTGGGAAGATTTTAAAAGCAAGACGCCTCAATTTTAAAGATAAATCATCAGGAGAAACAATGTGGAAACCATCTCAATCCGTTGTCTTAACGTTTGAAGGACAAAATCTCCCAGAGTATGTTTACCTTTTTTATAACTCTTTGAAAGTTGAAACTTATGTATTTCCAACCATCCAATGTTATCGCTGTTGTCGCTTTGGTCACATGAAGATTCAGTGTCATTCTATAACTCGCTGCTTCAAATGTGGAGATAGTCACCTTGGTGAAGTTTGCCAAGTGGTGGACTTTTTGAAGTGTATAAACTGTTCAGGATCTCATTCAGCTACAAGCCCAATGTGCCCGGAATTCACTCGGCAAAAAAATATTAAACATTCAATGGCTACAAAAAATATATCATATCTGCAAGCATCTCAACTCTTCCCATCTTCTGTGAAAAGCTATTCTGAAGTGACTAATAACCAATTGAACAATAAACAAAGTTTTAAAAAAACAATATACACTAAAATGTCTTCGGAAACTCAAAAACAGACAATTCCTCATATTAATATTAAAGAAATAAACAAGTGCATGTCGTATTCAAATGGTGAAGCTAGCCATCCTACAAATGGATGCGCTGTTTTAAGCCAGTCAACTACTTCTGCATCTAATGAAGTCCAAGAAAATATTTTCCAAGATGATGCCCATTCTGTTGTATATTTAATTACGCAAATTCTTATTAGTTTAATTTCCAACTCAAATTTTAATTTACCGTCCAACGTTGCCAATCTTATCCCGCTTTTAAATTATTTTTTAAAAAATGGTTCAAAATCACAAAACCCATAATCCTTTAAACATTTTACAGTGGAACTGTAGAAGCGCATGTTAAGTGACTTTCTTTTATTTGATACTGTTCATAGTGTATGTCTTGTTTATATTTAAGTTTGAGTGTTCTGTGAATACAAATATGGCACAAATCATACAATATTGTGTGAATTGCCTAATAAAATAAAAAAAAAAAAAAAAAATAATTTATCTTTTGTAGAATGTTCTATCAGTTAAATTTAATTTTTCGACCGATATTTCTATCAATTGTCAAAAGTAACGGGTAAAAAGATTATATTCTTTCTTCGGATGGCTCTCAAGGGCGACATACACCTTCAAGGCACCGTGGAGGCTTGAGGCATCCTTAGTACTCGTATTTGTCTCTGAATATGAGAAGGTATTAGTAATCTAAAGAATTGTGGACTCATTACGAATCATGTACTCGCATTATCTTTAGTCTCAAATAAAGTTTATCTTCCGCAGATTGTATTACGTGAATAACTCGATGGATGATTTTAGAGGTCAATGCTAATAAATACGGTTGCGAAATATTTTACATAATTGACCATTAGTGTTATATCGACACTAAGGTGATGTAATGAATTTACTGACTGACCTTTACTGTGGGTAGGTTGATATATAATGTATTCATCTATATTATATAATTCAATAGCGACATCCCATAGCAAAAGCGAAACAAAATGATTGAAAATCGGGCATGCAGGTGGGTTTATTGACATAAGGCAATCTCTTCCATCCAACCCAAGCAACGTAAGACCTTAATTGTGTAAATTTGACACAATAGTTTCAAGAAGAAAACATGTGGGATAAAAGTTAAGGAGGAGAGAGAGAGAGAGAGAGTTTATAGAAGAAAAAATACGACAGTAAACAGGCTGTTGGATATAGAGAGAAAGGAATATTGCACTTATATGTTGCCGAACTTCTCCCTTCATGTTGGGAGATTCTTCGAGGAAGACACCATCTTTACCTCTGTATCACTACACTATAAACTGTATAAGTAATAGGAGTATTATAAAAAATCCTATATGATCTAATTATCAATAAGCCATAACTTGAGACGATTAACAAATGCTGAGTGATTATTTAGAGATTTTTTCGCAAATTGAAATTTGGTACAAATATATTTTTTGTTTTAACCACTGTGAACAAAAAATATATTTCACAGTGGTTAAAACAAAAAATATATTTGTACCAAATTTCAATTTGCGAAAATATTTAAAATGTGCCACAAAGTTATAGCAACGTATGAAGAGATTATTTAGAGACTTAAGAAACATTGGTAACATATTGAATGATCTAGATCTAGGAGCTACATACACAGAATGTCTTTGCGTTGATCTCTTATTGCAGTTTGTAACCTTATATACATTATTAAGGCGATCACTTGTGCGTTTTTTTTTAAATTTAACATGAACATTTCTGTTTTTTTTGTGGATGAACTTAAAACATTGCAGCAAATAAAGTTTTCTCAGATTAAATAATCTACACTCTTTAAATAATTTTATAGCCATCTCCGGAAATATCTGCATCGATTCATTTCCAAAATATTTGCATCGATTCAATTCATTTTCAAACCTATGCAGTTTTCACTCTTTTTCTAGAAAAGAGAGTGGGGTTTGTTTCTCTTTACCGACTCTTAACAGGGAAAAACATCTTCGGACGTTAACGCTATAACGAAGAATGTGCATATTGAAAATGAAATGAAATGTTTTACCATGTAATTTTTAATATTATTTTTTCTCTAATGTATGTATGTTAATAACAAATATGAATTGAAGGGTAATATTTATATATTGAAAGTATTGTGTAAAAAGATATTATATTGATTTACAAGAAACGTTATCATTTTTATTTTTATATATTTATTTATTTGTTAAACTTCATGTACATTATAATGTGTACAATGGTGGGTTTATTGCCGATTTCTTCCAACCAACCAAAGCAACGCGAGGTCATAAATAGTAAATTGTTATGTATATTAAATTTATAACAAACGAAAAGAATATTTAGAGTAAATTCACAGCAACAAAGGAAGGAAGGAAATAGAGGTAGAGGGAGGGGAGGTAGGATAGGATTGAGACGTCGTAATAACATAACTTAAAGTGTTCCATAGTCTTGCTGATTGTACTTCAAAAGAGGAACTGAGAAATTCAGTAGAATGAATGGGAATAGCTATTGTGGTACGTTCAGCAGATCGAAGAGGCAGACCGTGATTTGACAAGAAAATAACCTTATTCTTGAAATATTGTGGTGAATTTGTGTTGTTAATAAAATTATACAGTAGAGAAAGTAAATGAATATTACGACGTTGACGTATCTTAGGCCAGCGAAGAAGATTTCGGTAAGTGGAAACATGATCAAATTTTCTAAGAGTTTATTAAAAGTCAAGTTTATTAAGGATTTCTTCGTTAGCATCCAGTAACAGACGTCAGCATAATCAAGCAAAGAGAGAAGTAAGCATAGTGGGTAGTTAGACATTGAAGCTGCGATAATATTGAATACAAAGACAATTTTAAATGCAAATTAAACAACGCGTTGTATTTCATATTATTCATCTGTAGGTTGACCATAACATACAACTTTGAAAAGAAAACCTAACAGCCAAACATAGAAGAAAAGGCCGGTTAAATTAAACACACGAAAATATTCCACGTTTTCTTAAAAACTTACCGAAAACAAAAAAGATTTTGAAGTAAAAAAATACGAACTTTGAGGTTTCGCAGTATATATATTATATTCATTTATTCATACAAACATTGATGATTGATGACATTACAATAATTATTGAATCTGCAATGCCCCTCTAGGCAAAAAACCTCTATGCATGGATGAACTTAGAATTTAGAGTAGAACATTGAGTGTGTGTGTGTGTCTTAAAACTTTTGATCTACCCAAAACTCTTCAATTTCGAAAACTTCAAAAGACTTTTGAATTTACTTTTCCATATATCTCAAAAACCATATAATCTAGAGTGCTGAAAATTTGTTTAAGACAAATAAAATATCTCAATGTTAAAGTTTCAGGGTTTTTTAAACTCTTTATTAACAAAAAAAATATATTTTCATGATGTGTTTTATTAAATATATTTTCATGACTATAATTCCATTTTTTTATATCGAAAAACGCCGAAACACCTCAACTTGATAATTTAATTTGCTATGTTATAAAATATATTTAGGTCTAAAATTTTCTATATATTTTGAGAATTTAGGTTATGTGCATCAAGCTAATCAAAATTCATAAAGGACGGACACGTAGGTACGCATGCACGCACACACATCCAAAGTCCATTACGCGATATAAAATCTTCCTTCCTTATAACCGCGTCATAGCTTAATACTGTCGATTCATTAAGAGAAATAAATTCTCTTAAACAAATCGTCAGTTGAAAAAGCTTATTTTTTGTTTTTATCAATTAAGTTAGTTACACTTGCAGAACAAATGCAGCATACCAAACAATTAAATCTTAACAGAATGGAGTCTAACCTCGAGTATACTTAGTTATGCAATACATATATTGGAACCTGTCCAAAATCATGATGATTTCTTAATACATAATATATACCCAAGTATATATGAACCGATCATTATTTAACCATGATCCTATTAAACAGATCACTATCTTGAACTACCTTCTCTTCTAACCATGTTTTTGATTATATTTATATAATATAAACTTATAAATCATAATAAATATTATTGCTTCCAAATAAAATAAGTGAGATAGATTATTATTGAATCTGCAATGCCCCTCTAGGCAAAAAACCTCTATGCATGGATGAACTTAGAATTTAGAGTAGAACATTGAGTGTGTGTGTGTGTGTCTTAAAACTTTTGATCTACCCAAAACTCTTCAATTTCGAAAACTTCAAAAGACTTTTGAATTTACTTTTCCATATATCTCAAAAACCATAAAATCTAGAGTGCTGAAAATTTGTTTAAGACAAATAAAATATCTCAATGTTATTTTGATAACAAAGTTTCAGGGTTTTTTAAACTCTTTATTAACAAAAAAATATATTTTCATGATGTGTTTTATTAAATATATTTTCATGACTATAATTCCATTTTTTTATATCGAAAAACGCCGAAACACCTCAACTTGATAATTTAATTTGCTATGTTATAAAATATGCACATAACCTAAATTCTCAAAATATATAGACGATTTTTTTTAATTTCTCATTCAAAAATATAACATAATTATTATTGTGTTATTTATTTCGACAATTATCTTACAAACGCACAACAAAATTCGGCGCTCGTTCGCATGCAACGTCCAAGTTACGAGTATTTCTCAAATATAGACTTTTTAATGTTGGTATTGGCTTTTGTAAAAGGGAGTTGTACAGAACCCTTTTTAATAAGATGTAACTTTTTAAGTATTGCCTTATTCTTTCATTATATTATTTTATTATTATTATGTTTTTTTTAATGTTTGTTCGTGTATTTACTTTTTTGTATTTAACTACTATATTTTTAACTGATTTTTGTTTTGCTGTTTGTTCTTGAAACTTTTTACAAAAAAATATTTGTTTTTAATTTTGTTCTGAGTATTTTTTTAGTATTTTTTTCTCTATTATAAGTTTTACTTGCTTACATTTTTTATTTTGTTTGTATTATTTTATTTAGATATATTACAAATATAAATAATATACTTGGTCTTTTGAAATTTATTTGATTATTGATGCGTTTCGTGCAAGGCACATCGTCAGAATAATTACAAGACTGAGACCAAACTGAGACAAAATTTACATGACAGGTGTATAAAAATGTTGGTTTTTGAACAGTTGAAAAATAAGTTACGGTGCCACTACTTTTACGACTGAAATTGGCGGGAAAAGCGTTTTCCCGCCAAAAAGTGTCTATTTACACGACAAATTTTCTGACGTCGTCTATGTTTTTAGGTCATTTATAACCATAAAAAGCGCAGATAAATCAAAATACAAAAATATTTACCTTTGTCATTTTTTCAATGGTCATAAAAATGCATCATGGAAACCAACTTGAAGAAAAAATAAATAATATTGGCATCTTATTACATTTACTTAATTTTATAAATCATCTTTTCAACGAGATCTACAATTATAACAAAGTATAAACAAAGGTAAATATTTTTATAACTTGATTTATCTGCGTTTTCTGTGGTTATTTTTGGTTTTCGTCTATGGTTGAGTCGTGTAAATAGTCGTAGCCAATAAGTTATATAATGCAAATGAATCACTGGTTGTAGTCCCCTGTGTCCATTAGGTCTGAAACATAAGAAAACGACATCAGTAAAATTCGAAAGGTAAATAATATTGTATTTATTGGTTTATTGTCATCTTTTAAGTGTTGTTAAAACCAATGTATTTCATAGATATTTGGTAGTTATAATTATAAACAGCTTAATTTTAATCTTAATGTATTTAACAACAAAGGAATGTATATGTCTGTCTAACCCATCTGTAAAATACATAAAATCTGTCTATATAAAATGCGGTTAACATATAAGGTCGTCTACATCCAAGACGGTCTGTGGCAGAAGAACGTCTGTCAGGGCCCACTAGTTATTTATAATTTTTAAAATTGTTTTATCGAAATAAAGGGATAAATAATTTTAATTTGAATATAAGTAAGACTATTCACTTAGGTAGGTAACTGAATGGATGCTTTGTTTTTTTGTGATCACAATATTATTGTTGCTGAATAGGTGTGAGGTACCCGAATGTGTTTACTTGCAACATGTATCAATGATGGGATTCCTGATGGGATCAATGTGAATAATTTATTTATTTATTTATCGTATGACATAGTGAATTTACAATAAAACAAAGTATGATCATATATTCAGGTCAAGGGCCCTGAGCTAGTCCACAAATGCAGGCGTCAGCTCGCAAATATCCATCTTTGGACCCTCATATGCACGGACGCTGCATTCCTCCAGTATAAGTGGCTTCCCGTGCTTGCGCATATACCTCCCCCAGACACAGAAGAAGATTCTCCCTGTTTAATCTGTGGAAGAGAATTAGTGACAATATGTCCAATTCTGATTCGTTTCAAAGTACGAAAACGTCTATAACCAACAGGCGACTTGTGTAAAAGGATTTCATCCGCGCGATGTGACGTAATGATTCCAGTATAAATGCAGTCAACTTTTTGACATTTCTCATATACTAAAATTCAGACGGATACAATTAGACGAATCAGAATAGGACATAATAGCACTTTAACAATCCACAAAGATGTCCCGTCTGAGGGTCAGCAAAGACTTTCTCAATGAATTCAGCAACAAAACTCGAACATGACCTCGTTGGAGAAGGCTTCAGCCTGAATGAGACTTGGAACAATGACTGGGAGAACTCCAACCTGGATGTTAATGGGTACATGGGTACTCCAACGACGATACATCCAGGTTTTGATCAGCCAAGAAGGCTGTGGACTTCTCTAAATAGGATCCGCACTGGACATGGACGCTGTAACTACCTCATGGCAAAGTGGGGCATTATTCCATCCGCTCAATGCGATTGCGGCCATCCCTCTCAAACAATGTGAATAAAGTCGCACTAATTGTGTGAAATCGCCAACCTCGAAACAGGCATAGTCCTAGTGAGGTTGGGGATTATGTGAAAATAGTTAGTAAATATTAAATGTCAAGATTAAATAAATAAATAAAAATAATAAATCAATGTTGTATGAGTTGTATAACACGATACAATGTATGTATATTATAATATGCATATTGTATGAATATAAGAATAGTTATATCGATTGTTTCAATAAAATAAAGCATATATTTATATGATGCTGTAATCTGTATCGAGGCTGACAATAAATTAAAATCAATTTAATTAAAATTATAATGGCGATGCTAAGGTTATTTGTCGTTGAAAATTTATAATAATAATCTTCACATATAAATGTTCATAATTTACATTGTTATGCATACAGAGGTGTTTCTTGTAATTGTTTGCACGCAGATAAAATACGATTTGTCCAACTGTCGATTGGTTCAAGAGAATTTTTTTCTCTTAACAGATCGACAAAGTATCAAGCCGAGATCCACGAAATTTGTATGGCATTTCATGGTTTTTCAACTATGAAGTAAAAAACTTCAACGTAGAGGCTTCGCAGCAAAATCACTCTATATTTAAAAAAAAATATAGAAAGTATGAGGCCTACAAAATTTTTATACAGAGTTATGTTTCACTCAGGGTTACATAATTCTCATTGTTTCACTTTTATATATTTACTTTATTTTCCATATATATCAGAAACCATAAAAGTTCAAATATATTTCATTAAGAAAAACATTTTGTTAATGACAAATTTATGTGTGAAACTGCCATTTTTTCTATTTTTTTTATGAATATCAAAAAACGCTGAAACACCCAAACTAGATAATTTAATTTTCTCTAAAAAATATGTTCATAATAGTACATCTCAAATTTTTTTTTAGCAATTTGTGTGAAAATTGAATTTAGTGACGACATCGTTTCATACAATTTGTATGGCAGTATACACTACACAATATATACGGTGACTCTCAATAGTTTGATAATGTTATAATTTGACTATCTACATAAATTTTTTATGGTGAATGAAATAATTATAAAAAATACAATCACTGCGTATCCCACAATGTGGGGTAACCGGTTAAAGGTGTGCGGGTGTGTATTACCTTATAAAAGGAAGCACGACACAAGCGTGTATCCCCACACACGTCACAACTTAAAAGGCACTACATTCAGAGGGGGTGGTGAATCTCGTCGCTGAACTATGTGATATGTTATTGTTGCCTGTTGTATTTTCGATTACCCGGCTCTTACGGGACATTTGAAAACAATAACAATAGAAAAAAATGGAAGCACTATTCAATTTACAATTCCCGGACATTTTACCGTAGCCGATTGACCGTGGACAGTTGACCGTACGCCCTTTTTACCGTATGGACAATTTACCGCGAGGAAAATTTACCGTGGGGACAATTTACCATATCCACCTTGAAAAATAAAAAAAAAAGAACAAGAAGAAGTTTAAGAACAGACATCTTCTTAAATCTCAACATGTAGCAAATTATAACTCGATAAAACCAATATAATCATTCATATTGAAAAACTCATCTTTAAATCACGGCCGCCATATTATTTTCTCATCATTTCAAAAGAAAACAAAGAAGTTTCAATTATTTCGAAATCTACACTTTCTAATTAGTATAAATCGATATCCATCTCGAAAAATTAATAAAAGAACAAGAAGTTTAAGAACAAGAAGTTTAAGAACAGACGTCTTCTTTATTCTCAAAATGTAGTAAATTACAACTACATAATAACTGCTTATATTGCAAAATTTCGTTTTAATCACAGTCGACATATTGGATTCCTCGTAGTATTTTGAATTAAAAAAAATTAGGCAATCGGTCCGTCGCCATAAACGAACATTTTTTTACTCACGCAATTTATTTAACTCAAACGAAAAAATAAGAAGATTTTTTCTGATACTAAAAATAGTTTCCGCACGGTGAATTTTCCATACGGTCAATTGTCCATACGATAAATTGTCCGTACGGTAAATTGTCCCGACGGTCAACTGTCCATACGGTAAATCGTCCCCACGGTAAATTGTCCATACGGTAAAAAGGGCGTACGGTAAATTGACCACGGTCAATCGGCTACGGTCAATTGTCCGGACACGTCAATTTACTTCGTCAAATACTTCATGAATCGCTCATGTGTGTTGGTTATTTCTGTTTACTATTTATATTGATGGCAGTGATTCATCAATACATCCATTTTAATATACATAACATAGGTACTCAAAAGTATTTCAAATTAAGTGTAGGTACAAGTATTAATAGATGTAACCTTTGATGTCGGGAATCAGTGTTAGTGAACATGAAACAATTATCCTTGAATTGCTTGTACATAAGTAACGTGAGAAGTACAAAATATATTTATTATTTACAAAGAAGAAAGAATATCCTTCATTAATCTGACATATTATTTGTGCATAAACAAACACAATATCAACCAAATTACAACAATGAATATTTTATATTTCTCAAATATAAATGTTTTTTTAACACCCTTGAGATACTCCTACAAATGAAATCATTGATATTATACAACGTGGTAAATTATTATCGCTGAATCTCTAATTGAATAGTTTGATGATTTTCTAATGGATCCCATCATCTTGGATCAATTTCCTTTAATAATGAAATTAAATAAATCATTGAAATCGGACAACGTGTAAAATAATTATCTCTGAAGGTATCCTTTGAAGTTGGTAAATAAGCCATTTATTATTTCTAATAAACTACTTAAGGTACAAATTAATTTTGTTTTAACCACTTTGAGTAACTTATAGTCTAACTAGTTTTCAGAGCTGACCGCTCCCTCTTCAGTACATGTCTGTCCTCAAAGTGGTTAAAACAAAATTAATTTGTACCTAATTTTTTTATTGGAAATCTTTTAAAATGTGCCACAAAGTCATAGCTACGTATGAAGATACCATTTATTATATTTCAATCATTAAAAACAAAATTGAATTGGGACGAAAAATATTCTATACAAAGTAGATATTTGTTGAGGAAACAAGCCAGAATATTAAAAAAAACGACGAGAATCGTTAGACTGACGTGGTAAAGAATTATTCGCCCATATGTAGTGAAAATTGAAGAGCGTGATGATTTTCCCATAGATCCCTTTATCAGTTCTTGACCAAATTTATATGGGACCATCCTTTCTCATAAATAAATAATAATCGTACGGACAACGTGGTATATAAAAAAGATCACGACGCGACGTATTAATAACCTCCACTTTGTAAAAATCAGTTTATAAGAACTTTAAAATTTGAACATAACGAAATCAAATACATAAGTGATTGAGAGTAAAATTGAAATGACATTGGGGAAGGTATATTTAAATGATAAGGACGAATTTAAAAGGCTGTTACTTTGAAGAATCTCAAGGCAGTGCCAACTTTGTAATGAGATCAGCATTCAGCATAATTACACTGTTATTTAACACTATAGATAATCGATAGTTGATGTTTATCTTGTGATATGAACAATTTTCAATTATAAAACAGTAAATCACAAGTTGAGTAATACCTATGTATATACAAACTCAAATGATAATTCTAGATGTAAGACAATGTAAATCAAGTTCCCAATGCTATCAATAGATTGATCTTGTTTGTAAACATTAAAGAAATAACAATTAATTGATCGAACATAACGTTCTATATTGACATTACATTGTGAATATCATAATTAGGGTCAAATCGGTTATAAGTGCAAATGCTCTAGAAGCTCAATTGTCAAACTGTTTTGTTCTCTATTCTCAGAGAAAAAAATATTTTACCGTTTTTGTACTGCGCGTTGCGAACTACCCTTTACATTCCTCCCTTTATCTGGCCTACGTTATCCCCTTCAAAATACTTGGGGTTTTTGAGAAAAAATCGGCTATTGTTGTTGTTAACTGTCAACTTCTTCTTCCCATTGTGTGGGGTCGGCCCTGTTCGTCCTCATTCACCAAGTCCCTCTCTCCTGTGCGTCTCACTCGCGCAAGTTTTCCTCCCGCAACTCCCTTGTGATTATGGAGTGCCACGTTGTTAGCGGTCTGCCTGGTCTTCTAGTGTTAACGTGTGTTAACTGTCAAAATTTAATTTTAAAAATAACTTATTTATTTGTACTTTTAAGACCTTCGGGATCACTATCGAACTCTTGTCATTAAACATCGTCATATGGAAAGTCCCCGGAGATTTGTCGTGATCGTCGAGAAATTGACGTGTGGAAATATTTAACAATAATGCCGAATGTTATATCTAATAGTGTTCGCTGTTCACTACTATAAGTTTATTTATTGCATTCGTATTGACTGACAAGTTACAGAAGAAAGAAGTTGGTTAGACTAGATTTTAGTTATGAAAGTGGTTTAAATTAAATCATGAGTTTTAAAAGATTCACCATTTAAGAAATGTGCAATTATCGAAATGTATATTAAATTGTTTTTGTTTTCAGAATGGCATCCTTTCTGCTCTTCCATTTGTTGGAATGTGGATATTCAGTTTCGTGTTCAGCAACATTTCAGATCGTCTCATTAACAAAGGTTACCTTCGGATCAATGTTTCTAGAAAATTGGCTAACACCATCGGTGAGTTATCTGTTTTCTAGTGTGGTCTTGCATTCATAGACCGTAGTCTTGTTATTGCATTCACATGTGTGTGTGTGTGATAGTCCTATTATACTATTTTTCTAGAAAATTAGATACTACAATAAAACCTTCTAGATATGTGGCTTGTTATTATAGTGACATTTTATTATTTTAAAACATATGTTCCCGTGGCAGCCTTGATTCGATCATTCTATTTAGTTGGGGATCTTTCTCTTCCTCTCTATCCTTCCACAACAATAAAATTTTCAAGGCTTATCTAGTCTCGTTTGGCAATGTAATCGAAGAACTGAAGTACACTCTTCAGTCAGATAAAGGTGAGCCTGTCATGTAAGTCTCTCTGAGGATTGAGATGTTAGTTAGCCTCGCGATCCAGGGGATTCGAATTATAATATGTCTTCAACATAACATTTCGGAATAATTTATTCTTTGCCTTTTGCGGAATTAAATTATTTAGTTTATTATCACACCATATGATAACTAACTACAAGTAGATTACTGCTGCCCAACTTGGAAATCTTGTTCTAGGACTAGAAGTTTACATTTTTTAGTGACAATATAAGCAATCATGTACCAAGTGATGCATAGCTCCCGCTCCACATTAAATAGGCACATTCGCAGTATGTTCCTGTTCTGTGAGCGGTGGTAACATTTTTCCCTTGGGCAGGCTGCTAACCTTACTCAAGAACCCTCCTTTCTCACCCGGGCTTGGGACCGGCAACGGCGGAGTTAAAAAGAGAATATTGTAGTGCGCGAGATACCAGAGGGACGCCGACCACCGGGAAGTCCATCAAAGATATGGAGGGAGAGCCGGACATCCTCGTCCCAGGACCTGTAAAAACAGACCATTGATCTACAAAAAGAGGAAGGAGAAGAAGAAGTATCGCAGTATCTGTATCAATCCAATCTTCGACGCTTTAATGATCCAAGATTCTCAACCAAACAGAATTATAGGGAAGATCAGTGCCCTCACTAGTCGAAATTTACTAAATGTAATAACTGCTTTCAATTGAAGTGTTTGAATTTTCAAAAATATCAATGTACACAGAAAAAATCTGGTTGTATTTTATATGTACATAAATGAGAGGTGTGGGGCGACCGCAACTGAGGTGAAGGGATTATAAACGATATGCTGGATCATCCTGGATGCAAACTGTTCAGGAGTGGAGGGAAATAGGCTGAAGAAGTCCAAATTTGCAACACTGCCAGACTCTTATATTTGGTGTGTCAAAATAATTCACCACCAAGACATTGAATAATACAGTGTTTAAGTATTATCTTTTGAATATTTTTCAGGTATGTGGGGTGCGAGCTGTGGACTTATAATACTGTCGTTTGTTCCTGCTAACAATATAACACTAGCTATGGTTTTACTTATATTGACAGTAACGATTAAAGCTGCAATATATGTTGGATTTCATGTGAGTAAAAGTGATTTTAATATTTTTGTTAATTTATATCGATAAAAATCGATAAAATGTTTCACTTTTTGAAACTGATGGCGGTGTTTACTTTGTATTAATTATTAGAATTAATTAGAATTTAATTTTTAAGTATAAAATATATTTTTCCCCTTGAAAGGTTAACAATACACGATTGAATTTATGATATACCTCTCTATTATCTACCAACATTCTTTAAAACATAAAATAAATAAACTTTTTTTCTAAAACATGTAAAAATTATGAGACTTTGGACCAGTATCAATAAGTATTAATCATAAATCAATGAATTTATAGATTGGGTCGTATACATGATAAAAAACTTTCAAAGGCCACCATAAACACATAAACATGACGAGACTCATACTCTTCATAATATGTGTTGAGAAATTGAGGTAAAAAATAAGCTTTATGATGTACAAAATAATAAGGTAATTGTTAAATCATTATTCTCTACTATTAGAGTAGAGGAGGGTAAAAAGGTCAATAGCAATACTAATATTTTTCAGTGTTCATTTTTTCGATGGTAGGAAAATTGTTCGTAAAATAATTTATCTAATGCTCAATTCTTTGAAAAGAAATTTTTCAAATGACAACTATTCGACGCAAAATTTTACGAATACACATTTATCAGAAATTACAATTCTTTGGATTTTTACGACGTCATGTTGGCAACGCTGTGAGAGTAGAGGCATAGACCATTCTTACCATCACGGTATATCCCACAATGTGGGGTAACCAGCGAAAGGTGTGGGGGTGTGCATTGCCTTATAAAAGGGAGCACAACACATCTGTGTATGCCCACACACCAGTCTCGTCTCACCTAAAAAGGCACTACATTCAGAAAGGGTGGTGAACCTCATTGCTGAACTATGTCAGATGTTATTGTTGCCTGATGTATTTTCGATTACCCGGCTCTTACGGGACACTCGAAAACAATAATAGAAAAGAGTGGAAGCACTATTCTAAGCCGGTGCCTCACAGCTAAAGACCATTGATCTCTATATTACGTAACTAGATGAATAATTTCTAAGTTTTTCCATACATTTCATGCGGCCATAATTATAATCTATTTTTTTTATATGTATATGTTTTTTTTATTTCGCTACTTCCACCACCACCCGCTCCGCATATGGGGACTGTCAACAACAGCCCCTTCGCAGAACCCTAGAATGAACAGCAAAAAAAACAATGCATGGCACGAAGAGTAGCTCATGGAGCCCTCTAGATTAGCAATCTCGGCACCATGGTGCAAAAAGAACAATCAGCAAGTGCGAATTGAGATTCACACCTGCGGACTGTCTGCGACTTCAGATCCATGTATATAGGGCATCAGAGAAGTGACCCAAGATCTCTGGAAACAGACAAGTCAGTGAGAATCTTCGGATAATAAGGCTAATATTTTTCGGATAATATTTTTTTTCTATTATTACGTCACTAAATAATAAAGCGAACTCATAATAAATAATAAAACGATATCTGCCTCCTGTCTGTTTTTCGACTAGGTTTTTGTGGCTGAGTTATTCCTCCAGTGACCGGGCCCGAATTATAGATTCGTTGTCCAGCTTGAGACTGGTCTTAAGCACACGTTCTCAACCAAAATGGTATTAAATAAACAAAAGTCACTGAGATTGATTTCAAGACCGGCCTCGAAATGTATAGAAGAGTTGTTATAAGTGTGTTTGGTTTTTCATTTCAGGTAAACCACATCGATATTTCTCCAAACTTTGCCGGTACTCTGATGGGAATTGGGAACTGCTTCTCCAACACGTTTGGCACAATGGCTCCCATAACAGCTGGACTGGTTATTCACGATGACGTGAGTGGAGTATTTTTTCCGACAAATATTTGCGTAAAAAGTGGTTCTCACGTTTAAATACATTTTTTGTAACGATTCATACGCCGATAAACAGGTATAAAAATAGTCTTAGTGTTAATCTACTTAAAAAAATACACGATTGAATTAAATATTTACATAATAGGTAATACCGGCAGAATCGACTTGGTATAATTTACTGACATTTTTTTTAACATCTCAATAGAGAATTCAAGGCACCTACACGGCTTACGACCACTCATCGCTGGTTTACGCGACCACTTTATGCGCTTGCGCAACGTTCACCAATAATGCCTTTCTATTGAGTTCCTTTATCAATACAATTTTGAAAGTTCTATATATTATAATGATGAGAGACAGATCGTTTGAAAATAAGTTGTTTTTACCATCGCCATCTATGAAGTAACGAAGATACTTTTTTGTAACGCCATCTATTGAGAAATTATTTTTAAATCGTAAATAATGAAAAAAACAGTCCTTATACATTAGGTGACAGTGTTTTCGCACAGATGTCACCCCTGAACTGCGCCAGAAATATTATTTCATTTTTGGCTTGTTTACCTATGTACTTGTACCAATGTGTATGTAAATCGAATATTTTTAAAGATGCATATACGCAAGCATTGAATTTTTTCCATATAATTTCTTCACCAATATACGAAAACGATTGAAGACAGGTTTTGAAACTGCCTCCACTACCCAATTGTATCTGAAGCACATTAAAAATTCCATTTCCAGAAAGATCCAGCACAATGGAGAAAAGTATTCTTCATAGCAGCAGGAATAGCTTTCTTTACAAACCTTTTCTACGTATTCTTTGGATCTGCTGAGAAAGCGCCATGGAATGAAGTGGACTATTTGGAAAATAAATACGGTAAGGTACCTTTTTGTTATAAACAATTTAAAATATCTACTATTTTATCTCCAGCATTCATTGTTTTTTTGTTTCATTTTTTCAGAAGAAGATGTACCAATGAAAGAAATGGTGATATTAAAGAAAGACAAATATGAAGACGAAGTAAAACAAAATAATACGAAAATTTCGTGACAAAAATATAATATGTAGATATTTATTTTGTTTTGTAATATGTAGATATTTATTTATTGCAATAACTCTCGACCATTGACAGTCGTATTTTCATAACTGCGTTTATAAAAAAAATACAACCTAACAAAATTTGTTAATAAGACTGCGTATTAAAAAAATACTTGGAAAAACAGTTTTTTTATTCTCGAATTGTAATTTTAATCGTTCCAACAAATTCGTTGCCTTGTAACTGATCGTATAAAATAACTCGTAACAAATAAAATTATATAAAAAATACTTAGTTTAAAGTGATTTGTAACAAATAAAATTGTTTAAAGATATTTCAATTAAGAGATCAGCCCCCCTAGACAGTGTCATTTAGTTCAAGAAAAGAAACTAGAAAAGATAACTCAATGTATGGAAGTGATAGTTGCCAGTCACGTGACAACTGCACTTTCACACATTGAGTTATCTTTTCTTGAAATAAATGACAAGTTGTCTAGGGGGGCGTGCTATTAAATGTCATACTCGTTGTGGATTAAAACTGGATTATTTTTATGAATGAAATAACAATTTTATTTGTAACATCATTTTTTTATCTAATTAAATGAGTTTTCTTTCATACAAATTACTAGGGGGTATCCTTAATCTTAATCTCATCTTAATCTCGACTCCAAATCCAATCCCAATTTTGAAATATTCACTAAGAACCTACTTTTGTAACGGAGAATAAAGGCTAGCGTCAATATATAAGCAGCGGATGGATCGATTTTTTGTCTCCTAGCAACAATGATAGCAACAATGCGCGCGCTTCGTTAGCTGCCGAAGGATCAGTGGACGCATTTGTATGAATTCCTATACAAAGAATACTAAAATCTCATGGGCTGCATCCGCTCCTTCCGCTGTGTCTGTATGGACGCTAGCCTTGATACGGTAAGAAGGTATTTTTCAATAATGGTAAGTATAATTATCCACCTTCTAGCAGGAATAAATTAAAGATACTATTAAAACTGACAAGAATAAAACACTGAATAACAATAATTATAATAGCATTGGCCTAGTGGAGTGTCGTTTCCAGAAATCACTACAAAACCAATAAAGTTATGATGTGAATAAAATGATTTATTCAATACATTTTATATAAAATGTTTGGACACAAATAATGAAATAATATAAATACCATAAATCTTTATATGACGCTAATGACTTGTTCTTTCCCCACCACCACCCGTTCTGCTTATGGGGACTAATATCGGCCTATTGCAAAACTCTGAAAGAACAAACGAAGAGTCCGGAGAACTCTAAAACCTTGCAGACACTGCACTTAATGTGCCAAAGAGAGCTAATCATGTGGAAACAACTGGCTCACTGCTCAGTGATAGTGAAGATAAGAGTGCATTGAATTTAAGACAGAAAGTCTTGAAAGCCCTAAAGTTGCTCTTCGTGGCTACAAGGACCGCCAATGACTTATCAGCATTTTATATATTTAAATGTTTTTCAAATTGTCGTATCTTATCAATGTCTTTGTACTCTACTGGATTTTGTAATAAATACATACCGTGTCCCAACATCTTGATGAATCAATAAATCCAAGTTCAGCGCACCGTTCAGTGACTTGGTTAAATCATCATCTTCTCTACTGCACGCTGGTAGCGTGTTAACCTTGTGGTAAAATTACATACATTATGTGGGTATTTACATAGTGATCTTCGGAGACGGATTAACAAATGAGACATGCTACGGTTCAACGTGTATCTGTGCCATTGCGAGATTACCAACTATTAGTCAATGATGAAGGTGTCGGTCAGACTTCTGTTGGAATCTGATTGGGACAATCATTGGGAGATATATCAACCAAGACTGAGTGGAATAAACTTATTTGTGGTAGAAATCAAAAGTAATTTTAAGGAAATGCGGTTCAAAAACATATTTATATCAATCCATTACACCGTTTACCTATTTTTGGTATTTTCTATTTTAATATGAATAAATTATAATGACAAATTTTGTCCAGCATTGGTGAAAACCAGGGTGCCTAGAAAACGTGTCATTTAGTACAAGAAAAGATAACTCGGCCTTCATGGATCAGTTGGTTGGGTATCTGACTGCTGATCTAAAGGTCCCGGGTTCGATTCCCGGTGGAGACACAGTTTTTAATTGCGTTTTCAGTCTGGATCTGTGAGACGATTAATATCGTAAGTCTCCAGAATGTGGCAACTTGTTATTGGGTGCGTGTTAAATTAATATTTGACATAGTACCTGTTAGTTGCCCGAGAAGTAATAAATAATAAATAATAATAATAACTCAATCACGTGACAGGCAACTATCACTTCCATACATTGAGTTATATTTTCTTTTCCATCGCTAAATTGACAGGGACAGCCCCCCTAGACAACGTGTGATCTAGTTCAAGAAAAAAATAACTCAATGAATGGAAGTGACAAGCAACTGTCACTTCCATACATTGAGTTATCTTTTCTTGCGCTACAATGGCATAAATGACACAATGTTTAAGGGTGGATTTTTGGTGAAAACCAACGTCGTAGAGTTCAAATCAGCTGTAGAAAGGGATGAATTCATCGATGAAAGCCAGTCTCGTTTAGAGATGAATTTATTGGTGAAAACCAGTTTGGTACGTATTCTTCAAATATCCATATTTTTCAAATAGTCATCGACAGTTAGATCTCATGCGTTATATGCAACTAGCCACAATATATTGTCGATTTAACTTGTATGTAGTTTGGACTATTCAAAGGAGAAAAAATGACATGTGATCGAGGTATATACATAGGAAATGGTTTTATAATATGATATAATGTAAATTTCACGAAAATAAATAAATAAATTATACATATAGGTTCACACAAAATCGTCAATACGAAACAATTATTTTATTTTTTATTCGTTTCCAAACAAATAAAAATAAATAAATTATTTGACATGATTTTTCGAAATCACATACAATTTGCATCATGACGATAATCGAACGCGTACCCAGTTTTTTGTATGGCTAAATCTAAGTATGCGTCGGATTATAGCAATGTTGCAAATAGTAAGTAAACCTTTATAAGAATAATCAAAAGACATTATAAAGACTTTGTCCTTGAATACAGAGAATCTGTTGTTACATCTTCTTAAGGAGGTGATTGTCCTTTGTCAGGGCTGAGGCAGTTTTATCGACTCGTCCCGAGTTCACTTAAGACATCCAAGATAAATTGTATTATAAGTATGTCTCATTACATTGTTATGTTATATTGAAATAGTATATTAAAAATAACAGCATTCTGCATAATATTATCTCGTGTCACTTTTTTTGTTTTATTTAATATATATAATCACAAATTTTGACTTCCCTACACACTCCCAAGTTTTTTTTTATTGGAAAAATGGCTCATAATTCTTAAATCATAAAGATGTGTAATCTTTAAAATATGGCGGTGTGAACAAATCTATTGACATTGTATTACGCATCAAAAGAATGAATTTTTTTTGTAAAATACATAAAATGAGGTTTATATAAAATGCGATCTACATAGAAGGCGGTCTATGGTAGAATAATACATAAAATGAGGTTTATATAAATTACGATCTGTGGCAGAACGACGTTTGCTCGGGCCAACTTGTATGATATAAAAACGAAATTATTTTATCTAAGCCTCTGTCACGTGATGTCACAGCCACCAATTCCATACATTTACTATCGCTTAGTGACATAACGCTTAGCTTAAATGGCATGTTGTCTAGGGGGGCAGAGTAGCCTTACTATTTAGACTTAAATTTTCGTTTGGAACTTACCTATCTATCACCTGCGTACATTCATATTAACTATTATAGAGGTATGTGAGTTGGGAGGAAGCTTTATATTTAATTATGAATATTAATTACATATCAGAAAAGGTTGCGAGTTTAAATTATATGTTCTTATCGTCTCCCAAAATACATACAACTATTTTAGATATTGCAAATTGTCTTAATCAGTTTGGTTGAATTTAAATAGAAATAATTGAGTGATGAAGGGCTTCACAATGAAAGAGTACTTGCAAACATTTAGTATATTTTCAGTTCAAACAATTTTTACATTGGTATTATGTTCCGCGATACTGGGGTCGGTATAAATTAATAAGTACTATAGTACACGATGCAGACTTATGCCCGGCTGATCCGGCTGATGAGCGAATGGTGATCCGCTGTCGGCGCTCGCTTCAGGAAGCGGTGTCCTTCGGTCGTCCTCGGCAATCATCGTGAGAAGCGATGTTTCCCGACGAACGATGGTATCAATTTGGGGTAGGTACATCCTCGCCACACTATAAATAGTAATTTAATCTATTTAATCGTAATTTCTTTGTCCATCTGGAATCTGTGGTTCGGGGGTGCAGTTATCTTGGGCAGACTGCATCCATCCACCTCCAGCCACTTGTCTAATATCATCAGACCACCTTGTTTGAGGCCTTCCAATACTTCTTTTGCCCGTTCTAGGTCACCATTCCAGCACTTTCTTAGTCTATATGGAATGTAGTCCATATGGAATGTTCCAGCACTTAGTTCGGGCGACACGTCCTGTCCAGCTCCACTTCTGGTTGGAAACCTTTGGGACGATGTCATTTACTTGGATTTTTTTCTAATCCACAAGTTAATTTTTCTATCTCTTAATGATATTCCCAACATTCTCCTTTCCATGGCTCTTTGCGTTACTGCTAAATTATGTAGCATTCTGATTGTAAGCACAAGAGTTTTACAGCCATACGTTAGTACCGAGAGAACGCAAGCATCAAAGACATTTTTGAAAGATAATTGGCGTAATTCGGAGACTTGAGGAAGTAAGAGAGTTTACCAAAGACGGCTCAATTTATGCATCTTGATTAAGTTTTCGAGTTTCATAGTGGATCCAAGATAAACATAACTATCAACCTTTTCGATGACCTTTACATCCACCAATGATGGATCTGCATTGCTCAAAAAATTGGTTTGAAAAACGCTGAAATGGTGACCTAGAACGGGCAAAAGAAGTGTTGGAATCCCTCAAACAAGCTCGTGACTGGCAACTGTCACTTCCATACATTGAGTTATCTTTTATTGTTTCTTTTCTTGAGCTAAATGACACATTGTCTAGGGAGGCTGGTCTGACGATATTAGAGGAGTGGCTGGAAGCAGATGGATGCGGTCTACCCAAGATAGGAAGCTGAGGGTGTTTGACTCAGGGTGAGGCCTATGTCCATAACTTGACGAAGAAGAAGAAGGAATAGTATACTATAGCGACTAAGATATACCTTCCTACCACTTTATTCTCGACTGCAGTGGTAGGTTCTTAGCGAAAATTTTAAATGGAATTGGATTAGATAGTCAATAGTATGGATTTTGATTACAAAATAGGACAGCATTGTTAGTATAATAGCAAACATATTCACGGCGAAAACAAAAAATATTACACTACTATAAAAAAATATCAACCATAAAAAATAATACGTAACTATTTTAGTTTACAAAAAAAATATATCAACATTTTATGTGAATTAGAAAAAAACTACAAAAAGCATAGTAGGTACCATAGATTTTTATTATAATATACTATGTAGATGTAGTACGCCGTGCAAAAAGTGAGTCATGGAATATCGCGCGTTTGACGTTTCGGTTGGCAACATATTTCAGTTTTCCTTACATTTCAACTCATCCAGGATAAGTGTTCTCTAAACCTTAATAATTAAAATGTTTTTTAGACAAATAAATCCGAAAACAATTCACATTAGTCGTTATTTTCTATAGAAAAACGATGTGGTCTGGAACCAAAACGTCAAAAATCCCCCGGGAAAATGACTCACTTCGATTCATACAAAATTTGTTAACTACGACATCTAGTATATTATAGTAAAAATCTATGGTAGGTACCTGCTAATGACTCATTTTTGAAAGGTCTAAAGACACACCAACAAGTAATTTTTGATGAGTTTGTGTCCAATACATTAAAATTTAAGTACTACTTTAGCCCTAATTAATTTCAATTATAGTATTATTATCCAATTTCTTTGAAAGAAATTACACCAAATTAATTTTAATTATAGTATTTAAATTACTAATTCTAATTAATTTAATATTCAAGAGGATAAATTATGAGTGGAAATTCCTAGGAGTTAATGAGGAAAATTCATATTTTTCACCCATTAAATATATGGAAATGCGAACATCTAAGGGACAATCTTCTTTACTAAGAATTATGACAGATTATGAGTTTGACGCAATTAATATTTCCAACATTGTTAATATTGTACTCAATATAATATTTTATATTAAGGGGGGGGGGGACTGCTGTCAACATATTTTGCAATTTGATATACCATCATTATCCAACTGTCGATTTGTTCAGGAGAACTTTGTTCTCTTAACATATCGACAATGTATCAAGCCAGAATACGCGAGAATTGTATGGAGAGGTCTACTTTTTTCACGGCTTTTCCAACTTTGAAGTCAAAAAACACCAACTTAGAGGCTTCGCAGCATATATGTTCCATACACGGATTTACTCAGAATTCGGAGTAGAACATTTCGTGTGTCTGTGTGTGTCTGTGTGTGTGTGTCTGTGTGTGTGTGTGTCTGTGTGTCCGTCCCCCCCTTATAACTTTTGATCCGCTCAATTTACAGAGCCTAAAATTTCAGAATATATAAACAGTTACAGGCCTACAAAACTTTTATACTCGGAATTTTGAATTTTTGTTTCAGTCAGGGGTTATCAACTTTTGAATTTTTATTTTATTTTTCCATATATCTCAGAAACCATAAACGCTAGAATGCTGAAAATTGGTACAAACATAGACAAATACAAAATCTCAAATTAGTTTTTTCAAAAAAATTCCAGGGTTTCTCAAACATTTTTTATTAAGAAAAATATTTTTTTTATGATAAATTTATGAGTTTAACTGCCTATATTTCCAAAACTTTTACAATTATCGAAAAAAGCCGAAACACCCCAACTAGATAATTTAATTTTCTATAAAAAAAATTAACATTGTAGTAGAAGATCTCAATTTTTTTTTAACAATTTTTTTAAAAATTGAATTTAGTGACGACATCGCTTCATACATTTTGTATGGCAGTCGCCTATACACAATATGTAAGAAGACTTAATAGTTTGTTACTTCATCTCCAAACATACATACATACCATCATGCAATTTGCATATTCTGGGTAGGAAAAAGGATCTTCCTCCATACTATCCTATCTTGACATACATACCTACATATGTTGTATAGAAAACAAAATATCTGAAAATATTCAATAATTTGTATCTATGGGTTTATAGTTTGGTACATATTCTTCAACTATACATACTATCGCTATCGACAGTTGGATCTCATGTGTTACATGCAACTAGTTTCTAATCAAATCGTTTTGAAAAAAATAATCCAACTGTCGATTTGTTCAGGAGAACTTTGTTCTCTTAACATATCGACAATGTATCAAGCCAGAATACGCGAGAATTGTATGGAGAGGTCTACTTTTTTCATGGATTTTCCAACTTTGAAGTCAAAAAACACCAACTTAGAGGCTTCGCAGCATATATGTTCCATACACGGATTTACTCAGAATTCGGAGTAGAACATTTCGTGTGTCTGTGTGTGTCTGTGTGTGTGTGTCTGTGTGTGTGTGTGTCTGTGTGTCCGTCCCCCCCTTATAACTTTTGATCCGCTCAATTTACAGAGCCTAAAATTTCAGAATATATAAACAGTTACAGGCCTACAAAACTTTTATACTCGGAATTTTGTATTTTTGTTTCAGTCAGGGGTTATCAACTTTTGAATTTTTATTTTATTTTTCCATATATCTCAGAAACCATAAACGCTAGAACGCTGAAAATTGGTACAAACATAGACAAATACAAAATCTCAAATTAGTTTTTTCAAAAAAATTCCAGGGTTTCTCAAACATTTTTTATTAAGAAAAATATTTTTTTTATGATAAATTTATGAGTTTAACTGCCTATATTTCCAAAACTTTTACAATTATCGAAAAAAGCCGAAACACCCCAACTAGATAATTTAATTTTCTATAAAAAATATTAACATTGTAGTAGAAGATCTCAATTTTTTTTTAACAATTTTTTTAAAAATTGAATTTAGTGACGACATCGCTTCATACATTTTGTATGGCAGTCGCCTATACACAATATGTAAGAAGACTTAATAGTTTGATACTTCATCTCCAAACATACATACATACCATCATGCTATTTGCATATTCTGGGTAGGAAAAAGGATCTTCCTCCATACTATCCTATCTTGACATACATACCTACATATGTTGTATAGAAAACAAAATATCTGAAAATATTCAATAATTTGTATCTATGGGTTTATAGTTTGGTACATATTCTTCAACTTTACATACTATCGCTATCGACAGTTGGATCTCATGTGTTACATGCAACTAGTTATAATATGGTGCATGAGTTAGTAATTCAGTTTTCCAACTGTCGATTTGTTCAGGAGAACTTTGTTCTCTTAACATATCGACAATGTATCAAGCCAGAATACGCGAGAATTGTATGGAGAGGTCTACTTTTTTCATGGATTTTCCAACTTTGAAGTCAAAAAACACCAACTTAGAGGCTTCGCAGCATATATGTTCCATACACGGATTTACTCAGAATTCGGAGTAGAACATTTCGTGTGTCTGTGTGTGTGTGTGTCTGTGTGTGTGTCTGTGTGTGTGTGTGTCTGTGTGTGTGTGTGTGTCTGTGTGTCTGTGTGTCCGTCCCCCCCTTATAACTTTTGATCCGCTCAATTTACAGAGCCTAAAATTTCAGAATATATAAACAGTTACAGGCCTACAAAACTTTTATACTCGGAATTTTGAATTTTTGTTTCAGTCAGGGGTTATCAACTTTTGAATTTTTATTTTATTTTTCCATATATCTCAGAAACCATAAACGGTAGAACGCTGAAAATTGGTACAAACATAGACAAATACAAAATCTCAAATTAGTTTTTTCAAAAAAATTCCAGGGTTTCTCAAACATTTTTTATTAAGAAAAATATTTTTTTTATGATAAATTTATGAGTTTAACTGCCTATATTTCCAAAACTTTTACAATTATCGAAAAAAGCCGAAACACCCCAACTAGATAATTTAATTTTCTATAAAAAATATTAACATTGTAGAAGAAGATCTCAATTTTTTTTTAACAATTTTTTTAAAAATTGAATTTAGTGACGACATCGCTTCATACATTTTGTATGGCAGTCGCCTATACACAATATGTAAGAAGACTTAATAGTTTGTTACTTCATCTCCAAACATACATACATACCATCATGCAATTTGCATATTCTGGGTAGGAAAAAGGATCTTCTTCCATACTATCCTATCTTGACATACATACCTACATATGTTGTATAGAAAACAAAATATCTGAAAATATTCAATAATTTGTATCTATGGGTTTATAGTTTGGTACATATTCTTCAACTATACATACTATCGCTATCGACAGTTGGATCTCATGTGTTACATGCAACTAGTTAAGATAGTTTGGGTATTCCAACTGTCGATTTGTTCAGGAGAACTTTGTTCTCTTAACATATCGACAATGTATCAAGCCAGAATACGCGAGAATTGTATGGAGAGGTCTACTTTTTTCACGGCTTTTCCAACTTTGAAGTCAAAAAACACCAACTTAGAGGCTTCGCAGCATATATGTTCCATACACGGATTTACTCAGAATTCGGAGTAGAACATTTCGTGTGTCTGTGTGTGTGTGTGTGTGTGTGTGTGTGTGTGTGTCTGTGTGTCTGTGTGTGTGTCCGTCCCCCCCTTATAACTTTTGATCCGCTCAATTTACAGAGCCTCAAATTTCAGAATATATAAACAGTTACAGGCCTACAAAACTTTTATACTCGGAATTTTGAATTTTTGTTTCAGTCAGGGGTTATCAACTTTTGAATTTTTATTTTATTTTTCCATATATCTCAGAAACCATAAACGGTAGAACGCTGAAAATTGGTACAAACATAGACAAATATAAAATCTCAAATTAGTTTTTTCAAAAAAATTCCAGGGTTTCTCAAACATTTTTTATTAAGAAAAATATTTTTTTTATGATAAATTTATGAGTTTAACTGCCTATATTTCCAAAACTTTTACAATTATCGAAAAAAGCCGAAACACCCCAACTAGATAATTTAATTTTCTATAAAAAATATTAACATTGTAGTAGAAGATCTCAATTTTTTTTTAACAATTTTTTTAAAAATTGAATTTAGTGACGACATCGCTTCATACATTTTGTATGGCAGTCGCCTATACACAATATGTAAGAAGACTTAATAGTTTGTTACTTCATCTCCAAACATACATACATACCATCATGCAATTTGCATATTCTGGGTAGGAAAAAGGATCTTCTTCCATACTATCCTATCTTGACATACATACCTACATATGTTGTATAGAAAACAAAATATCTGAAAATATTCAATAATTTGTATCTATGGGTTTATAGTTTGGTACATATTCTTCAACTATACATACTATCGCTATCGACAGTTGGATCTCATGTGTTACATGCAACTAGTTAAGATAGTTTGGGTATTCCAACTGTCGATTTGTTCAGGAGAACTTTGTTCTCTTAACATATCGACAATGTATCAAGCCAGAATACGCGAGAATTGTATGGAGAGGTCTACTTTTTTCACGGCTTTTCCAACTTTGAAGTCAAAAAACACCAACTTAGAGGCTTCGCAGCATATATGTTCCATACACGGATTTACTCAGAATTCGGAGTAGAACATTTCGTGTGTCTGTGTGTGTGTGTGTGTGTGTGTGTGTGTGTGTGTGTCTGTGTGTCTGTGTGTGTGTCCGTCCCCCCCTTATAACTTTTGATCCGCTCAATTTACAGAGCCTAAAATTTCAGAATATATAAACAGTTACAGGCCTACAAAACTTTTATACTCGGAATTTTGAATTTTTGTTTCAGTCAGGGGTTATCAACTTTTGAATTTTTATTTTATTTTTCCATATATCTCAGAAACCATAAACGGTAGAACGCTGAAAATTGGTACAAACATAGACAAATATAAAATCTCAAATTGGTTTTTTCAAAAAAATTCCAGGGTTTCTCAAACATTTTTTATTAAGAAAAATATTTTTTTTATGATAAATTTATGAGTTTAACTGCCTATATTTCCAAAACTTTTACAATTATCGAAAAAAGCCGAAACACCCCAACTAGATAATTTAATTTTCTATAAAAAAAATTAACATTGTAGTAGAAGATCTCAATTTTTTTTTAACAATTTTTTTAAAAATTGAATTTAGTGACGACATCGCTTCAAACATTTTGTATGGCAGTCGCCTATACACAATATGTAAGAAGACTTAATAGTTTGATACTTCATCTCCAAACATACATACATACCATCATGCTATTTGCATATTCTGGGTAGGAAAAAGGATCTTCCTCCATACTATCCTTTCTTGACATACATACCTACATATGTTGTATAGAAAACAAAATATCTGAAAATATTCAATAATTTGTATCTATGGGTTTATAGTTTGGTACATATTCTTCAACTATACATACTATCGCTATCGACAGTTGGATCTCATGTGTTACATGCAACTAGTAATTAAGAAAAATATACCGTAACTTTTTGATAATGTTCTGTATAAATTATTGTAAAAAAAATATGGCATACACCGATTTACAACTTTTATCTTATATTTTTAATAAACTATAAGTCGTAGTTCAATTTATTTTTTACTCTCCACACTATGGAATAGGGGAGAGTCATGATTTCGCAAAATTTAAGCGTATTTTTTTTACATCAATTTCTCAATGGGTATCATGTAGAGAATGCACACTATGAGTTTCGTCGTGATGTGTTTGTGTGTATGGCGTATACGCTGTACGCCGTACGCCGTACGCCGTAGCATTTATCTTTTTTGTGTCCTCTCTACAGCCCAAACTATAAGTCTGATCGACTTCATATTAACATCATATGTGTAAAGTGCAAAGACCTAGAGCTGATTAGTTTTCCATAGACAACTTTTGATTTCTTCTCTATGAATTCATCATTTACGTTGTTTTTTTTTTGTGTCCTCTCTGCAGCCCAAACTATAAGTCCGATTGACTTCATATTGATATCACATGTGTTAAGTCCATAAACTTAGAGCTGATTAGTTTTCCATAGACAACGGTTCATTTTTTCCCAATGTTTCTTTATGATTTCATCTATTAAAACTGAAAAAATGCTCTCACGACCTGGAAATTAGAGATATTTTAATTTGGTTTCAACTATTTATACAACACCAAGAATCTTCATAAAATTGTATTCAAAGTTGGTCAATGTTAAAAGAAAAATATTCAACGGTTTCAAAAATTATATTTTATTTAATGGATATTTGTATGAAACTTATATGTAACAAGAGAATTTTTTTATATTTGGCAATGTTCAGTTCATTGATTTCATATTGATATAAGAATATTAATAGCTTGAACTTAGAACTGATTAGCTTTTCATAGATATCATAAAATTTCTTCATATGATATCACGTGTCAACATTGTCAAAATGCTCTAACGCTCTTTGAAACAAAATTTATCTGCTTTTTTTAAAATATTTCATACAACATAAGCAGTCTTCACTATACTGCATTAATAGTTTGTCTATCTTAACATAAAAATATACTATCGGAAGAAAATTTATATTCCTGTTAGTAACATTTAGTATGAATAAAAATGTAATTAGATAAATTTCTATTTATGGAAACGTTCAGTAATTTGATTTCATGTTATAATGTAAAGAGCTTGAACATAGAACTGATTAGCTTTCCATAAATAACAAAAAAATCTTCATATGATATCACCTGTCAAAATTTGGAAAATGCTCTCGCGTTCTTTAGAATAAAATTTATCTGCTTTTTTTAAAATATTTCATACAACATAAGCATTCTTCCCTATACTCCATTAATAGTTTGTCTATCTTAACATAAAAATATACTATCGGAAGAAAATTTATATTCCTGATAGTAACATTTAGTATGAATAAAAATGTAATTAGATAAATTTCTATGTATGGAAAAGTTCAGTAATTTGATTTCATGTTATAATGTAAAGAGCTTGAACATAGAACTGATTAGCTTTCCATAAATAACAAAAAAAATCTTCATATGATATCACCTGTCAAAATTTGGAAAATGCTCTCGCGTTCTTAAGAACAAAATTTATCTGCTTTTTTTAAAATATTTCATACAACATAAGCATTCTTCACTATACTGCATTAATAGTTTGTTTATCTTAACATAAAAATATACTATCGGAAGAAAATTTATATTCCTGATAGTAACATTTAGTATGAATAAAAATGTAATTAGATAAATTTCTATGTATGGAAAAGTTCAGTAATTTGATTTCATGTTATAATGTAAAGAGCTTGAACATAGAACTGATTAGCTTTCCATAAATAACAAAAAAAATCTTCATATGATATCACCTGTCAAAATTTGGAAAATGCTCTCGCGTTCTTTAGAACAAAATTTATCTGCTTTTTTTAAAATATTTCATACAACATAAGCATTCTTCACTATACTGCATTAATAGTTTGTTTATCTTAACATAAAAATATACTATCGGAAGAAAATTTACATTCCTGATAGTAACATTTAGTATGAATAAAAATGTAATTAGATAAATTTCTATGTATGGAAAAGTTCAGTAATTTGATTTCATGTTATAATGTAAAGAGCTTGAACATAGAACTGATTAGCTTTCCATAAATAACAAAAAAAATCTTCATATGATATCACCTGTCAAAATTTGGAAAATGCTCTCGCGTTCTTTAGAACAAAATTTATCTGCTTTTTTTAAAATATTTCATACAACATAAGCATTCTTCACTATACTGCATTAATAGTTTGTTTATCTTAACATAAAAATATACTATCGGAAGAAAATTTACATTCCTGATAGTAACATTTAGTATGAATAAAAATGTAATTAGATAAATTTCTATGTATGGAAAAGTTCAGTAATTTGATTTCATGTTATAATGTAAAGAGCTTGAACATAGAACTGATTAGCTTTCCATAAATAACAAAAAAAATCTTCATATGATATCACCTGTCAAAATTTGGAAAATGCTCTCGCGTTCTTTAGAACAAAATTTATCTGCTTTTTTTAAAATATTTCATACAACATAAGCATTCTTCCCTATACTGCATTAATAGTTTGTCTATCTTAACATAAAAATATACTATCGGAAGAAAATTTATATTCCTGATAGTAACATTTAGTATGAATAAAAATGTAATTAGATAAATTTCTATGTATGGAAAAGTTCAGTAATTTGATATCATGTTATAATGTAAAGAGCTTGAACATAGAACTGATTAGCTTTCCATAAATAACAAAAAAAATCTTCATATGATATCACCTGTCAAAATTTGGAAAATGCTCTCGCGTTCTTTAGAACAAAATTTATCTGCTTTTTTTAAAATATTTCATACAACATAAGCATTCTTCACTATACTGCATTAATAGTTTGTTTATCTTAACATAAAAATATACTATCGGAAGAAAATTTACATTCCTGATAGTAACATTTAGTATGAATAAAAATGTAATTAGATAAATTTCTATGTATGGAAAAGTTCAGTAATTTGATTTCATGTTATAATGTAAAGAGCTTGAACATAGAACTGATTAGCTTTCCATAAATAACAAAAAAAATCTTCATATGATATCACCTGTCAAAATTTGGAAAATGCTCTCGCGTTCTTTAGAACAAAATTTATCTGCTTTTTTTAAAATATTTCATACAACATAAGCATTCTTCCCTATACTGCATTAATAGTTTGTCTATCTTAACATAAAAATATACTATCGGAAGAAAATTTATATTCCTGATAGTAACATTTAGTATGAATAAAAATGTAATTAGATAAATTTCTATGTATGGAAAAGTTCAGTAATTTGATATCATGTTATAATGTAAAGAGCTTGAACATAGAACTGATTAGCTTTCCATAAATAACAAAAAAAATCTTCATATGATATCACCTGTCAAAATTTGGAAAATGCTCTCGCGTTCTTTAGAACAAAATTTATCTGCTTTTTTTAAAATATTTCATACAACATAAGCATTCTTCACTATACTGCATTAATAGTTTGTTTATCTTAACATAAAAATATACTATCGGAAGAAAATTTACATTCCTGATAGTAACATTTAGTATGAATAAAAATGTAATTAGATAAATTTCTATGTATGGAAAAGTTCTGTAATTTGATTTCATGTTATAATGTAAAGAGCTTGAACATAGAACTGATTAGCTTTCCATAAATAACAAAAAAAATCTTCATATGATATCACCTGTCAAAATTTGGAAAATGCTCTCGCGTTCTTTAGAACAAAATTTATCTGCTTTTTTTAAAATATTTCATACAACATAAGCATTCTTCACTATACTGCATTAATAGTTTGTTTATCTTAACATAAAAATATACTATCGGAAGAAAATTTACATTCCTGATAGTAACATTTAGTATGAATAAAAATGTAATTAGATAAATTTCTATGTATGGAAAAGTTCAGTAATTTGATTTCATGTTATAATGTAAAGAGCTTGAACATAGAACTGATTAGCTTTCCATAAATAACAAAAAAAATCTTCATATGATATCACCTGTCAAAATTTGGAAAATGCTCTCGCGTTCTTTAGAACAAAATTTATCTGCTTTTTTTAAAATATTTCATACAACATAAGCATTCTTCACTATACTGCATTAATAGTTTGTTTATCTTAACATAAAAATATACTATCGGAAGAAAATTTACATTCCTGATAGTAACATTTAGTATGAATAAAAATGTAATTAGATAAATTTCTATGTATGGAAAAGTTCAGTAATTTGATTTCATGTTATAATGTAAAGAGCTTGAACATAGAACTGATTAGCTTTCCATAAATAACAAAAAAAATCTTCATATGATATCACCTGTCAAAATTTGGAAAATGCTCTCGCGTTCTTTAGAACAAAATTTATCTGCTTTTTTTAAAATATTTCATACAACATAAGCATTCTTCCCTATACTGCATTAATAGTTTGTCTATCTTAACATAAAAATATACTATCGGAAGAAAATTTATATTCCTGATAGTAACATTTAGTATGAATAAAAATGTAATTAGATAAATTTCTATGTATGGAAAAGTTCAGTAATTTGATATCATGTTATAATGTAAAGAGCTTGAACATAGAACTGATTAGCTTTCCATAAATAACAAAAAAAATCTTCATATGATATCACCTGTCAAAATTTGGAAAATGCTCTTGCGTTCTTTAAAACAAAATTTATCTGCTTTTTTTAAAATATTTCATACAACATAAGCATTCTACACCATACTGCATTAAAAGTTTGTCTATCTTATCATAAAAATATACTATCGGAAGAAAAATTATATACTAGAAAAAACAGTTTATTATTATTACTCTCCACACTATGGAATAGGGGAGAGTCATGATTTCGCAAAATTTAAGCGTATTTTTTTTACATCAATTTCTCAATGGGTATCATGTAGAGAATGCACACTATGAGTTTCGTCGTGATGTGTTTGTGTGTATGGCGTATACGCTGTACGCCGTACGCCGTACGCCGTAGCATTTATCTTTTTTGTGTCCTCTCTACAGCCCAAACTATAAGTCTGATCGACTTCATATTAACATCATATGTGTAAAGTGCAAAGACCTAGAGCTGATTAGTTTTCCATAGACAACTTTTGATTTCTTCTCTATGAATTCATCATTTACGTTGTTTTTTTTTTGTGTCCTCTCTGCAGCCCAAACTATAAGTCCGATTGACTTCATATTGATATCACATGTGTTAAGTCCATAAACTTAGAGCTGATTAGTTTTCCATAGACAACGGTTCATTTTTTCCCAATGTTTCTTTATGATTTCATCTATTAAAACTGAAAAAATGCTCTCACGACCTGGAAATTAGAGATATTTTAATTTGGTTTCAACTATTTATACAACACCAAGAATCTTCATAAAATTGTATTCAAAGTTGGTCAATGTTAAAAGAAAAATATTCAACGGTTTCAAAAATTATATTTTATTTAATGGATATTTGTATGAAACTTATATGTAACAAGAGAATTTTTTTATATTTGGCAATGTTCAGTTCATTGATTTCATATTGATATAAGAATATTAATAGCTTGAACTTAGAACTGATTAGCTTTTCATAGATATCATAAAATTTCTTCATATGATATCACGTGTCAACATTGTCAAAATGCTCTAACGCTCTTTGAAACAAAATTTATCTGCTTTTTTTAAAATATTTCATACAACATAAGCAGTCTTCACTATACTGCATTAATAGTTTGTCTATCTTAACATAAAAATATACTATCGGAAGAAAATTTATATTCCTGTTAGTAACATTTAGTATGAATTAAAATGTAATTAGATAAATTTCTATTTATGGAAACGTTCAGTAATTTGATTTCATGTTATAATGTAAAGAGCTTGAACATAGAACTGATTAGCTTTCCATAAATAACAAAAAAAATCTTCATATGATATCACCTGTCAAAATTTGGAAAATGCTCTCGCGTTCTTTAGAACAAAATTTATCTGCTTTTTTTTGAAATATTTCATACAACATAAGCATTCTTCCCTATACTCCATTAATAGTTTGTCTATCTTAACATAAAAATATACTATCGGAAGAAAATTTATATTCCTGATAGTAACATTTAGTATGAATAAAAATGTAATTAGATAAATTTCTATGTATGGAAAAGTTCAGTAATTTGATTTCATGTTATAATGTAAAGAGCTTGAACATAGAACTGATTAGCTTTCCATAAATAACAAAAAAAATCTTCATATGATATCACCTGTCAAAATTTGGAAAATGCTCTCGCGTTCTTTAGAACAAAATTTATCTGCTTTTTTTAAAATATTTCATACAACATAAGCATTCTTCACTATACTGCATTAATAGTTTGTTTATCTTAACATAAAAATATACTATCGGAAGAAAATTTATATTCCTGATAGTAACATTTAGTATGAATAAAAATGTAATTAGATAAATTTCTATGTATGGAAACGTTCAGTAATTTGATTTCATGTTATAATGTAAAGAACTTGAACATAGAACTGATTAGCTTTCCATAAATCAAAAAAAAATCTTCATATAATATCACGTGTCAAAATTTTGAAAATGCCTTCGCGTTCTTTAAAACAAAATTTATCTGCTTTTTTTAAAATATTTCATACAACATAAGCATTCTTCACTATACTGCATTAATAGTTTGTTTATCTTAACATAAAAATATACTATCGGAAGAAAATTTATATTCCTGATAGTAACGTTTAGTATGAATAAAAATGTAATTAGATAAATTTCTATGTATGGAAAAGTTCAGTAATTTGATTTCATGTTATAATGTAAAAAGCTTGAACATAGAACTGATTAGCTTTCCATAAACAACAAAAAAAATCTTCATATGATATCACCTGTCAAAATTTGGAAAATGCTCTCGCGTTCTTTAGAACAAAATTTATCTGCTTTTTTTAAAATATTTCATACAACATAAGCATTCTTCACTATACTGCATTAATAGTTTGTTTATCTTAACATAAAAATATACTATCGGAAGAAAATTTATATTCCTGATAGTAACATTTAGTATGAATAAAAATGTAATTAGATAAATTTCTATGTATGGAACCGTTCAGTAATTTGATTTCATGTTATAATGTAAAGAGCTTGAACATAGAACTGATTAGCTTTCCATAAATAACAAAAAAATCTTCATATGATATCACGTGTCAAAATTTTGAAAATGCTCTCGCGTTCTTTAAATCAAAATTCATCTGCTTTTTTAAAAATATTTCATACAACATAAGCATTCTTCACTATACTGCATTAATAGTTTGTCTATCTTAACATAAAAATATACTATCGGAAGAAAATTTATATTCCTGATAGTAACATTTAGTATGAATAAAAATGTAATTAGATAAATTTCTATGTATGGAAACGTTCAGTAATTTGATTTCATGTTATAATGTTAAGAGCTTGAACATAGAACTGATTAGCTTTCCATAAATAACAAAAAAATCTTCATATGATATCACTTGTCAAAATTTTGAAAATGCTCTCGCGTTCTTTAAATCAAAATTTATCTGCTTTTTTTAAAATATTTCATACAACATAAGCATTCTTCACTATACTGCATTAATAGTTTGTTTACCTTAACATAAAAATATACTATCGGAAGAAAATTTATATTCCTGGTAGTAACATTTAGTATGAATAAAAATGAAATTAGATAAATTTCTATGTATGGAAACGTTCAGTAATTTGATTTCATGTTATAATGTAAAGAGCTTGAACATAGAACTGATTAGCTTTCCATAAATAACAAAAAAATTCTTCATATGATATCACCTGTCAAAATTTGGAAAATACTCTTGCGTTCTTTAAAACAAAATTTATCTGCTTTTTTAAAAATATTTCATACAACATAAGCATTCTTCACTATACTGCATTAATAGTTTGTCTATCTTAACATAAAAATATACTATCGGAAGAAAATTTATATTCCTGATAGTAACATTTAGTATGAATAAAAATGTAATTAGATAAATTTCTATGTATGGAAACGTTCAGTAATTTGATTTCATGTTATAATGTAAAGAGCTTGAACATAGAACTGATTAGCTTTCCATAAATAACAAAAAAATTCTTCATATGATATCACCTGTCAAAATTTGGAAAATACTCTTGCGTTCTTTAAAACAAAATTTATCTGCTTTTTTAAAAATATTTCATACAACATAAGCATTCTTCACTATACTGCATTAATAGTTTGTCTATCTTAACATAAAAATATACTATCGGAAGAAAATTTATATTCCTGATAGTAACATTTAGTATGAATAAAAATGTAATTAGATAAATTTCTATGTATGGAATCGTTCAGTAATTTGATTTCATGTTATAATGTAAAGAGCTTGAACATAGAACTGATTAGCTTTCCATAAATAACAAAAAAATCTTCATATGATATCACGTGTCAAAATTTTGAAAATGCTCTCGCGTTCTTTAAATCAAAATTTATCTGCTTTTTTTAAAATATTTCATACAACATAAGCATTCTTCACTATACTGCATTAATAGTTTGTTTATCTTAACATAAAAATATACTATCGGAAGAAAATTTATATTCCTGGTAGTAACATTTAGTATGAATAAAAATGTAATTAGATAAATTTCTATGTATGGAAAAGTTCAGTAATTTGATTTCATGTTATAATGTAATGAGCTTGAACATAGAACTGATTAGCTTTCCATAAATAACAAAAAAATTCTTCATATGGTATCACCTGTCAAAATTTGGAAAATACTCTTGCGTTCTTTAAAACAAAATTTATGTGCTTTTTTAAAAATATTTCATACAACATAAGCATTCTTCACTATACTGCATTAATAGTTTGTCTATCTTAACATAAAAATATACTATCGGAAGAAAATTTATATTCCTGATAGTAACATTTAGTATGAATAAAAATGAAATTAGATAAATTTCTATGTATGGAAACGTTCAGTAATTTGATTTCATGTTATAATGTAAAGAGCTTGAACATAGAACTGATTAGCTTTCCATAAATAACAAAAAAATTCTTCATATGATATCACCTGTCAAAATTTGGAAAATACTCTTGCGTTCTTTAAAACAAAATTTATCTGCTTTTTTAAAAATATTTCATACAACATAAGCATTCTTCACTATACTGCATTAATAGTTTGTCTATCTTAACATAAAAATATACTATCGGAAGAAAATTTATATTCCTGATAGTAACATTTAGTATGAATAAAAATGTAATTAGATAAATTTCTATGTATGGAATCGTTCAGTAATTTGATTTCATGTTATAATGTAAAGAGCTTGAACATAGAACTGATTAGTTTTCCATAAATAACAAAAAAATCTTCATATGATATCACGTGTCAAAATTTTGAAAATGCTCTCGCGTTCTTTAAATCAAAATTTATCTGCTTTTTTTAAAATATTTCATACAACATTAGCATTCTTCACTATACTGCATTAATAGTTTGTTTATCTTAACATAAAAATATACTATCGGAAGAAAATTTATATTCCTGGTAGTAACATTTAGTATGAATAAAAATGTAATTAGATAAATTTCTATGTATGGAAAAGTTCAGTAATTTGATTTCATGTTATAATGTAATGAGCTTGAACATAGAACTGATTAGCTTTCCATAAATAACAAAAAAATTCTTCATATGGTATCACCTGTCAAAATTTGGAAAATACTCTTGCGTTCTTTAAAACAAAATTTATGTGCTTTTTTAAAAATATTTCATACAACATAAGCATTCTTCACTATACTGCATTAATAGTTTGTCTATCTTAACATAAAAATATACTATCGGAAGAAAATTTATATTCCTGATAGTAACATTTAGTATGAATAAAAATGAAATTAGATAAATTTCTATGTATGGAAACGTTCAGTAATTTGATTTCATGTTATAATGTAAAGAGCTTGAACATAGAACTGATTAGCTTTCCATAAATAACAAAAAAATCTTCATATGATATCACGTGTCAAAATTTTGAAAATGCTCTCGCGTTCTTTAAATCAAAATTTATCTGCTTTTTTTAAAATATTTCATACAACATAAGCATTCTTCACTATACGGCATTAATAGTTTGTCTATCTTAACATGAAAATATACTATCGTTAGAAAATTTATATTCCTGGTAGTAAAATTTAGAATGAATAAAATATTTCATTGTCAATATTTGTGGTGTGGAGAGTTTAGTGTTGGCCACAACCCACTCGTTTTAATTAAAGAAAACAAAAATATCTAGAAAAATATGATGTGACGTTGCATTAATACTTCAGGTTTAGTAATTAAACCAAAAAAACATTTATTTTCCATTCAGCGCCATTGCGAAATTAAAGTTTTTTTGGTTTATTTACTTAACCTGATGCATTAATGCAACGTCACATCATATTTTTACAGATATTTTGTTCTTCTTTAATTTATAAAAAAATATACTGCTCTATACTTTATAGTTTTTTAGAAATTTAAGATAAATGTCAAAAATGGGGGTATGCTTATTATTTTCCTACAAGAATATAGTAAAACATAATTAAAAAGTTAAGGTATATTTTTCTTTATTAATATCCAAACTAACTAGGTTATTTTTTTCAAAATGATTCGTTTTGTATTAATGATGCAATTTCAAATTGTTAAAATAGGTACGTTGGCAGCAGTCACCCTCTTAATTTATATTCGTTTTTATTTTATACATTGTTTGTAACAGGGAATTCTCGTATCAGGGAATTCTTTAATATTGTATATATTTTACGGTTCTTTGCTTTTTTTATTTTGAAAAGTGAATACCCAATATTCCTCGATTGTTTATATACAGATAGGAAGGGTCCAAAGCTATATTGGAAACCGCGTGTAACAAGCAGGTTTAATTGATGAAAACTTGATTTTACTAATGAAGAAACTAAAGATGTTACACATTTCGGTATAAGATAAGATAAATATAATATAATAATTGTACATTACGAGTACATTACATTATTATTACGAGTTGGAAAGATTTTCATTAAATAAATATCAAATTGATTCACCTTTGATTTCAATAATTATTGTTAATAGTGTTTAACATATTAAGAAGAGAGAGGAGAGAGGAGGGATTCTTGATTTATATATTGTCTTAGAGTTATATTTCACATTTATTGATTTTGTGCTTTACCAATTCTGTTATTAAAAATCAAAAGATGAATAAATATACAGAGCTAACCAAAGTGAGATGGAACGAGAGTATGCCAAACACATTCAATGTTTAATATAAGTAGAATATTTCTGACACATACATGACATATAGAAAGCAGTAAAACTATTCCTATTATAAAACCAAACAAAATCTCAAATTTGTCTTCTGCGCATTCACGTGATTTTTCTAGATGTTTTGTAACCATTTCGGTGCTTCGATTATTTTCTTAATTCATTTTTTGTATTCTTTTCTGTTTGCGTGAATTTTTTTCTTTCTTTTTGAATTGTTTCTTGAATTTTGTATTCATCACTTTTTGGAAGATTTCTTTTATAATATAAAATAATTTGACAGTTATTTGCCGGGCAAATTCAGTAATGTTTTTAGTTTCGTTATGGCCAGTTTCATAAAAATTAGAGGAGACTTAAAGTCGACTTTAAAATAAATTATGTTTCATAACAACAAAATGTTACTTAAAGTTCACTTTAATTTAAAGTCCAGTGTCATCGTACTTTAGTCACTAAAGTCTTCTTTAAGAGCAGTTCACTTTTTGCCACCAGAGTGTGCTGCAATATGACATAATGTTCAAGTCGGTTGTCAGTTCTTGTTGATGTCAATATTGTCAATTGAATGTTGACGATCATGTGCATATTTTGTTATTATTTAAACATTTTTTTATAAATCAAATAAAAAAATGATGTTTTCAAAATGAGCTAATTAGAAGATGCGTACTGTGATACGGCGGTAAAGTGTATAGGAAAAGAATCGACCACATTGAAAAGTAGAATTAAGGAGAATTTTTTGATAGGTTTTGTTCCATAAACATGTCCTATACATCAATGATCAATTCAATGACAGAAATAACATATTATATATATGGTAGTAAACAGAAAGATTTACCTATGCTATGAGCTATGTTTCCATACATTTTGATAGCAATATTGCCAACTTTCAGGTATTTTGGTGACATTTCTGCCTTTTACTAAAGTACACGGCATTATTACTTATGAAACGCAACGACTTAAAGGCAACTTTAATTTTTTAAAGAACCTTTGACTAAAGGGTCCTTTTGCTGCTTTTTATGAAACTGGCTGTAAGTCTTACAAGGCTTGTCCCTCTCTATATTTTCCTTCGCTACCAACGCTGACTAAATATCCTTTTCGTTTTTACAACTTATATCTTTACCAGCGATATAATTGAGACGAGAGAGAATTGATTCAATCAAACTGTCCGACCTTCACAATGCGAACAATGCTATTTTTTATTTAAGATTGTGTCAATTTGGTTCATCGATGAAAACTTTAAATAAATATGAAAAAAACCATCAGCTTTTTTTTTAATATTAAACCTCGTTTTTTTAGTTTTAATTTTTATCATAAAAGTAAATACATTCTTTTACTTAAAATATTTATTTATTTATTTAATTTATTCATGGAAATCAAGTGCACAAAGATGACTTTATTGCCATTAGGTAATTTCGCTCATCCAACCCGAGCAAAGTGGAAGTCTCTAGAGTTAATTTGGTACATTTTAAAGAAAAAAAAAACAAGTAGGAAAGAGTGAAGAAAACACTGATAATAGCAATGAGGAGAGGAAGGAGGGAACGGGAGGATTTAGAAGGAACTATTTGGCATATATTTTTTTTAACAATCGTTTGCCTGGCAAAGGCCATCTGCTATAACTACATATGTATAAGACATAATTTGGGCCATGACCTGCCATTTAGACTGAATATTATGGGCAAATTCATCGAGTCATCCGATTTACGGACTCTGTTTTACTCTCCACTACTATGGAATAGTGGAGAGTAATGATTTTCGCAATTTTTAAGCATATTTTTTACATCAATTTCTCAATGGGTATGATGTAGAGAGTGATATTTTCCATGTCGGCCTTCGCGGCTCAGTTGGTTAGGTATCTGACTGCTGATCCAAAGGTCCCGAATTCGATTCCCGTTGGAGACACAGTTTTTATTACGATTAATATCGTTAGTCTCCAGAATGTGGTAACTTGTTATTGGGTGCATATAACTGGTATATTTGACATAGTACCTGTTAGTTGCCCGAGAAGCAATATTAAATAAATAAATATCCATTAATATCTTCTATATTGTTAAACCTTTCAAAAAAATTAAAATGCTCTCATGATCTGGAAAATTGAGATTGTTATTTTGTTTGAATTTTTGATACAATAGAAATACAAAAAATGCATTCAGGGATTGTCAACCTTCAAAGAAAATAAATACCTATAGTCTGTCATATTAAGTGTGAAATAGCATATTTGTGTGAAAAATGTATATAACAGAAAGAAATTAGCTTCTACATATGGATATTGTATTGTTTATATGGAAATTATTATTTTTACTCTTCACTACATTTTATCACGCCATTTTCCCTACAGTGTAGGCAGAGAGAACCCTACACCACATTCTAAAAAGGCTAAAGCATAACTATCTGATGATACCAGATTTATTGGCATTGGACACAACCCACTCATTTTTATAAAAGATTATTTTCAAATAAGATTTGATGTAACTAATTGCAACACGACTCTCTAAAGAGTCTTTAATTTCACATAGAGCCAAGACCAATCATTATTTATCGCACATCTCTTTTAAAATATCTCACAGTGAGCAAGAACAAAGCATTTCCTCTGTGGAAATATAGTTCCGGCTCGCGGTATCTTAGTCAGCACTTGATTTATTGTAGAAAAGTGACTGAATAAAAACTAATAATTTGACCGTTCAAGGTTGTTATACAATCATTCGTTTTTGCGGAAAGGACTGACAGACAGACATTCTACATCCTTCAATATATAAATATCACGTTTATACCATCTAAACAGCTTCTCATAGTGAAATGTCTGGAAACTGATTTTATATTTTATTTTCTTTGGAAAATATCAAACATTGCAGTAATAAAACACAAAATAATACATTCATTTATACCATCACGATATGTTCCAAAATGTCGGCCTTCGCAGCTTAGTTGGTCGGATATCCGACTCTTGAGCCAAAGGTCCCGAGTTTGATCCCCGGTGATGACACAGTTTAATTTGGATCTGGGAAACGATTTTTTTTATTACATATACCAAAATTTACATAATTTTAATTTTACGTTTCGTATAAAGTAAAACTAACTTGTTTTACAAAGCGGAGTTTTACACTAAACATTTATTTAACAAAGTTGTCATTTATAGTTTTATATTATAGTTGTTCTTCTTCTTCAATGGCTCTACAGCCCATATCGAGCCTTGGCCTCCAGCAACTTACTCCTCCAACCTCTCCTGTCACCTGCTGCGACCCTCCAGTTTGGCACATTCAGAAGCTGGGATGCGTCCCTCCCAATATCATCTTCCCATCGCAGCCTCGGTCTCCCGACCTTTCTTTTGCCACCTGGGTGCCCCTCTAAGACTCTTTTTGGTACCCGTGATGATGGCATTCTCTGAACATGCCCGGCCCATCTTAGCCTGCTTAGTCTTATATGTTCAGATAGTTTGGGTGCTTTGTAAATGCTGTACAACTCATCGTTGTATCTAATTCTCCATGTTTGTCCATCATTCACGGGTCCCAGGATTTTACGCAGCACTCTTCTCTCAAAGATGTCCAGCATCTCTACACTAAACATTTATTTAACAAAGTTGTCATTTATAGTTTTATATTATACCTAGTTGTTATAATATTGTAAATATAAGCTGCAGGAATATAGTTCTTCTTTGTTGCCCGAGAATCAATGCAATACAATATGATACGATACGATACAATGTGAAGTTACCACTAAAAGATGTGACAGATTGATTCAATCCCCAATAGAGGAGAAATTTATTCAAATTAAATTCTCAGACTAACATTGTTTCTCTGGACTGAAATCACTGGTTAGTTGGAAGAAATTTTCATATGGCAATAAACTCGGAACTTGTCGCAAAGAAGTGTTTATTATTGATTTTACATTTTTTCTTATGTTCTGGGTGTCCAACCATGATTTTCTTAAGTAATTGAGGGCATCCTTTGTATATGACTAGCCCATCTCAACCTAAAAAGTTTGTCTTCTACGGGTCGAAATACTATGGGTTTTATAAATGTTATAGGTAAAACATCTCGTTTCTACTTATGCGCCAATTATCTCTTTGATTCACAGGACCACAGATCCGTCGAATAAATCTCCCTTCGAAGATATTCAGTGTTTCAGACCAAATATACCTTTACTTAATATAAAGATGGATGTGTGTGAATTGAGATGTTTAAAAGGTACATACCAATGTGTGAGAGATGCATCTATGTAGTGTATAAATAGCTCGCGAGTGGGTTGGACGAGCTCTCTGGTAACATCAGCATAGCAGATATTATTGACATTGTAAATAGATACAGGTCGTATTCTACAAGGCGTTGATTATTTCAAGAAAGCATCACCACATTAATACGAGGTACTTGAGAATATTATACCGAGTCCAATCTCTATCTCAGTACATCACTCTTTATGTGAATTCATAATCAAAAGAAAATAATAAAAAAAAATAATAAGAAAATGAATAATGCATTATTATTTTGTGATGATTAAATATTGACATTAGCATATCTTTAATTAAATGAAGAAGACACCGTAAGTCGAAACACGATCATATTTAATTGGGAAGATAATATGAAAAGAAAATAATGATGATAAAAATTAATTATTAACTGTCAGTTAGAAGATGGAGATGAAATGATCATGTAATAGTGCCACGCTAAAGTTTGTATTGATTCTGCACGCATCACTGACCCTTTCCAAGGCAATTCGGAATTCCCAACTACCTTTTGAGTCAATGGTTTCCAATTGTTATTATTACAGTTATTTATTGCATATTTTTATGATAAAACAACATTAAAAATCTGATCCAATTGAAGGGTAGATCAATAAAAATTGGAACATGAAAAATATTCATTTAGCATAAGTCTACTTCAAAACAATATTTTATTTTATTTTATTTATTTTATTTAACTAAGCACAGACACAGGCATGAATGCCCAAATATTTCTGCGCATAATAGCTTATATATGGGAAGCACATATCATAATAAGAATTGTTTGTAGCTGTATATAAATTTCCTACCTACACTACACTATGCAGTGTACGGAAGGTGCAGTGTCTATTTTACATGTATATAATTATTATGTTGCGGGTGGATGTAACATAGTAAGTTTTGAGTTGTTGATTTAAAGATTAAACAAATGAAACATGAAAATCAACAATAATTAAACATGAGAATATGAACAGAGAAGTTACACATAAATTTAAACGAAAGAATTAAGAGGTTACGAACTGGGATATTATGTGTTTTTTGAAAGTTAATTTGGAGTTTGAGAATATGTCAATATAATTAATTTGATGAACTGAGTTGTATATTCTGATTAAGCGAGGAATTGGAGAGAAATAACCGATATTCGTATTATAGAATTTTAAGTGAAAAATATTTCTAATTGTGGTATTTCTAAGTGGTACTGTTATTTGAATTTATGGAAGGATATTTGGTACATCTAACTGATAATTTAATATTTTATATAGTATCATCATATCTGCGATTTTTCGTCTATTATTTAATGATATTAGATGAAGATATACCAGCCTGTCATTATAACATTCAAATTTATGGCTTATCCCTTCTCTAAAAACCAAAATTCGTGTTAATCTTCTTTGGACAGATTCTATTGTTTTTATGTTTTTGTCGTAATTTGGATTGTGGATGCATATTCTAGTTTACTTCTTATTAAATATTTGTATAGTGTTATGGTAATTTTAGAACAATTAAAAAGTTTTGTTATTCTTAAAATAAAACCTAACATTTTGTATGAACTTTTTCTTATATTGTCTATATGGATATGAAATTTTAATGTCGTATCAAATATGACGCCTAAATCGTTAACTGATTCTATTCTTTTTATTTTATCGTTATCAATGTGGTAGTTATAACGGTTATTTGTGAATGTGATAATCATACATTTAGATACATTAAATATAGGTCGTTAACATTGCACCAATTTTGTAAAGAATTTAAGTCCTGTTGAAGCAAAGAAGAATCGTTTGTGCATTTAATAACACGATAAAATTTAAGATCGTCTGCGAAAAGTGTGTATTGGGACCATTTGATTTGAGTTGTAATGTCATTGATAAAAATAAGAAATAATAAGGGTCCAAGGTGAGATCCTTGAGGAATGCTTGATGCAACGATACATGGGTTTGAGGAGAATCCTCCTATGACAACTTTTTGAGATCTTCCGATTATATATGATTTAAACCATTCTGATATTGAGCCAATTATACCGAAGTGTTCAAGCTTTTTTAAGAGTAGTGTCTGGTTTAACTTGTCGAAAGCTTTACTAAAATCTGTATAAATGGCATCAACTTGGTTTCGTTTGTCCATGTTATTACGTATATATTGAGAGAACTCCAATAAATTCGTTGATGTGGAACGACGTGGAAAGAATCCATGTTGTTCAGGTATGATTAGTGATTTGATATGTTTGAAAGTGAAGTCGTATATAATTGATTCGAAAATTTTACCCATACAATCTAGTTTTGAAATCGGTCTATAATTTAAAACATCCTCTTTACTGCCTTTTTTGAAAATTGGAGTTACAAATGCATTTTTCCATATGATAGGATAGGTACCTTCCTTTATTGATTTTGAAAATAACAGGCTGAGTGGGTATGCCAGAGTGTTAGAACATTTTTTTATAAATATAGGCGGAATACTATCTGGCCCTGGACCCTTATTGACATTCAGATTCCTACATTTGGCAATTACTATTTCAGGGGTGATGGTGATAGAACCAATGCTATCATTATGTTGATTAACTGACATATCTAGAGCAAAGCAAGAGGTAGGTACATTATAAACAGATTGAAAATGTTTTGAGTAAAGATCACAAATATTTTGACCATTAGAAGCTTTTTCGTCGTTTAAGTATACCTCTTTAGGTATACTTGTTACATTTTTATATTTGCTATTTGTATGGTGCCATAAAGTCGATGGTTTTTTTGTTAAATTTTCTTTGATATGATTTATATACTGATTGTGACAAGTTCGAATTAAAGTTTTGGTTCTTTTACGAAGGATAACGAAAGATAGAAAGATATAATATTAAAACAATATTCAGAGATAACAATCTCACATTCAGGTCGTCTAGATCACAGAGTAACAACTCCCAGAAGGAGTTGGACAGACAAGCGGCTTACCATGACCGATGCTTTTATGTGAGCGGTTATATAAAGTGAAATACACTACCTCCAGGGCGGCATGTCCGGTTAAACGGTGAAATTTAAACCCACATTAATACCCATATTATGAATATGATAATTATATCCATGATATGGACCGGATTTTCCCCCCAGATGACCGCAGTGGTCAAAGGAAGATCACTTTTACTAAAGGACTGAAAACAGCTTTGCTTCGTAGAGCAGCACAAAACTAAACTATCAGCACCCTTGGAATGATCTTGAATCATTAAATTGTGCAGTTGATATATTTAATGTACACACTATAGATGGTTTCAATAGGATGCTTAGCGCAAATTATATTTTTTGATTTTTGGTTTGTTTATTTTCTGGTTTATAAATAGAATCTGTAATAATGTTTATTTATTTATATTTTTTTTCTTTTTGTGTCTAGTTTTTGTTTTTCTTGTTTTTTTTTATCATTTAACTTTATTTTCTTTTATAATATTGTATTATGTTGTCCTTTCTTTTACTACTTTTTTATTATTTATGTTATTGGTGTATTTGTTGTTGTTGGTGTTGTTTTGTTGTGCCTACATTGTTATTATTTATCTTGTCTTTTTAATGTAAATGCCCTATTAAGGGCGTGCATACATATAATAAATAAATATCCTTATCCTTATTATTATTGAGGCAATTGACAATTAACTTTGTTTATACTATATGCCCGAGTCGCAAATCCCCACTCCATTTCAAAAGCGAGATATCTTATTAATTGCAATTCACTATGTTTAAAATATATCATGAGCCCACGTTAGTAAGCCCGCACGCGAGACCCTATCACCTTTCACAAACAAGAATCTAATATTATTTACATCAATGTTATTAATTACAATTCACTGTCTTAAAACTACGAATTAATTTTTTGATACATATGGTTTCGAATCGATCCTTTTTCAAAAACACTCATGTACCTAATACGTCCCTTAGTTTCAGAATCTTTGATTTAGGATTCTACATCTCCTTTGTTCCCTATATTATGACGATTACTACCTGCTTAACAATCTTAACCAGAATTACTTATTTTTTTCTTGAATTAATCTTTGCGGTTAAACTTCTCCGTGACTTGAATGTTATTTACATGGTGATGAGAATAAACACATCTTCCTAATTAATGTGTTATTTTACCTTTGCGATAGACGATAAAAGATCATATTTTTCCTAATGCGTAGAATTCAAAGATAAAAATAAATATTTCCTTGAATCATGACTGACTCACACCAAATATAGAATTATGTTATTTATTATATTAGCAAAATATTATATCACGTATTTTATTTTTATACCAAAATCGTTAAATTTATCAAGTCTTATTAAAATACATATACCTACATAATTTTACAAAACATACATGATAAAAAATATGGTATTATGTCCAACCGTGCGTTGAGATACTTTGTATAGATTTTTTCACAAAAATACGAAGATTTAGTTGAGGATCATTGTCACAAGCGTATGGCTGTGAAACTCTTTTGTTTACAAACAAAATGCTACATAAATTAGCAGTAACATAAAGAGCCATGGAAAGGAAAATGCTGGGTATTTCGCTTAGATATAGAAAACTAACTTGTGGATAAGAGAGAAAACTAAAATAACCAACGCTGTCTACAAAGTTTATAATGCTATCTTAGTGCCAACCTTGCCATTCATAATGCTATCTTAGTGCCAACCTTGCCATTCATAATGCTATCTTAGTGCCAACCTTGCCATTCATAATGCTATCTTAGAGCCAACTTTGACGTATGCAAGTGAAACCTGGACATGGCAGAAATTGCACAAAAGTAGAATAAATGCAGTTGAAATGAGATCGCTAAGAAGAATCTGTAATAGAACGATGTATGACAGGGTCAGAAATGAGGACATAAAATAAGAATGTAGGATAAAGAAAGATGTTATTGATAGAATGAAAGTGAACACATTGAGATGGTTTGGCCACATGGGGAGAATGAATGAGGAAAGCTTGACGAAGAAAATATACATTGCGGACAGGAATGGAATGAGAGGTCGGGGCCGCCCAAGGAAGAGATGGCACGTCCATGTGAACGGTATTTTGAAAGACGGAAATGTTAGAAGCGTGAACAACAGACAAACATATATAAGACGATGTATGAATGTTGTCGAGGCGATGAATGTGTCAAGATAGAAGTAAGTGGCGTTCGGTTCTCTCTGCCTACCCCGTGAGGGACATGGCGTGATGGTATGTATATCTAAAAGGTTGCTAAGTGGAGCTAGGCAGGGCTTGTCGACCGAACCACAGACTCCAGATGGACTAAGAAAGTGCTGGAATGGCGACCTAGAACGGGCTAAAGAAGTGTTGGAAGGCTGGACGCGGTTGGATGCGGTCTGCCTAAGATAGGAAGCTGTGGTGTCTCAGGGGGGATGCCTATGTCCATTACTGGACGAGGGCTGTAGAAGAAGAAGAAAAAGATACCAAAAAAATCATGGTTGGTCACCCGGGAGGTAAATAGAAGATGGGGAGACCAAGACTGAGATGGGAGGACGACATACGGAGAGATGCAGAACAGCTTCTGCAGATTCCTAACTGGAGAACGGCGGCTGAGGATAAGAAGGCCAAGGCTCAGTTTGGGCTGTAGTGCCATCGAAGAAGAAGATGAGGTTGTATATGTATTTATAACAAATACATATTCATTTTTTCTTATTAAAAAAAATGAGCAGATATTGCTGGAAAATAATTTGAAATGTATTTCTTCCTTGTTGGGAATCGAACCCGTTATACATAGTAAATTATTGTTAACTAACAACAAATAGACGATTGTATTTTGTGATCAATTTTAACCACCTGTCAGATATACTGTTAGAAATATCATACTAATTAATATTATTTGTCTTGGGTCGACAACCTTTCTTTCATAAATAAATTATGAAAGAGGGCGTTATGTAATGTGTTCATATTTTTGTTAAAACTGACTGAAGGCCGCATGGGCTCGTTTCTTCCGAGTTTGCGGCCTCCTGGGACGTGGAATCCCAGCTGTTTTCCATCTTTATGGGAGTCTTCCTGACATTCTTCTTCCATTTGGTTTTCCATGGTTTCGCATTTATCATTAATTGATTTGTTTGTTTATTTGTTCATTTGTTTATTTATTATTCATTCTTTCATTAATTTATTTATTATTTCATAATTAATTAATTAATTAAATAATTAATTATTTAATTAATTAATAATTCAATAAGTCAACTAATAAAAAATAAATTAATTAATTAGTTAGTTAAAAAAACAAGTAATAAATAAATTAATTAATATATTTATTTAAATATTTATATAAATATATTAATTTATTTTTATTTATTTGTTAATTAATTAATTTATTATGTAGTGAATAAGTAGCGATCAAGAGGGCACGCACCCAAGTGTCAGTTATAAGTTAATTAATACATAAATAAATAAATTACTTAATTTATTTATTTATTTAAATATTTATTTATTTATTAATTTATATTTATTTATTTAAATATTTATTTATTTATTAATTTATTTTTATTTATTTATTTAGTTATTAATTAATTAATTTATTTATTATGTAGTGAATAAGTAGCGATCAAGTGGGCTCGCACCCAAGTGTCCCACACTCAAGTATCCTGCACCTATGTTTCCCGTAGGTACTCAGTGTCCCGCACCCAAGTTTCCCGCACTCAAGTGTACCGACCCCAAGGTTCCCGGACCTAAGTGTCTCGTACCAAAGTTTCCCTTGCCCAAGTGTTCCGCACCCAAGTTACAATGACATTTTCATTCTTTTGAAAAGAAAATTAATGGAATTTTTTAGTATTTATTTGTACAGCAATGTATTTGTGAAATAAATGTGGGAATTTGTAATGTTTGGTTTGGTATAATTATTTTTTTGAGTGAGTAGTCTATGGAAGTACATTTTGTATAATCAAGCCATATCATCATCATCAAAAGTCTCAATCCCTCGGATTGGTTTGCAGAAGAAGTCTGTATCTCGCTTTCCACTTCTCTTTATCCTCTGCAGTCCTCTTCAGCTCAACATATATGTGGCGCAGTTCATGTCCTCGCACACCTGGGCCAAATACTCCCGTCTGGGGCGCCCCCTGTGGTTTGTCCCCTCAACCATTCCCTCCATTAGGTCATGTAGGAGACCCTCGTGGCGCAAGATGTGAACAATTCAGCGAGCACGTCTCTCGGAGATGATTTTGAGTAGGTGCCTGCCTTCTTCAACTCTGTTGAGAACCTTCGCATTCGTGATGTGGTCCTTCCAGGAAATTCCCAGTATTCTTCTGTAACTCCACATCTCGAAAGCTTCTAGTCTATTTCGGTCTCTTTTGGTAAGACACCATGTCTCACAGCCATACATCATTATGCTCCACACATATGTTTTATATTAATAATATGTTTCAAATCGTTCGCAGGCCATTTCGGTGTGATCTCTGTTGCGAGACATGACTATTATTATTTGATCTACGTGAGAATTCAATAATTCATGCATTAGAATTATAAGTGTTGGCTCAGTTATGTTTGATATAAATGAAAAGGCAGTCGAAGGACGATTCCGAAATTATTACATAACATTATTTATTCAATTTCCTCAATTCTTACAGCGAAAAAAATATATATCAAGGAAGTGTTTTTATTCAAATATCTACTAATAAACGATTCATGATATAAACTATTTTTATCAGATCGAGAGGATTCTATTTTTACGCTACAGAGGCCAAAGGTTCAATTAAAACGAGTGGGTTGTGGCTTACACTTAACTCTTCACTACATTGTTATCGAATCACATTTTTTAACATCTCAGAAAGAACACGAACCCTGAATGCGTTTCTGGAAATGTTGCATACATTTTTTTTACCAAAATCCCCATTATTCAGAACATGAGAGCATTTTGAAAGCTTAAACAGATGAAATCACAGGGTAAAATTAATAGGTGATGTCTGTGGAAAACTAAATCTAACCAGAAAACTTAATCAATCATATGAAGTCGATAGAATTTATTTTGAGCTGTACAGAGACAAACCATTTTATAACATACCATACGTTATACAGACAAAAACATTACGACGAAATTCATTGTTCGAAACTCAGTTAGGCTATGTGGTTAAAATAGATAAAAAAACCATTAGTATTTTTCAGAATATTTTTAACTTTCGGTCGTTATTATAACAATATTGTGGAAAAAGACTATGTCATTTATTTATTTATTTATTTTAAAATGGATTTCCACTCTGTTGACACAAAAACTCTATAATAATTAAAAAAAACTATATTTATCTAATACTTAACAACTAAAAGGTAACTAGGTATTATAAATAAATTTGGTATGGTAAAATAAAACCAAAGTTTTCAGTTCTACTAATTTAATGACACTGACTAGTTTCGGTCATCCAGTGACCATTTTCAAACTGAAAACTTTGGTTTTATTTTACCATACCAAATTTAGTTATAATTTGAAATGGTTTCTACCAAGAATTATCCGTAGAAAAGTTAAAAAAAGTAACTAGGTATGTCAAATACATATTACAAAACACGCACCCAATAACAAGTGGCCACATTTTAGAGACTTACGATATTTATCTTCTCATAGATCCATCCATTCTATCCTTTATTTCCTCATTGCTATGATCAGGGTTTTTCTTTTTATTTCTTTTTAAATCTATAAATATTGTACCAAATTAATTTTGGAGACTTTACATTGCTAGGGTTGGTTGGGAGAAATTGCTTTATCTCGTTGTACATGAAGACTAAATAAACATGTTAGCTTTTTTTAACAGATTTTTAATTATCTCAATAGAGACGAAGTTGAAATATTTATTGTAGGAGAACTGTCATCGGCTGGTTTACGTGATCACTTTATGCGCTTGCGCAACGTTCACCAATTATGCCTTTTTAATGAGATCCCTATAAATTCAATTTTTTGAAAGTTCTATATATTGTAATACTGAAATTCTTTTCGCTTGAAAATAAGGAATTTTTACTACAGCCATCTATGGGTGAAATTATGAACAACAATCTTATTATTTTTTTTATTTATTTTGTTGTAGCGCCATCTATTGAGAGAATTGTTTTTTTTGTAAATAATGAAAGCTACAATTCTTATAAAATTGAATTGATAGGGATCTCATTAAAAAGGCATAATTGGTGAACGTTGCGCAAGCGCATAAAGTGATCACGTAAACCAGCCGATGACAGGTCGTAAGCCCTGTAGGTGCCTTGATTTCCCGGTTCTCCTACAATAAATATTCCAACTTCGTCTCTATTGAGATAATTAAAAATCTGTTAAAAAATATCTTTGACTCCCGACAGGGAAAAAAATCCAATGTTTGCGCATATGCAATAAAAATATTCGAAACATGTTAGCATTCCCTATATGGTACCTATATTGAGACATTGATGTTATATATACATATAATTGAATCATCGTAGGAGAAAGAAGAAATAATGTATTTATTTATTTATTTATTTGCTAATTCGCGGCACAAATTGCGTTTTAAATACACGCAAACATAAAATAAATCACATATTAAAATAAAATAATTTATTTATTTATTTTATTTATTAAATATTGCTTCTCGAACAACTAACAGGTACTATGTCAAATATTATTTTAACACGCACCCAATAACAAGTCCACATTCTGGAGACTTACCATATTAATTGTCTCACAGATCCAGACTGAAAATACAATTAAAAACTGTGTCTCCACCGGGAATCGAACCCGGGACCTTTGGTTTAGCAGTCCTAACCAAACGAGCTACGAAGGCCGTCATAGAATAAAGAAATCAAATAAATAAACACTCGGGGAAAATATAATCCTACATAATAAAACAAAAAAAAAATGAGAAAACCAAAAAATACCAAGTAAAAAGAATAACTTAGACATAAAAAGTATGCATATGATCTCAAATAAATCAGGACATAAATAAAAAGTATGCATATGATCTCAAATAAATCAGGACATAAATAAAAAGTATGCATATGATCTCAAATAAATCAGGACATAAATAAAAAGTATGCATATGATCTCAAATAAATCAGGACATAAATAAAAAGTATGCATATGATCTCAAATAAATCAGGACATAAATAAAAAGTATGCATATGATCTCAAATAAATCAGGACATAAATAAAAAGTATGCATATGATCTCAAATAAATCAGGACATAAATAAAAAGTATGCATATGATCTCAAATAAATCAGGACATAAATAAAAAGTATGCATATGATCTCAAATAAATCAGGACATAAATAAAAAGTATGCATATGATCTCAAATAAATCAGGACATAAATAAAAAGTATGCATATGATCTCAAATAAATCAGGACATAAATAAAAAGTATGCATATGATCTCAAATAAATCAGGACATAAATAAAAAGTATGCATATGATCTCAAATAAATCAGGACATAAATAAAAAGTATGCATATGATCTCAAATAAATCAGGACATAAATAAAAAGTATGCATATGATCTCAAATAAATCAGGACATAAATAAAAAGTATGCATATGATCTCAAATAAATCAGGACATAAATAAAAAACAAATAAATAAAATCAAAAATTAACATGGTTAAAAGTTATTTATGTCTTCTATAAAAACAACCCCTGAAAAAAAAAACGAAAAATAAAATAAAAACAATATAAACACTTAAGTTAACGGTAAAAACACAAAAGAAACTTCCAAAAATAATATCTTCATGTATAATAACGAAAGATGAAGGAGTCAGGAGTCCTTAGACTCGGCACTCCGTTGAGCAGTCATGACAAATGACAATGACAAAAGAAACTCTTGCTGAAAATAAAAACCTACATAGTAAAACAAAAAAGTAAACAACACGAAAATAAAGATCTGAAGTAATATGTATATTAGTAGTGAATAGTAAACATAGTTGTTTTTAGAGTAACCCTCAAAAGAGGTAGGAAATATAATAGAAAAGTCATATTGAAAGTAATTATAGTAATTAAATGTATATTTTATAATGGATGATGTAATAAATATGGTAATTAATATTAAACATAAAGAAGCTTTGTCCTTGTATATTGATCTTATAGTTAACATTGTGTTACCTATACATTTTGTTCATGTGCAATCTTGCGTTGAATATAAATAATGTATACCTACTACGATTAACGAATTTTAAGTTATCCCAGTCGTCTTATTACAACGAAACTCATAGTTTTATTCTCTACATCTACATGATACCCGTTTAGATATTATTGAATTAAGAAAGATACGCAATACAAACGTTAAATCTCTTCGCTTTTAAATATTAATGAAGAAAAAATAGGTTTTATTACAAAATATAAATTACAAGTAGGTATCTATAGTAAAAAAATAAAAAATACAAATTCTTTGCGCAAACATTGGGTTTTCCCTACTGGGACTCGTAAGATCTTTAGGTGCATGATTTCTCGGTTCTCCTATAAATATACGTTCCCGCTTCGTCTCTGTTGAGATATTAAGTATGAAAAATAAAAAAATATTCAATATTTATATTGTTAATTACGTGTGAAAGTGCATTAAACTCGTTTCATATTGAGTTCAACCTGCGAACTGTTTCATTTGAAGGGATTTCCCCGCCATTAACGCACGATCAGCTAATGCATACAGCGCATGCGTGCGTCACAGCATCGTCAAACGTCATTGGTGATATTTGACGGGAGTGCCCCGGGTGCCCCCCGGTCATATCGAATAGTGATCCGTCGATCAGATACATAGGAAAGAATCATTAAAAAACACCATGTAGGTATCATTGCAAAACACCATGTAGGTATCATTGCAAAATATCATATAAACATCATGTAGAATATTGAAATAAATATAAGCGCGAAACGAGTGCGTTGTAACCAACGCTCAACTCGCCCACCACATAAAAACATATAGGCAGTTTCTTCCAACCAACCAGATTATCGAGTGACAGAATTATATATGTAGGTGCATCAATATAAAATGAAAGCTAAATAAGAACAAATAAGATATATATCATAGCAAAAAAATAAGGATTGGGAAAGAACAAGAAGAGGAAATCGAGATCAGATGTTTAGGGATAAATATTCCTTCTTAAGTAAATATTCGTAGCAAAGGAAAGGAAGGAAAAAGAGAGGGATCAGGTATTTTCGGAGAGATATCCCTGCTTTAGTCTTTTCTTGAAAATGGATAGCGAGCTTGACGAAGTTATATCAGGACTCAAATTATTCCAGTCTTGCTGAACGCACTTCAAAGGAAGAGCAGAAAAATTCAGTGTTGTGAATTGGGATAGTTAATGTAGTACGTTCAGCAGATCGAAGCAATAGGCCGTGATTAGATAAATAGGTAAATTTGGTTTTAAGGTACTGCGGTGAATTAGGATTAAAGAGCGTATTATATAGAGGTGACAAAATATGTATATTTCGCCGTAGTCGTATCTTAGGCCGATGGAGAAGTTTACGGTAAGAGGAAATGTGGTCGAATTATAATCTGTCGAATTATAATCTCTGGTCGAATGATAATCTGTTTTCCCGTACATAACATAATGTACCTACATAACTGATGTACATATGTCCCGTACATAACTGATTAAAAAATATTTATATGATGAAATATTATATTGGTTAAACATTGACATCCGATTACTAGATAGTATTATGATTTATTTTATTTATTTATTCTCTCCAAAAGTCCAATTCTATTTATTCTCTGGAAAAGGATATAGAAAGAAGGGTAACGGCAGCAAATAGAGTAAATGGTGCATTAAGAACAATAATGGCTGACCCAATTATTTCAAGGCCAGCAAAACTCGCTGTGCACAACGCTATTGTCGTTCCAACCATAATGTATGCAAGTGAGACATGGGCATGGTAGAAGACGCATGAAAGTAAAATTAACGCTGTGGAAATGAGGTCCCTAAGACGAATGTGTGGTAAAACAATTTATGATAGGATAAGGAATCAAGATATCAGAAGAGAATGTAAGATTGAAAGGGATATTTTGAGTAGAATGAAGATAAATGCTTTGCGATGGTTCGGACATGTAGAGAGAATGAACGATGAACGACTGACAAAGAAAGTATACAAGGCTGAAAAGAGTGGAATGAGATGTAAGGGTCGACTGAAAAAGAGCTGGCATGATCATATAAATGAGATTTTGAAAGAGGGGAACATACGAAGTCAGAACAATAGGAGAGCGTGTATGACGCGATGTATGAATGTAAATGAGGCAAAACAGGTATGTCAAGATAGAAGAGTCTGGCGTTCGGTTCTCTCTGCCTACCCCAAATAGGGAAACGGCGTGATGGTATATATGTATGTGTGTATTTATTCTTTCTCACAATACATGCATACATATAAATTGATCAACAACGCCCCACTAGGTATTACGTGTTCTGGGGCTGCTGTTAGGTATATTACAGTATCGTCAATTTGAATATATACAGCAATATAATTTACATATCATAAATATAAACACAAAATACAAAACAAAGAAAACAACATAATTTTAAAAAAGCAACATAATTATTTACAAACATCAATAGATTCACATTATGAATTCACAGAATAAAAAACAACCGAATATAATAAGTGTAGTAAGACATATTAGGGGTCGGAGGCTATGGGTGAATACTCTCCTCTGCATAGTGTCTGCCTTTTATTAACCCTACTACCCATTCGAACTTTTAGAATGTGGCAAATTTTTATTGGATGCATGCTAAATTTTGAGATATAATTTATTAGTTGCCCTAAAGCAAAACAAAAATACAAGTAAAACAAGCAATTAAAAAAAATCAATGATTTATTCACGTTGAAATGAAGAGTAAATAGTACAATGTCAAACACATAATTTCAAACGCAGTTGTGTTATATGAAAAATATTAATTAAAATACAGAACATGCATAATCTATTGTGAAACGATATAAATGGTAGGTAAAAAAAAGGTAGGTACATAAACAATCATACTAAGTTTGTATGAAATACAAAATTGTTCAGTATAATCAAAATATCCAATGAATTAAGCTGGGATAAACGCTCGTAACGTGCTTCCTTTTGTAAGGTAATGCACACCCGCACACCTGTCGCTCATTTCTCATATTGTGGGATATACCGTGATGGTATGAATAACACAACTCTTCTTTATTACATAGCGATGGAGAGAACAGAGACACTAAACTCGTTTTAACATAGTGTAATGTTAACTATAAATATATTAAAATTATGCACGGTGTACATTACAATATTCAATGAAATATGTATAAAAGTTAATAATTCATTGAGTGGGTGGATAATTTAAGAGAAAATATTTATTTTCTATTAGTAAAATTTACATCACAGATTATCAAATCATAGACAAAAAACTTAACGACTTATAAGCGATAATACATCGATAATAATCTATGATTTCTAATATATCTTGAGGTAAATCCGTAATGCTTTGTCAAAAGAAAAACACAATATAATAATAAATTAGTTTAATTTATAATACAATTACAATTGCGTCACGAGAGAATATTTTTATTCATTTTTTGACATATTTTAAGACAGCATCAAGTAAATTACAACTGCTGCCCAACTAAAAGACTGGGTCGTTTCAACAAAAGTATCGGTAATAGTATAGTTAAGATACTTTGATTTCACGAAATTGTTTAAAATAGCAACCAAAATTATTGAGCAATTTTAAGAAATCAAAGTATTTTAACTATACTTTTACTTTAATTTTTGTTCGAAAAACACAGCTTTGAGATTCTGTATTGATTAGCAGTTTTCACTGACAATATAATTATGAACTGGGCGATACAAACATGTCGCTCTAAATTAGGTAGACGCATAATAATTACAACTCGTACTCATAACCACTATTTCAATACTCGTAAATACCATAACTCACATAAAACAGATCAACCAGGGGGGCTTCTCATGACACATTCTTAATACGTTATAATCTTGTATTAATCAGTATTCGATCATAATCAAATCTTAATCTTACTCTGTATTGAATCATAAAAATTTGTTAAGCTCAATGTTTAGTATGAAATTGTCATTAATTTTTGTATAAATTAATATGATTATTCTTCAAAACGGTATTTATCTGGTTACTTAGAATCTGTTGAGAATCTTTCATAGTAGATATCACCTACCTTAATTCTGAGTGTATTTTTGCAAAATTTGCATCGAGAAAAAGAGGCGTGTTTGTGTGGTATTAGAATGGATCTTCGGACAGATAATTTTGTTGCAGTGCAAGCACGATGTTGAATTACATGGAAAATAACCGGTCATTACGAAGTAATAATTTTAGTTTAATTATTGGCTATTGAACGAATTAATTGACACAGATATCCATCCGATCCAATCGACGCCATTGTTGTCTGATGTTCTCAGATTATGTTAGTCTCTAATACCTGGAATAAATAATATATTCAAGACTAGAATTCGAAAAATAAGATGACTGAAACGTAACTATATGGACCTCGCGTTGCTTTGTTCTGTTGGAAGAAATTGCCTTAAACCCGACATTGTTCATGAATTTAATAAATAAATAAACATTACCTACATAGTCTCACACTTCTATACAAAGTCTTAAACAACCCCAACGCTCCAGTTTATCTACGAAATCAATTTCACTTCCTCTCAGAAGACGGGTTACCTCTTCGTTCAAATACTGAAAGAACGCTCAGTATCCCAGTACACAATACTTCCTTTTTCACCACATCTTTCTTCGTACAAGCAACTTCCCGCTTCAAAAGAAATTTGAGGAATCATTTTTTTACATATAACACTTAAATTTGTCTCCTTATTCTATCCTTGTAGCCTCCTCTCCCTTTTTATATTGTTTTTTGTTTAATGTTTCAATAAATATATGTATATATTATTTACATAACTTGGTACGTGTCATTAACACAATTTACCTCACCAAATGAATAAAATTGGTTATAAGATATTGAAATTGTGCCCTTTTAATGTAATGTGTACAATTTGTTAAAAATAAATAAATCATTAAAATGTAAGTTGGAAAGGAAAAAATAATGTAAAAATGTATATAAATACTGTAAGTAATAAGTGATAAAAGCGCATCTATGCTTACTTTGTTCAATGGCAAAACTGAACTCGAAAAATAGGCTCTGTAGAATTGAGCGTTGGTCACAGTTCAATAATTTTCAAGTCTTTTCGAGAGATGCTTGCAACGTTAAGGTCTGGTTAAACATTTGAAAATCCTTCACAAAATATGTATATGGTAAAGTGGAGAAAGGATGTGTGCTGTTTACTAAAATGGCGATGGCTGAGTGCACTTTATAACACCGTTGTTTGGTCATGTGTCAACAGTTCGATGACTGCCCGTGACAATGATATGAAACACAATATTGAGGCGCGGCTTGAAACGTCATGGGTGTTAATTAATTTTGTTTACCAGCTTATTTTTGTCTCTACAATTATGGAACTGTGGATATTGAGGATACTTTAAGGTGGAGCAGGCAAATAAGACGATACTGGAGAGATCATGTAGAGAGGATGAATCCAGAAAGGCTGCCAAAGATAGTAATGCGCGAGGCACCAGAGGGACGCCAATCACCGGGAAGACAGTCAAAGATATGGAGGGAGAGCTGGACATCCTCGTCCCAGGACCTGGTGATGAGTACGCGATACCACTTCCACGCCGGTGATGCTCTAGGACTCTATGGTCCTTTTCACCCCCGGACGCGGCCGCAACGTCGGACAACACAACCATCCACTATCCATCGGGTTCAACCACTGCCCCCGAGAATCCAACCTCAAACGGCGGGGCAACCGCTCAAGATCGGCAGCCGGGGCAAGCCCCTAGCACAACCGATCGAACGGAAGGGCTTGCCCCCGCACCCCTCGGTCCTCGTGTTGGCGTCCGAAAGCTTGGCGGGCTAACACCGGAGGCATCCGACGCAATCATCACCTGTCAGATATGACGTCACAGATGTCAACACAGGATGTCTGACCCGACGTCTGCGCCGGCGGACCTGTAGAAACAGATAATAGATCTACCAAAAGAAGAAGAATAAGAAGGATAGTTGTGATTTTACAATGAAGTTGGAGATTATTATGAGCTGAACCAAATCGGAAATCGTACCTGGGTCATATGCTGCACGAGGAGAAATACCTTATTTTGCAACTAACTATGACAGATGTCTTGCTTATGCAATGTGAGGGAGTAAATTGGCAACTGGAACGCGGAGGAGCTGTTTCGAGCGGTGCGATACCGAGAGAGATTCGCCAAAGTGATCGTCAACGTTGGGAGATCCAACAGGGCATATTATGATGACGATGAAGAAGAATATTATGAGTTTCGACATGAAGTTTTTTTTTGTATATGGCGGATTATATTCCGAAATCGCTAGATAAGTAAATAATAATACTTAGGTATTTAGCTTAAGTGACATTATTTATTTTACAAATTTTTAAAAAATGTGTACAATAGCGGGTTTATTGCCATTAGGCAATTTCTTCCAACCAATCAAAGCAACGTGAGGTCATAAATTGTGTAGTAGCCGGTACATTAAATTTATAACAAAAAACATACATATTGTAATACTGAAATTCTTTTCGCTTGAAAATAAGGAATTTTTACTACAGCCATCTATGGGTGAAATTATGAACAACAATCTTATTATTTTTATTTATTTTGTTGGAACGCCATCTATTGAGAGAATTGGTTTTTTGTAAATAATGAAAGCTACAATTCTTATATCTGAGGTGACAATGCATTTTTCGCATAGAAGTCACCCCTGAATTGCGCCAGACTTATAAGGTCATTTTTGTCTTATTTACCTACTTGTACCAATGTGTAAGTAAAAAAAAAAATCCAATGTTTGCGCATATGCAATAATAAAAATATTCGATTACTTACACATTGGTACAAGTAGGTAAATAAGACAAAAATGACCTTATAAGTCTGGCGCAATTCAGGGGTGACTTCTATGCGAAAAATGCATTGTCACCTCAGATATAAGAATTGTAGCTTTCATTATTTACAAAAAACCAATTCTCTCAATAGATGGCGTTCCAACAAAATAAATAAAAATAGTAAGATTGTTGTTCATAATTTCACCCATAGATGGCTGTAGTAAAAATTCCTTATTTTCAAGCGAAAAGAATTTCAGTATTACAATATATAGAACTTTCAAAATTGAATTGATAGGGATCTCATTAAAAAGGCATAATTGGTGAACGTTGCGCAAGCGCATAAAGTGATCACGTAAACCAGCCGATGACAGGTCGTAAGCCCTGTAGGTGCCTTGATTTCCCGGTTCTCCTACAATAAATATTCCAACTTCGTCTCTATTGAGATAATTAAAAATCTGTTAAAAAAAAAACATACATAAGGATAAACACGTAACATTATTAAATGCAAAATCACAGAAACAAAGAAAGGAGGGATATATGTATGTAGAGGTTATGGGATATGATAGAGGATAGAGAAGGAGTGTCATTTAAGAGTTATTAGACAGGTTTAAAAGCTTTAGTCTTTAACAAGTTGAATCGATTTATACGATGTAATATCATTACTTAAGATGTTACATAGTCTTGCTGCTAGATTGTACTTCAAAAGAGCAGGTGAATAATTCAGTAGAATGAATGGGTATAGCTAGTGATGTACGATCAGCATACCGAAGGGGCAGACCGTGATTTGACAAGAAAATAACATTTTCCTAAAGATATTGTGGTGAATTTGAGTTATTAATTATTTTTTTACACCCGACCCGAAGGAAGACGACCACCAGGCAGACCACCAAAGAGGTGAAAGGACAGCTGGGACTCAACCTCGCAGGAGAACAACGTCTCTGCAAATAACAGGCCTTTAGGCCTAATATAAGAAGAAGAATTATTTTATTGATGGAGTAAAATATCATATGCATGGTTAGGTGCATCAAGTGTTATGTCATCGCCATGTGACTATGTAAATGGACTTAGACGTCATTTTTAGCACGGTAACCTTAATAAAGTAGGTAGGCATTACTTTTTATTTTAAAATATTGATATAATTTAAATAAAAAACTATTAAAACGAGCGTCATATTGAAGGTTCTGTCCTCAATATGATGCAAGTGCGTAAGCATCTAACGTCACAAAATATTGCAACATTATTGCGATGTACCTACTTTGAGTATTCTAAGTACTAAATACGATACTCAGAACCTTTTGACAAATTAATATTCATGTCTCAACTGTTATAAACGCGCAGGTAAGGAAAAAAATCTAAATTAAATTTAATATGTTTTTGAATTTCATATACGCAAACATTGAATTTTTTTCCCTGTCGGGAGTCAAATGATATTTTACTGACAATAACATCTCAATAGAGACGATGTTGGGATATGATAGAAGAACCAGGAACTCGGGCACCTACAGGGCTTACGACCTGTCATCGGATGGTTTTAGTTCAGGGGTGACATCTGTGCGAGACACCGTCATCTTATTTATAAGGACTGGTGCTTTCATTGTTTACAAATAAACTAATTTCTCAATAGATGGTGTTACAAAAAATGATTTCTTCGTAACCTCATAGATGGCAATAGTATAATTTCACATTTTCGGTAAATAACTTGAGAATTTTCGTCGTGGAGTGGAGCGGTTTGCTCATATAGCAACCAAGCAAAAATAAAACACAAATTTGCGCTCTGCGCACTCCACGTGCCCCGCTCAAGAAGTTTGCCGCTAACTATACACACGGTTGTAGCGAAGCGACTCATGTGACTACCCAATCTCGTGATCTCACTCTGAGGTCTGTAAAAAACCGGCCACACAAAATAACTCTAGTGGTTTGTATAAATAAGATGAATTGTACTGATGTATAAACAACGACATTTTATATATAGACACGTCATATGAGAGCTAAACGCTCTACGAAAATTGTACATTTTAACGAATAATTATAATATCACCAAGAAAGAGCACACACTACAGAATACATTAAGTGAGAAAGAGATCATTATGTACAATAATATACACACACTGCTGACATATTATAAATAATGACTGCGAAAGAGAAAAACTTTTATAAATTCATAGCCGTTTGAAAAAACTAATACAACAACAGAATCCCTCTGCATAGCTACAAGCGAATATGACTTGACTACTCTGTCGTTTACTCAAAATAAAAATATATCGAATAATCCATATAAATTTTGTATTTATTTGTTACATAATATACATTATACATCCTCATACATTCCCTAAACTAAGCATAAATGCTTGTGCTATAGATGAACGAAATCGGTCGTGGCAGGATTCGAACTCGCGACCACTGGATTACAAACCCGGTTTTTTTAAGATTTAAATTTTTTTTTGTACTTTAAATGCATACATATTTCTAATATATTAGTATTCTTGTCACTTTTTTGCTTCTTTTTATCTCTTATATAATTTGTTATTTGACTATTTTTTTCTCTTGATTTATTGACTATTTATTTTCTCTAGATTTTTGTATACTATATGTATTTTATTTTTTTGTTAACTCTTTTGTTTTATTATTTTAGTTTTTATTTTCCTAAGTATGTACCCATATGTTTGTTTTTATAGTTCTTTTATTTTTTTTTTACAATATTATTATTTTTTTATAATAGTTTTTTTATAATTATTATTTTCTTTCTCTTTTTCTAAGTGTGTATTTGATTGTTTGTATATTTTAATGATTTTTATGTTTCAATGTGTATAAGTATATATTTTTATATATCTTTTATATCAAATTGTAATTTTTTCCAATTGCATAATATTATTTTTTTTAAATTTACTGTTTTTGTATTTTAGTAGTTTTTATGTTTTCCTTTTTAAGTGTGTTTATGATTGTTTTTAATTTTCTTTTGTAATTCAATGTGTGTACTTAATTGTTGTTCATGTATGTAAAAGGCAATTTGCCGTAAATAAAATATAAATAAATAAATAAATTGGTTATTGAATAAATATGCATATCTGGTTGTTCCTTAATAGTTCTAGTGTAACTTTTACATGTTTTCATCATACATACAAGATGGTATTTTGTCTATGACAATACGTCAGAACACTATACAATCTTTCGTGCAACTCAAGTGCGGTATGAACTAAGTGAGGTATGCGCATGCGTATTACTTTTTTGGTTACCGAATTTAAACACTAGTTATGTATCTATTATTTTTATGTATCATTGTGCATAAATGGATTTTTTTTTAACGAAAATGAGACCTTGATTAGATATATTAAAAATAATAATGATGGATTCTCTGGTACGAAGTAGATATAACTCAATGAACCTTGCGGTTCCACGATAATTTGCAAGTGCGTAAGAGCAGTAGGGGTGTGACGTCACAAAATTGCACAGAGTTTGCGACACGTAAAAGCACGTGGTCGTATAATTTATAAATAGACTATGACTTTTAGTTGTTCCTTCAACTGTGAATATCTAAATAATCGATACAAATAGACGCTGTGGTATTTTACTATCTCAATTCGGAGTTGAAAAACCGGATGATTTCTGACGTCAATATGAAATTACCCATAGGCATCAAATTTGATGGTTTCCCGTGGTCAAAATAATAAACAACATGGACACTGGAACCCAAATGTGTGAAAATCATAAAAGCAACTGTATTAATAAATGTTTTTATTAATATTGTTGTTATTACTTTTACTCCTCACTACCCCAAGGGGATATAGTGGAACGTGATGAATTCGCAATTTTTAAGGTTTTTTTATCACAGATTATCAACTAGTATCATGCTGAGATTGTATTCTGAAAGTTTCGACACAATGTTCCAGGGCGTGTTTATTTTACTTTATTGATTATAGACTAAAGTACTCATTCCATTCTTATCAAATTTTGTAAATTTGCATATCAAATACTCGTTTAGACCCCATTAGATTTTGAAGGATATCTGATCTGTGCTTCAAGTGACCCCAAGCTTCTCACAAATAAGTCACTCAATAAAGTATTCAAATTTTCATGAAATAGGTTTGTTGAATATTTTTTTTATTTAAATATTTTATTATGAAAACTTGATAAATCTTCAATGCCATTTTATGAAACTGATGTGTCTGTTTACCAATTTGAAAATAAAAGTATCAAATTATAAGATTCCTTCGCTTGGGGTCACTTTAAGTAATTGATGTTTAAAAAATGAGAAGCACTATTCAGATATCCTTCAAAATCTAATGGGGTCTAAACAAATTTCCTAAATTTGAAAATAATCGATTGAGTACATTAGTCTATAATTGATAAAGTAAAATAAACACGCCGTACATAGCACACAGTACCTACATAACACACGCAGCACACTATCACACAGCACACACACACACAGATACATTGTGTTGAATACAATCTCAGCATGATACTAGTGGATAATCTGCAAAAAAAAATAGCCTTAAAAGTTGCTAAATCATAACTCCCCACTATATCCCCTTGGGTTAGTGAGGAGTATATATATACCAATATAATATATGGTCAGATTATACGATTAGGAAAAAAGTTTAATTTGATTTATAATGCATGGGATTTCCCTGTGGTTAAAGATGTATAGTGAGATACAGATACCGAAGCTCATTATATATTATATATAAATATGTTTAGAGTTCACGATTAGGTCTTATGCCTTAAAAAATGACTGTTCTCGTGTGATATTTGGAATAGACGTTACTAATGAACACAGAAAAACGTTAAAATATGTACATATGAAATATTTTTATGTCTAGTAATAATATGTTATAGTTTTAGTAAAAAATACATATAAACAAGTTGCATGTAAGACATAAGATCCAACTGTCGATGTCGATAGTATGTATAATTGAAGAATACGCACCAAACTATAAACACTTAAACGCAAATTTATAAACGTTTTAAGATATTTTGTTTTTTATATAAAACATGTAGGAATGTATGTCAGGATAGAATAGAACGGATGTCAGTCTCTTTTTTCTACCCAGAATATGAAAACAGAATGATGGTATTAAGATGGGTCGATGGCAGAGCGCTTTGCGAGCTGGGCTAGCAATCCAGTTGTCGCGAGTTCGAATGCTGCCTCGACCGATTTCGTTCACCTATAGTGTTGGAATCTACACCAACAATGAAATATATTGTCTATGGTCATAGATAAATGTATTGACCTGTATCTGTCTGCCTTTTCCATGTACTTGCTAACATTCTATGCAATCAGTCTAAAAATAAATGTTCAACTAGATACACGCGTGTTTTAATTTATTAACACAAAAAGTCCGCTCCATCAGTGACCTGGAATATATATAAATATTACAAGGACCTCAAAGTTCTTCATATAGCGACCTTTGAGAGCATTTATGCTTCTTTTAGGGATATATTGTATATGTACATATTTAACAAGGACATATTCATTTTTTGTTAAAACAAAAAAAAAATATGTTTGGAGATTAAGTTAAACTATTGAATCCCCGAAGATATTGTGTAGTGTATACTGCCTAACATGTACTACTACAATGTTCATATCTTTTATAGAAAATTAAATTATCTAGTTGAATTGTTTCGTTTTTTTAGATATTTTTAAAAACTTGGATAATATAGGCATAATATACATTACATATTTTTTTTCCTAATAAAAAATGTTTGACAAACTCTAGAATTTAAAAAAAATGATGTTTTATATTTGTCTATATTTATACCAATTTTCAGCATTCTAGCTGGTTTTTGAGATATACTGAAAATTAAAGTAAAAATTCAAAAGTTGATAACTCCTGATTGAAACAAAAATTCAAAATTCTGAGTGTAACAGTTTTGTAGGCCTATAAATATCTATACTTTTTTGAAATTTTAGGCTCTGTGCATTGAGCGGATCTGAAGCCATAAGGGACGGACGGACAAACTTTGTCGATATGTTAAGAGAAATAAATTCTCTTGAACGAAAACAAAATGTCAACCCACTGATTAATATATTTTTATCTTCTAAAGCTCATATAATTCAGCTCCACAAATTTTCACAGCCGGAAACTAAAATTTTAATCTTATAAGGGTGTTCAAATATTATCTCGGTTCCGCAGTGACCAGCGACAATGACACATTAAGAAGAATAATTATGGCTGCTAAAAGATGCTTTTACGCCCTTCAAAAGCATCTAAGGTAAAAACTGGTTAGCAAAAACTCAAAGATCCTCCTGTATAAAACACTCAATAAGCTTATGATTGCGAAACCTGGGTGATGACTAAGCAAACTGAAGGATCCATAGCGACCTTTGAGAGAAGGATCCTTTGAACGATCTACGGGCCAATAAGAGAGAATAATGATTGTCGTCGTCGATACAACAGGGACCTATATGAGATCTACGGAGTGCCCGATGAGATCAGTTGCATCAAGATAGGGCGCTGGAGATGGGCTGGTCACATAATCCGAATGGACGACAACCTCACAACACGCCTCACACTCTCTGTGCCGCAAGGTCGAAGGAAACCAGGAAGACATAGGACTCGATGGATGGACAGTGTCGATGCGGATGCATCCGCAGTATATATTAGAAACTGGAGAACGAAGGCAACGGATAGACGGGAATGAAGGAGATTCCTGGATTCAGCCAAGGCCCATCCATGGCTGTCGAGCTGATGATGATGATAATTTAAATATTTTAACCCTGCATATGCGCCTGGTGAATCTTTTGATTCGAATATACTTACTCAGCATGTGCTTGGTGAAAAAGGTTATTCGAATGGTAAATAAATTGATTCGAATATTCACAGCATGTGCTTGATGAATATGTTTACTCGAATACACGGTACGCTTTTGGTAAATAAATTAATTTAAACTCGTGAATAAATTGATTCGAGTACATTTTAATGACATGCGCTTGGCGAATAGATTGATTAAAATATTATGAACATGGTATACGCTTGGTGAATAAATTCACTTGAATACATGGACATTGGACATGCGCCAGGTGAATATTTTTAATGACATGCGCTTGGCGAATAGATTGATTAAAATATTATGAACATGGTATACGCTTGGTGAATAAATTCACTTGAATACATGGACATTGGACATGCGCCAGGTGAATATTTCTAATGACATGCGCTTGGCGAATAGATTGATTAAAATATTATGAACATGGTTTACGCTTGGTGAATAAATTCACTTGAATACATGGACATTGGACATGCGCCAGGCGAATATTTTGAATGACATGCGCTTGGCGAATAGATTGAAAAATATTATGAACATGGTATACGCTTGGTGAATAAATTCATTTGAATACATGGACATTGGATATGCGCCAGGTGAATATTATTAATTACACGCGCTTGGCGAATAGATTACTTACTTTACTTTCCGTGTCCGGAACACCATCATATTCGTAGCCCCCAATATTCGGCCACTCGGATTCCACTAGTGTTTGCTATCACTGTGTCTTGGTGCGTGCATGTCGCTCCTATCATGGGACATGACAGTAGGTGCACGTTGTCCTGTCTGGCGCCACACTCGCAGATGTCTTCCTCTCTGTAACCCCATTTCTTGAGGTCACTGTAACAGTAGGAGACACCCGTTCTGAGCCTATTAAGCGCTCTCCATGTTGGATAAGGCAGGTACGTGCGTTCGACACTATCACGCCACAGTGACAGCCTTCGAGCCTCGGGGAAGGGGGGGGGGGCATCTCCAGATGAATAGATTGATTAAAATATTGAAAACATGGACATTGGATATGCGCCAGGTGAATATTTTTTTTGAATAATCTCAAAAGTAATTACAACAACAATTATCAAAGCAACTTATGAAATTGATAATCTTGATAAGATGATAGTGTTAAACGAAGAAGAAGAAAATAATATATTGAGCGTTTTTGAAAGTCCGTCTCGATCTGTGTTAGTTATGAAGGACTCGAGGATATTTAAAACGTGTTTTGTAAATAGAAAGGAAGCGGATGTATCCATTGTCGATGATTTCGCCATTCACCAAATTTTATAAGAACCTAGTGTTTATTTATATATAAAATTGGAAATATTATAACCATAATGCTATGTACTACAGAATAAAATACAGCAACCGTTTGATCAACGGCTGCCAAAGTATGGTTCGTATGACGGATTTAGTATTGGTGATTTCAAAAAGTGAAAACGAATAAACGCAAGAAGCGGTTAGCATTGAAATCGAAAACTCGTGGTCAATGTAAAGTTATTGTAGATATTTCTATTTATTTTTAATTTGTAAAAATTTGCCACAAAGTAATTACAAAATAGTATGAAGAATAAAAGTCTTTTCAGAGCAGCTTTATTTTTTTTATTTTAATATGCGAGTTACTTATATTACATGTTATAAAAAACCAATTAAGCAAACCAGCAGCTCTTTGCTTACACAATAAAAATACTTAACACAGAATCTAACAAACAAACAAATTAATTAACAATAGTAAAAGAAAAACAAACATTTCAAAACCAAAAGAAATACAAAAAGAATTTACATTTAAAATAAAAACATCATCAAAATCATAACACAAAATAAATGACACATATAAAAATGAAAATGAACCACAAAATGAAAATGAACGGAATATTAGGGAGAGTGTTTCAAATTGTTTTTAGTTTCTTTTTGAATTCTTCATAATACATTTCTGTTCTCATATTCCTTGGTAGGTTATTAAATAATTTTTAATGATGTTGTGCTGTAGTTATTCGAAATAGAGGTGTCGTGAATCCTCCTATGATGTTATTTCTAGTACTACTAGTTGCATGTAACACATGAGATCCAACTGTCGATAGCGATAGTATGTATAGTTGAAGAATAAGTACCAAACTATAAACCCATAAATCCAAATTATTGAATATTTTAGGATATTTTGTTTTATACACATGTAGGTATGTATGTCAAGATAGGACAGAATGGAGGTCAGTCCTTTTTTCTACCCAGAATTGAGAACAGCATGATGGTATGTATGTATCTTTGGAAATTTAAGTATCAAACTATTAAGTCTTCTTACATATATAATTGTGTATATGCGACTGCCATACAAACTGTATGAAGCAATGTCGTCACTAAATTCAATTTTTATAAAAATTGTTAAAAAAGTTTGATATGTATTACTATACTGAATACATTTTTTATAGAAAATTAAATTCTCTAGTTTACATTTTTCGGCATTTTTCGATATTTTAAAAAGAAATCGAAATAAAGGCAATTAAAGACAAAAAATTGTCATACCAGTACCAATTTTTTTACTTCTTAATAAAAACAGTTTGAGAAACCCTGGAACTGTTTTTCAAGATCCATTTTGAGATACTATATTTTGACTATATTTGTACAAAATTTCAGCGTTCTGGCTTTTATAGTTTTTGAGATATGTGGACAAATGCTATAAAAATTAAAATGTTGATAACCCCTGACTGAAACGAAAATTCACCATTTTGAGTATAAAAGTTTTGTTTACGAACAATTGTCTATATATTCTGAAATTTTAGGCTTTGTGAATCCAGCGGATCAAAAGTTATAAGGGGGGGGGGGAGACAGACAGACACACAGACACACAAAACTCACATAAAATGTTCTACTCAGAATTCGGAGTTTAGATGGGTCGGTGGCAGAGCGGTTTGCGCGCTGGGCTAGTAATCCAGTGGTCGCGGGTTCGAATCCTGCCTCGACCGATTTCGTTCACCTATAGCACAAGCATTTATTAGCTTATTTTAGGGAACATAGGAAGATGTATATGTATTTCTTTAAGAAGGACATATTCATTTTAAAAAATAAAAAAAATATGCTGCGAAGCCTCTAAGCTGGTGTTTTTAGCATGCAAAAAGTCCACTACGCCATACAAAATTTTCCTTCGTACACGCATCTTGGCTTAATACTGTCGATTCATTTAGAGAATTGAATTCTCATGAACGAATCGACAGTTGGATTATTTGTATCTGTGAATATATTGTTGCTGATATCCCCGTGTATTATTTTATTTTGTGATATTCTAGAATTGTAGACACATTGGTACGTTTATTTAAGTTTGAATCCGAGAATCACTTTTTTTTAAATAAAATACAGAGTTAAGAATGTGAATAACAAAAAAAAAATTGACATATTAATTAATTTACTTATGATTATGATTCAGCGAAAATTTACACGAAACTCTGCTTATATGTGCATTGTACGAAGTCGGTGCATTGCATTGTACGAAACAATGAAGAATATAATGGAATTATCAAAATGTGTATTATATTATATCATAAATAAAAATAAAATAAAAATATCATAATATGCATACATAGATTAATTCAGGTTGTGGATCATTTATTTATTTATTTATTTTTATTTATTTATTTATTTCAAATTTACGGCTTGAGAGCCTATATAAAAAAAACAACAAGTATATAATGATTAAAACTTTGAATTATAAAATAAAAGTAAATTTACACTAACATAATAATATCAATAATATCAACAATGCAAATTTATAACAGACATAATAATAAATAATATCCATAATAATATACTATACACAATTTAAAAACAAAATACATAAAAAAATACAAAAAAAAAACCCAGACACAACGATTACTAGATTAACATTACATGAGTTAAAATGTTAATTAATTAATTTTATTTATTTAAATACACTAAAGGCTTGAAAGCTTATTTTTATTCAAATACAAGAGTTTAAAGAAAGAAAATTTACAATTTTTGCTTTGAAGGAAGAAAAATCGTCGGCAAAAACATCGGAGTGACTTCCCACAATGTTACCAAGTCTATGTAGCCTTGGTATTGGGGAGTGGTAGACATAATTATTTAGAGAATGGCTCTCACGAAACATAACACACTGTCTAGTAGTTTTAGCCGGAACATTAAAGTTGATGAGTTTAAGGAGTTCAGGACAGTCTATAGCATGGTTTAATATTTTGTGTAAGAAGGAAAGGTCAAAAACCTTTCTTCTAACGTCAAGATTTAAAAGTTTAAATTCTAGCATTAGATCTGAGTAATTGATGTGTTCTATTGGAATCCCCTTTTTATAATTTATAAATCGTAAAAATTTTCTCTGGACCCTTTCAATATGATTTAAGTGAACATTGTAGTAGGGGGACCAGATTACAGAATTATATTCCAATAATGGTCTGACTAGAGAAACAAATAGTAACCTGTATGATTCAGTTTTTTTAAGATCAGTTGCCAGTCTCGTGATGAAGCCCAACACCCTCATAGCTTTACCAACGACCTCCTCTATATGTAAATTAAAGGTCAGATCCTCAGATAATGTGACTCCCAAATCCCTCAAGTTTGTAACGCTGTCAAGAATAACATTGTCAATAGTATAATTATAGGTAAATTGGGATCTAGTTCGATGAAAACGGATAACTTGACATTTTGAAGCATTTAAAATAAGTTTATTACGTTTACACCATTTGCTTAAAGATGACAGATTGTTTTGAATGGTTAAACAGTCTTCAATATTTTCAATAGATTTGAAAATTTTCAAGTCATCCGCAAATAACACGACTTCAACACCTCTGAAGATCTGAACTATGTCATCCACAAATAAATTGAACAAAATTGGTCCCAAGTGCGATCCCTGCGGAACACCACTAGATGCTTGTATTGGCTGAGATATGCAATTCCCAATCCTTACTCTAAGAGTACGATCACACAAGTAACTTTTAAGCCAATGTAGGAAGATACCATCTACTCCGTATCCACGTAACTTATATAGAAGTAAGGAATGTGACACCTTGTCAAAAGCTTTTGAGAAGTCAGTGTACACGGAATCGACTTGACCTCTCCTAGAAACTACATTGGCTATGTAGTTATGATATAATGCTAGGTTAGTTAGTGTAGATTTCTTGGGTATAAAGCCATGTTGGGAAGCAGTAATAATGTTGTTTATCGGTTGACTTATTTTTTTGGTAATTATCGATTCAAAGAGCTTTGGAATTGCAGACAATATGCATATCGGTCTATAATTAGTCACAAGATTAAGTTCTCCTTTTTTATGTATTGGGCTAATGAAGCCGGACTTCCAGATACTCGGAAAAATACCTGTTTTTAAGGATTTATTAAATAAGGTAAGTAACAGATTAGACATAATTTCTATACAATTCTTTATAAATATGTTAGGTATTCCATCAGGACCAGCCGATTTTGAGGTGTCTAAAGCAAGGATGGCACTTTTGACCTCGTCAAGTGTAATCGTTATGCCGGGCAAATCAATTATCTTTGTAGAGGAAAAATCGGTGACAGGACCCGCAAATGGAGGATCGTATACACTCTGAAAAAAGGATGCAAAAAGGTCTGCAGCATCCTGGGTTGATTTAGAACATTGATTATTGTAGTAAACATTTGCCGGTATGTCAATCCGAGCATCCCTCAACCCGTTAACAAACTTCCACAGATCTTGAGAACCCGAAGGCAGAAATTTCTCAACTATATCAATATGACGTTTGTAGCATACTTTAGAAAGAGTGGAACATTCTTTGCGCAATATAGAAAAGCAAACGTAATCGTCCATGGTTGATGTCTCTTTAAACTTTCTGTGTGCTAGTTTCTTTCTTAATATTAATTGCTTAAGTTCGACATTAAACCACTTAGGATAGCTCGAGGGTTTAATAGTTGTTTTCGGAACAAATAACTCTATACAAGATTGAAGTTTTGTGTAGAAAAACTCTGTCATATTGTTTAATTCCATATCGGTGTGTAGAAATGAAAAGTCAATATTTTTCAAGAATGAATTAATGCCCGAGTAATCAACCCTATGGAAGTTCTGTTTGATGCGTACATTTTTATCGGAATTACAAAGTTGGGACAAGATAAGTATATCCAGGGGAGGATGGTAGGTATCGATCGGGAGCAGTGGTGAAGGAGACTCGCTCACCTTAGTGTTTTTAGGGGCTGAAGCGAAGATAAGATCAAGAAGCCTGTCGTGAGAATTCCTGACTGGATTAATTTGTCGGAGGCCAAGGAAGTTGGACATATCGACAAGTTCACCAGCTTTTTCATTAAAAGGATTATTATTAATTTGAAGGTCAATATAGTTTTGGTCATTGTCAAAACAATCAAGAGTTTGCCACGTACAGTCAGGAAGGTTGAAGTCTCCAGTTAAAATGAATTTACTCATGTGGGGTTAAAATGAATTTACTCATGAATTTACTCATGTGTCATTAATCATGTGGGGTTTAAATAATGAAATAAGTCGAACCTCATAATTCACAATGTTTGCTTACCTACAATCCAAAGAAAAAATAAGGTTGAATATGAGTTATGTTACCTATTTCAAAAATATTTGAGAACTGTTGCCCTAAATAATGGCCTAGAAAATGATATTATAACTCGAGAGCACAATTACCTTCTCTGAAATTTAAAAAAAAAACAATAAACTTTTAATTACGTTTTATACATAACCTTTGATTGAACACACAATAAAAACTGGAAATAAAAACGAGAACATCAAGGTGTTATAACAATTTTATGTCCCCTTCACTGCACTAGGCATATATATTGTAGATTTGATAGGTACTTATCTGTACATTATTTTATGCAAATGTAATGGAGCAATTAATGTTAGATTGGCTGAAAACAAATTATTGCATACGCAGGATATTCGTGAAAGAAAAAAATAATTTCTTTTCCTTCCAAAAAATAAAACATAAAGAAAACGCAGTATGTTTTTAATGTAATGTCAAATTTATTCATTTTCTGTAAAAGCTATTCTGAAAATCGAATAAAATAAATGCAGAATAGTTTTATAATATTAAAATTACAAAAGAACATCACTAGTGTATTACTATAAAATTTTATGACACTGTTGTATTCAATAACATAATATATCCGCAATATCACAGGAGTATATCGGCAATGACGCAGTGATATGAGACATGGAATACCTAACTCCTTTATTTCTATGATTTCGATTTTGACTGATTTTAAGTACATTATATCTTGTACTTGTATAAGTACAAGTACAAGATATAATAAAAAATGAATATGTCCTTGTTAAACAAGTACATATACATCTTCCTACGTTGCCTGAAATAAGCATAAATGCTTGTGCTATAGGCGAACGAAATCGGTCGAGGCAGGATTCGAACTCGCGACAACTGGATTGCTAGCCCAGCGCGCTAACCGCTCTGCCATCTACAGTAATTTAATATAATTGATAATGGGATCCATCAAGAAATGACAGTTGTCATTTCCATCAAGAAATGACAGTTGGAAAATTACAAACTGTATTCCGTCATTTCAAAATCGATTCTGTGGAAGAAATATCCAGCGAAGAAATAATATCCGTTTTAAAACAACTATTTTAAGAAATATTCATACTAATATATTTGATTTATTTCTTCATGATCAAATTTATATTAGCTTTCATTACCTAATTATAAGTATCAAGCCTGAAATTATAAAAAAAACTATACAAAGTCAAGATTACCATAAAAAATAGTTTTTTTAATGAATATATCCATGTTAAACAAGTACATATACATCGTTCTAGGTTCCCTAAATTAATCATATATGCTTGTACTATAGACGAACGAAATCATGATTATTTTATTAACTATATCAACGATCAAGTTATTAGATTACCTAAATAAAAATAATATTTTATCACCATCTCAAAAAAGCGAACCCCAAGGGTCTCAACTGAGACCATTATTGTTTCTTATGTATATCAATGATATATATATTTTCCTGTTTATACTTCTACTGATATGTATCTTTAAAATATTGTAATAATTTTTTATAAAGTGCAAGAAAGCAAAGTGAAAATAAGAATGAGATCTATGACTTGATTGATTTCAGATACAAGGATCTGATTGATTCTTAGCTTTCTATCTTCCGCTGTTGGATAAAGGTCCAATGGTTTAAATAAACCATCTGCTTTCACTCGTTTATTTCATCAAGTCCCCTCCGCATCCGGTTTATTGGGTAAGGTCATATTTTGATACAAACGCTTAAAAAATAAACAGGAACTTCTTAAACTTTGTAATGTTTTTGCTTTTATTGAACATGGACAATGCACTAGTAAAAAAATAAAGACCAATCGTAAATTAACCAATTTCTTATTTTATGACAGTAACCGGAAACGTTTATATCTTTGTGAATTTTATTATATCATCTGAACCTTGGGAGGTTATTTTTTGTTGTCTACACTGATATTGTTTTATATCAAACGAGAAGTATAGAAATACTCGATTTCAATAAAAATAGCATAAAACTTTTATTGCGAATTTTACAAATTGCAATGTTGCCCCGAGCTAATTCGATAAACAGTAAATCAATAAATAACAGTTTACTGCTTATGTAAGTACGTTTGGGTTCAATGAACATAAAAAAGTACTTACCTGCTTAAAATTCGATCCAATTAACGCATGAAATTGCAAGCTATGACATTTTTTTTCCAATGAAATGTTTACATATGGATATCGTGAATTTTATTTAATAAAATAATAATCTTCAATATATTCTACATGACTGAGGATGGCGGTTACGTCTCCATGTAGATGGTTCGATGGCAGAACGGTTAGCGCATTGGGCTAGTAATCCAGTGGTCGCGAGCTCGAATCCTGCCTCGACCGATTTCATTCATCTATAGCACAAGCATTTATGCTTATTTTAGGGAATGTAGGAAGATTTATATATACTTGTTTAACAAGGACATATTCATTTTTATTAAAAAAATCGAAGGGGTAGCGGTGTTTAAAGATCCTGTAGCGGACTAAACAAGGTTTTTTTAAAACGACTTTTTTTAAATTCAACAAATAAATCATTAAAAAAAGTAAATGAATAAGTAATTAAATAAATAAATAAATAATAATAAAAAAAATAAATTAAAAAAATAAAAATTAAATAAATAAATAAATTAATAAATAAATAAATAAATAAATAAATAAATAAATAAATATTTAATAAATAAATAAATATATAAATAACTAAGTAAATAAAAAATAAAATAAATATATAAATAAATAAATAAATAAATAAATAAATATATAAATATATAATTAAATAAATAAATAAATATTTAAATAAATAAATAAATAAATATATAAATAAATAAATAAATAAATAAATAAATAAATAAATAAATAAATAAATAAATAAATAAATAAATAAATAAATAAATCAATAAATAAATAAATAAATAACTAAATAAAAAAAATATAATCATTTATTTATTTATTTTATAAAAAAATATAAAATAAATAAATAAATGAAATTTCGCATATTGAATAGACATTATACGATTCACAAATATGGATTGAATTAATTAAGAAACAAAATACCCAATTTATGAATTTGATGTGTTGTTTTTTTTATTTAATTTAATGACTAATTTGTTAACAGACCATAAAATTATAATGATATGGTTATATAATATTGTTTTGATATTTGATAGGAACCAAATATAGCCTAAAATAACTTAAACTCTCATTCATTAGTATACCTAATATAATATTACATTAATAGATTATGTAATAATTTAATTGATTTATAATTATCTCAATAGAGACGAAGTTGGAATATTTATTGTAGGAGAACCGGGAAATCAAGGCACCTACAGGGCTTACGACCTGTCATCGGCTGGTTTACGTGATCACTTTATGCGCTTGCGCAACGTTCACCAATTATGCCTTTTAATGAGATCCCTATCAATTCAATTTTGAAAGTTCTATATATTGTAATACTGAAATTCTTTTCGCTTGAAAATAAGGACTTTTTACTACAGCCATCTATGGGTGAAATTATGAACAACAATCTTATTATTTTTATTTATTTTATTGGAACGCCATCTATTGAGAGAATTGGTTTTTTGTAAATAATGAAAGCTACAATTCTTATATCTGAGGTGACAATGCATTTTTCGCATAGAAGTCACCCCTGAATTGCGCCAGACTTATAAGGTCATTTTTGTCTTATTTACCTACTTGTACCAATGTGTAAGTAATCGAATATTTTTATTATTGCATATGCGCAAACATTGGATTTTTTTCCCTGTCGGGAGTCAAAGATATTTTTTAACAGATTTATAATTATCTCAATAGAGACGAAGTTGGAATATTTATTTATTCCAATAAATATTCCAACTTCGTCTCTATTGAGATAATTATAAATCTGTTAAAAAATATCTTTGACTCCCGACAGGGAAAAAAAATCCAATGTTTGCGCATATGCAATAATAAAAATATTCGAATTTAATTGATTATATGCACATTAATTACATATACAAAATAATCATACAAGTGATGAGTATGATAATGAAAGACGTTTAAATGTTAATTATTTGGAATCAGTAGTGTTGAAAGGTAGTAGGTATATGGACCTCCTCAGAGGTTATCTTTTGATACGTTAAGTGTCTGCCCCACTAGACAACGTGTCATTTATCTCAAGAAAAGAAACAAGAAAAGATAACTCAATGTATGGAAGTGACAGTTGCCAGTCACGTGACAACTGTCACTTCCATACATTGAGTTATCTTTTCTTGTTTCTTTTCTTGAGCTAAATGAGCGTTGTTTAGGGGGGCAGGATGGGTGAAGTAATCCCAATTGAAAGCTTAATTGGTGTGTTTGTTGCATTTTATTTTTTTGATCTTTTCTAGTTGCGAATTCTTTTGAGGAAGTGCGTAATGGTTATTTTAATAATCGAGTATTGTTATTTGTAGTAGGTATATTATTGAGTCGGTTGGAGCCGTAAAAAAATAGGGGATCAATAGGGGAGCCGGTAAATGATTCATGATCATTCCAAGGGTGTTGATAGTTTAGCTATGTGTTTTTTTACGAAACAAAGCTGTTTTCAGTCCTTTATTGAAAGCGTTCTTGTTTTGAGCACTGCGGACATCTGGAGGCAGTGCATTAATTGGACCTCTCACACCAAAGCATCGATGATAGTAAGCCACTTTGTTAACTCTGTCCAACTCCTTATTTAGGGACTTGTTACTCTGTGATCCAGACGACCCGAATGAGACGCATTTTGGAGTGATGTCAAGCCATTTGGAAGGATGGCACGATCGTGAATGGGGGCCTTTACTGACACTGCATTAGGTCCATAAACGTCACAAATTTTTTTCGCGGCTTGCGTTGCATTTTTTCTTTTTTTGTAATAAAATTTTAAAATGTATCGATTTTCTTCATTATATTCAGCCAATTTGACAGAAAGGAAAACAAATGAAAAATAGCTGGAAACAACATTTCACTAATTTGGTTCCTTTTTATGAAATGTGACCTTTTTAATGACATCAAAACCAGCCAGATACAAATGGTACAGCCAAAGATATTTCATTACAAGTTTATAATACTATACATATGTGAAAAGACTTTCTATCCGACGTATTAAAATAATATTGAAGACAACTCATAGAATATTTAAATTATCCATTTTGGGCACGTTCCCTCATCACTCTGAGTGATCTCACGAACGCTACCCTGAATTCCCCATTTCTTTCCAAATTCTTTCTCCTACAGAATAAAATATTATTTAACTGAGGATGAATCCATGTTTCTTTTTAATTAATGTTTTACCACTAATATTTATCAAAAAAAAAAATTGCTAACTGTCTGTTTGTATTATTCTATGTACCTACTAAATTAGTTGTATGTATCTTTTCAATAAATAAAAAAATTAAAAAGAAAACACATATGCGACCAGTCTCGTCACGACTGTAAAGGCAACAGTCTGACTGGGTAGTGAAACTCAATCCTGTATTATGTGAGAAATTATTTGGTCTCTTGAACAAAAATTAATATAAATGTAGTAATTAATATTTTGGTACATTGTTTGACCGAGCGTTAAAATTATTTGTATTGAAAAATTGAGAGTTAAATGTGTTGCGCGAAAATGCCACGTATTTATTACGATGTAAATAAAAATAATGTTATATAAGCGGGTGTAGGCAGAGTGGTTAGCGCGCTAGGTTTGTAATCAATTGGTCGCGAGTTCGAATCCTGCCAAGACCGATTTTGTTTACCTATAGTATGTGACATGATCTTTTTTTAAAATATTGTTGAAATTAAATAGGTATACCCAGATGTGAAAGGACATTAATTTTTAAATAAACTCAAACAAGCAGACCGTCGCGTCGTGGCACAGTTGGTATGTCGTTTGGCTTCTGTGCGGGCGTCTTATGTTCGATCCCCCACCATAGGAGAATTCATATAAATTCATTTCTCACGCAAATAACGCTTCTCTGGGCTGGTTAACCTAGTTAGTTGCAAGAAATTTTCATACGGCAATTATATCATCACTTGCGCAGGGTGCAAGAAGGTGTTGATGATTATTATGTTGAATATAAACCGAATAAAATATTTTAAGGGAAGGCATATAAAACGTGTGGGTCGTGGTCAACACAAAACTCTCCACGACATAGTATGCATAATTTTGTTTTCATAAAAGTGAGACAATTCCCAAAAGCATTTTGATGTCGTTAATTTAAATTAGATACTAAAAAATATTAAAAAAAAAATCAAAATACAAGGGCGTTTTGAAACCTTTGACAGATTTAATCATAGAGATGAAATCAACGGATATCTATTTTTATTTTATTTATTTATTTTTAATTGATTTTGTAAAATAATGTAAATCTATGACAATGTAAGTTTATGCGCTTTACATAGATGATGAAGTCGATCGGATTTATAGTTTGGGCCGTAGAGAGGAGACAAAAAGGATACGGAATACACCGTACATGACGAAACACTTCACGACGGCACTCATCTAAAAATACACTTATAAATTGTGGAAATACACTTATTAATTGTGAAATTTTGACTCTACAATTCCGTAATTCAATACAAGGTGTATTGTATATATATATTTTAAAAATATTATACTTATTAGCTCTTAGATTAGTGAGTAGAAAAGGAATTTGCGTTTTTACCTACATGAATTCATAATGGAACCTGTATACTGTATTTATGGAGGAATTTTAAAATATAATGACTCGCAATAGAAAACAACAATTAATTATGTAAATTGAGGTACGGAAAGTAATAAAAATGTGTTGCTGATCGTTGTCAAAAGATGCAAAGACGCATACTTTGACCATGGTGATAATTGGTCCACTAATTGAGTGTTATATTATTATTGTATAATTTGTTATTGAAACTGTATGTTTACAAAATAAAATAAAATATGTCATTCTATAACTCATACTGGATGGAAAAATAGAGGGAAGACGTTCTATGGTGCATAAAAGAACATCGTGGTAAATTTCAGGCAGTGATCCGGGATTCCGGATGCGGCGTTACTCATCAGGTTGGCTTAAGATCGTGCAGAGTTTGGTGTGAGGATCGCCACCCTTCGTTAGAAGCGGCACAAGAAGAAGAAGAAAGTAAAAAAAATACTGAGTTTAGGCCAAGATTTATCACTCTTCTATACATTGTGTATATAAACTGACTCGCATGAGCGATTTGCATTATATATTATGTTATAATAAGACTATGCGAAAACGGTATTACAAGTTATACTCGTCTATTCCGCATATTGGAAAAGCCGAGAACGGTTCTTTCTAACGTCTAGTTTAACTTCTGACTGACAATATTTTCGCTAGTGCAGGTACATGATCTTTTATTTTTATTCAACAATATTTTGAATGTCAGTCTCAAAAAGTATAAAATGTTTGTGCTGGAAAGCACAATGATATGATAAATTATTTAAGTCATCATTTTGTGATTTAATATAATGTTATAATCATGCATATTCGCACAGTAAAATGTAAATAAACATTTATTTATTAATAAGCATTCATTATTAAACACATAAAATCCGATCCATTCTTTTATATTATTAAAATAAAGATTACATACATCAAACCGCAAATGGACTTCTTTTCATTGACAAATGATGGTGTGTATATATATAGCAAATATTTCTTCAATTTATGTATTTAAATATTGATCTATTGAATATTTTATATAAAAAAACAAATGCGAATTTTCTTTTCACGAGGAAGGAATAAAATTGAAATAAAATACAGGTTTTGTGGGTTTTGAACAATGATCGAATAACAACGATAAAATTAATCATCTAAGGCAATCAGTTGCAAATTTGAAATATTTGTTTTGGAAGATTGTAAGTTATTGACAATACAAGCCTCGTCCGGAATTTAAATGTGCAGAAATATAGAGTTGTAATCATTCATTCATTCATACCATCACGGCATATCCCACAATGTGGGGTAACCAGCGAAAGGTGTGCGGGTGTGCATTGCCTTATAAAAGGGAACACAACATATCTGTGTATACCCACACACCAGTCTCGTCTCACCTAAAAAGGCATTATATTCAGAATGGATGGTGAACCTCATTGCTGAACTATGTGAGATGTTATTGTTGCCTGTTGTATTTTCGATTACCCGGCTCTTACGGGACACTCGAAAACAATAATAGAAAAGAGTGGAAGCACTATTCTAAGTTGTAATCAAGAATATAAAATCTCTTCTAGAAAGCCACGGACGGAACAATGTTGGGGGTTAGCCATATAGATAGAGTAAGTAATGAACTAATAAGATATAATAGACACAATGGGTACAGAAAGATCTCTGATCATGGTGGAAGGGGTCTTGAGAACGTCCAAGTGTATGTATGTATACTTGGGGCACATATTGAAAATAGGCCGAGAAAATCAAACGGCTGAGATGTAAGACGAATTGGATTAAGATGGGCAGCTTTTGGGAAACTATAATTATAACATTTATTAAGACAGTTGCTTTTATGATTTTTACACATTTGTGTTCCAGTATCTTTATTTATTATTTTAACCACGGGATTTGAAGACTATGGGTAATTTTATATTGACGTCAAAAATCATCCGGTTTTTCAACTCCACACATACCACAGCGTCTATTTGTATCGATTGTTTAGATATTTACAGTTGTAGAAACAACTAAAAGTCATAGTCTATTTATAAATTATACGACCACGTGTTTTTATGTGTGGCAAACTCTGTGCAATTTTGTGACGTCACACGCCTACTACGCTTACGTAGGTACTTGCATATTATCGTGGACAGTATACGCAAGATTCATTGAGTTATATCCACTAAGTACCAGAGAAGCCATCATTATTGTTTTTAATATATCTAATCAAGGTCTCATTTTTGTAAAAACAAAATCCATTTATACACAATGATATAATTATATAGTATTTGACAGGCAAAAAAATGAGAAGCACTGATGATATATTTATAAAGTATTTGACAGGTAAAAAATTGAGAAGCACTAATGATATATCTATGTATAAAGTATTTGACAGGAAAAAAAAATGAGAAGCACTGATCAGATATCCTTCAAAATGTAATGGGGTCTAAGGGAGTATTAGATATACAAATTTGTAAAATTTGAAAAGATGATAAGATAGAAATGTGTACTTTAGTTTATAATTGAAAATGTAAATATATATCACATAGTACACAGTATACACGCGCACACACACACACACACCCTCACACACACACACACACACACACACACACACACACACACACACACACACACACACACACACACACACACATAAATTGCGATGAAACTTTCAGAAAACAATCTCAGCATGATACTTGTTGATAATCTACAGTAAAAAAAATAACCTCAAAAATTTCGATTTCATACATAACTTCCCAGTATATCGCCTTGGGGTAGTGAGGAGTAAAAATAGCTGAAATAAATTTTAGCAAACTCTTCAGGCAACATTGAAAGAAGATCTAACATGTGAATTATATTTTTTTTTTATTTTGATCATTAGGATTTTAGATTTTTTTACATTTTTCTCTGTATTGACAAGTTTTGCAAAAAAATTTATTCTTTATCAACGTAAATATTATGTTTGTTTATTTATTTTTATTTTTTATTTTTTATTATATATGTGTTTTTTTTCCTTACAATCGGGCAACTAGCAGGTGCTGTGTTAAATATAGCCCCTGAGTTTCTTTTCTGCATTCTTAGGTTAGGTTTAAGTTTGTGTATAATAATAATAGCTTTATAAATTGAATTATAAATTATTATAAATTAAATATATAATATTCTTTTAATTTTTCGCATTTAATATAAAATTTCACAGCTCATTTGACTTAATACTACGAGATCTCAACCAATCAGAGAGCCAACCGGAAACAGAATGCAAACGGGTAGATTCAGATTGTAGACTCTAGTCCCAATAACATGTTGCCACATTCTGAAGACTTTATTAATCGTCTCACAGATCTAGACTGTGTCTTTACCGGGAATCGAACCCAGGACTTTTGGATCAGCAGCCAGATACCTAACCAACTGAACCACAAAGATCCTTAATATTCATTTTTTTAAAAAAAAAAAAAATGAATATGTCCTTGTTAAACAAGTACATATACATCTTCTACGTTCCCTGAACTAAGCATAAATGCTTGTCCTATAGGTGAACGAGATCGGTCGAGGCAGGATTCGAACTCGCGACCACTGGATTACTAACCCAGCGCGCTAACCGCTCTGCCATCCACCCATCCGAAATATGATGCCTTAATTTTATATAATTAATTGAAGTTAGCTTGTATGTGTTGAGAAATCACTTCAAAACTCGAGAACTTCTCTTTTTGAAGTTGTGTCATACATAAATGTCTTATTTGTATTTTTTGCTTGTTTCCTTTTAATAATTGTATCCACGTAGGTACTGTGTGCTGCCCTTTGTAAAATAAAATATTTATTTTTTTTATTTATTTTATTAATAATGCATATAAAAAAGTATATTTTTTTACCAGCGCCTGCTTCACTAGGATTCCATCGCGTGATGAAGAGGGCACTTTACAAAAAAAATAATAGTAATACTTAAAAAATAAATAAATAAACAAAAAATAACCATAATAAACAATAATACAAAGATAAAACAAAAATAATAATGCAATATTACTTATTCATCACTGGCTGCATTATACAACAATAATATAAGAACAATACTATAATAATAATAAAAATAATAATGCAATATAACTTATTCATCACTGGCTGCATTATACAACAATAATATAAGAATAATAATATAATAATAATAAAAATAATAATGCAATATTACTTATTCATCACTGGCTGCATTATACAACAATAATATAAGAACAATACTATAATAATAATAAAAATAATAATGCAATATAACTTATTCATCACTGGCTGCATTATACAACAATAATATAAGAATAATAATATAATAATAATAAAAATAATAATGCAATATAACTTATTCATCACTGGCTGCATTATACAACAATAATATAAGAATAATACTATAATAATAATAAAAATAATAATGCAATATAACTTATTCATCACTGGCTGCATTATACAACAATAATATAAGAATAATACTATAATAATAATAAAAATAATAATGCAATATAACTTATTCATCACTGGCTGCATTATACAACAATAATATAAGAACAATACTATAATAATAATAAAAATAATAATGCAATATAACTTATTCATCACTGGCTGCATTATACAACAATAATATAAGAACAATACTATAATAATAATAAAAATAATAATGCAATATAACTTATTCATCACTGGCTGCATTATACAACAATAATATAAGAACAATACTATAATAATAATAAAAATAATAATGCAATATAACTTATTCATCACTGGCTGCATTATACAACAATAATATAAGAATAATACTATAATAATAATAAAAATAATAATGCAATATAACTTATTCATCACTGGCTGCATTATACAACAATAATATAAGAACAATACTATAATAATAATAAAAATAATAATGCAATATAACTTATTCATCACTGGCTGCATTATACAACAATAATATAAGAACAATACTATAATAATAATAAAATATAATAATACAATAACAATATAACAATACACTTAATATAAAAATCAAAGCAATAACAACAATAAAAGAGATAATCTCAAACAACCCAAACAACAACCATGGTCCACAGTATACAGCTTATGTACATGAAAACATTATATAATGATGTGAGATAGAGAGCTGTCGATATGAATTTTGTTATTGAGCATCCACATTGTTATTTTTTTTTGAATAATTTATATGTATTGATGTTCTTAATTTCTAAAGGTTTTAAACATTAGTGATGGAAGAAAACCAAATTGGTGCTGTGATAGGGTTGTATTGACTAATGGTATCTGGAAATTGGGAATGACTGAGGTTCGTGACATGTAGACTTGTTGAGATATTAATACATTTGTGTATTTGAATTTACAATATGAAACTGCATGTTTAGCAAAAAGTTGACGGATTTTGAGTACATTATACTCCTCGAAGAGACGGTCGTATGGAAATCTAATCGGATAATGGTTAATTATTTTTATTATAAACTTTTGGGCAATTTGTACCGATTCAATGAAAGCTTTAGCACATCCACCCCAGACTAAGATTCAATAAGACAATATTGATTGGCATAGTGCGAAATATATTGATTTTATGATGTTTTTATTTAAGATGTTTCGGATCGACCTGAAGATGTATTCTAATTTTCGTATCCGTGTAACAAGAATATTTATATGGTGATCCCATCTGAGATGTTGATCAAGGAACAGCCCAAGATATTTTATTTCCTTGACATAAGATATTTAATAAAATAAAATAAAATAAAATAAAATAAAATAAAATAAAATAAAATAAAATAAAATAAAATAAAATAAAATAAAATAAAATAAAATAAAATAAAATAAAATAAAATAAAATAAAATAAAATAAAATAAAATAAAATAAAATAAAATAAAATAAAATAAAATAAAATAAAATAAAATAAAATAAAATAAAATAAAATAAAATAAAATAAAATAAAATAAAATAAAATAAAATAAAATAAAATAAAATAAAATAAAATAAAATAAAATAAAATAAAATAAAATAAAATAAAATAAAATAAAATAAAATAAAATAAAATAAAATAAAATAAAATAAAATAAAATAAAATAAAATAAAATAAAATAAAATAAAATAAAATAAAATAAAATAAAATAAAATAAAATAAAATAAAATAAAATAAAATAAAATAAAATAAAATAAAATAAAATAAAATAAAATAAAATAAAATAAAATAAAATAAAATAAAATAAAATAAAATAAAATAAAATAAAATAAAATAAAATAAAATAAAATAAAATAAAATAAAATAAAATAAAATAAAATAAAATAAAATAAAATAAAATAAAATAAAATAAAACAAAATAAAATAAAATAAAATAAAATAAAATAAAATAAAATAAAAATATTGTAATGGTTCAAAAAAATCAAATAAACCAGCAAAATTTCCATAAATGGTTAACAATAAGATACTTTATGAGGAAAAAAAAGTTATAACATGTGGAAGAATATACAAGATTGAAATAAAACATAAAAAATAACAATAGTATAATAAAAAACCAGGTTACACACATATAAGTTCACACAACATTAAAAAGTTTTCTTTTAAAAGTTGTAAAATCGTTATTTAGTATATCGATTGCAGATTTATTGAGAGAATTATACAATTTACAACTACGTCTGACAAAAGAGTTCTGCGCACAATTAGACTTACACATAAGGAATAGCAAATAATTCATTAGATCTAGTACTGCGTAAAGGGTAACGAAAGGCGATTTGATTCTGCCGGTTGACCAGACTTGCCCCCCTGCTCTACAAATAGCCGACACTTTAATTTTTGTTAATTGAGAATGCATTAAATACAAATATTTTGCAATGTAAAATATTATAATATTCTTTAATGTATACTAATACTTACTTATTTGTGCAAATAATCTACTCGTTTATAAAATGGTTTGACATGGCTATGACACACAACAGCGTGACCTTCATAAATATGTATACACTAATACATTTATTTAAACAATACTAATTATGTAATGTAGATTGATGACTTACATATCATCATGTTATATTTATTAATGTAATATGATAATAAGGAATATTATTTATATCAAGTGTAAGAATTAACCACTTCCTTGATGTCTGCATAACTATTATGTTAATATGTTGTACACCTTTAAGTTATTTACATAATTTGGATATAGGATATGCTCGTGTGGATGACACTTTTGTTATCCTAGTAAAATGATAGCTGATACTCTGTTCCCAGTAGCGGGAAGAGAGTGGACGAGAAAGGCTCGTTACAGCGAGGAATGGAAATCATTAGATGATGACTACATCCGGCAGTAAAGGATATGGGCTATTAGTGAAATAAATAATCGAAGACATCATTACAATTGTGTACATGCATGATTTATACCACGAGCTAGAAATAATGTATGGCGAACCAAACGTTGTCCAATACATCAAAATACAACGTCTACGTTGGCTCGGACACGTTTGTAGAATGGAGGATAGCCGGGTCCCAAAGAAAGTATTGGACACCTGTCCTGAAGGAAGAAGAAGCAGAGGGAGACCTAGGATGAGATGGCTGGACGACATCGAGGGAGATATAAGAGCGATCGGACAGACAAACTGGAGGAGACTTGCTGTCGACAGGGCGGGATGGAGGCAGTTTCTTGAGGAGGCCAAGGCTCGCACCGGGCTGTAGCGCCATTGCTGATGATGATGATGATGATTATTTTTTTGTATTTTTACTTATTATTTCGAATGTTTCATTACAAAAAATGTAAGCTAGCAAAAATTTTAGGTATTTACAACCGTAATCTTTAAATAAAATTACAAGTATGTAAATTATTAAAAAAAAATGTTATTGTTATAGGAAATAAACAAATAGTACCTATTATTACTCGTATAATTGTGATTTACAAAATAAATGAGTATGTATTAAGATTTTTTTGGCTAAAATAAAACATTACAGTACCTACCTACAAATAATTTACGAAAAAAATGTTGCCATATTCCACTTATATAGTAATTATTTCGTATTTATTTATAATAACGATAATAATCGAGTACGACCTTAATAAATACACGAGTGAATCGTTAAGTTAACTAAAGGCAGTGTGTGAACTTAACGAGAATACAGAGATGAGTTCAAGGCGATTGTACATATGTCTGTTCACTTAACTGAAAGCGAATGTTTATTACAAACCCTGAATATTAAGTTCACTGCACCAATAACTGTGCTATTGTGGTTAGCATATTTTAAAATAGTAGATGATTAATGAATCGCGTTAAAATTAAGTACGTGATTTGTTAAACAAATATCAATTTGCCCCTAGAGCTATTATTTAAACATGCTTATCCAAAAACAGACCCATTCATAACCTCAGACCTTCATTGATATATTCTTCTTCTCTAGTTCTCGTTCTTCCACTGTTGGATGTAGGGCTCTACCATATACTCGTATCTGTTCCGTCTCCTCTGCATCCAGGTCTTAACTTCCACTTGGATAATGTCGTCAGACCATCTTTTAGTCTTCCAACACTGACTGCTGACTTTATTCAATGCTGACTGTTGTTGAGTCTTGTTGTTATTGACACTCTTGATGAATGACATATATTTGCTCTTGCTGGCGTTGATGCAATGTCCCATTCCATTGGCAGCTCTTTACAACTCAACATCTCCATCATACCCTGTTGGGACCTACCGATTATGCCAAGATCATCAACGTAAATCAATTCTTCAATTGATTTATAGAATATTGTCCCGTTTGCTACAATACCAGATTCTCTAATACACCTCTAAGACAATATTAAAGAGCCGACAGCTAGCGCATCTTGATGGAGGCTACATGTTGCATAGAAATATTTAGAATATGCATCAGTCATGTGGAATCCACGATACAAAACTTATATAGATAGGGTGGAGAGGCTACAAAACAAACTTCTCAAACATATAGAATATCGAGAAAAACAGGCATTTAAAAGCCCGATCTAATCCGCTAAATATCATGGACTAATTTATTTAGAGAACCGACGGACACTAACTGATATGGCGTTCTTATGTAAGATAACATACAAATAATATTGCAGATTCGATCCTCTTGTTGAGTAAATTAGTCTTGCATGTACCAATAAGGGTACAAGAACTGCCCATACTTTCAGACCTGTCAGCTGCGATACAAACTATGCTCAAAATTCGTTTGCTTATAGAGCATGTAATATATTTAACGGGTTCTAAGACATTGATCTGTTTAATAACTTGTTTTCTAAATTTGAGGATATTAATTACAAAGTCCTCACTCCAACGTAGTGTGTGCACCTCCCTGTTTCCATTTTCCTTATTTCCACCAATCAAGCATAACTTTTTCAGTTTCAGTTTTATGATTTATCTATTTTTATGTGTACACGAGCTAGGTACCACGATGTAAACTTTGTTGGTTAATTTTTATATGTGTATATTAGTATATTGTTTTATGTAGCCTGTATGATTACTTTAATAAATATAAAATAAAAAATATTTTAATATATATAGCTCGATTAGCGCTATATAAAATATCGCTCGATAAGCGCTATATAAAATATCGCTCGACGTGCGCTATACAAAATAGATACAATGCTTTATATAAGATCTAGTAAGTTACATCAACAACTATACGATTACACAAATATGTACTTAGCGACCGGAAGCGGATATTCCGCAAAAACACAGTTTAATATAGGTACATATCGTAGCGATTGAGTATCCATATATCTTTCACTGCTGTTTAAGTCTGCAAGGTTAAGGGTATTTCGTTTGTGGCAAAGACCTTTACAGCTCCGTCCAATGTCAACTAGATGACTCAGAAAACATCACGGAGTCAATTTTATCAAATTTTTACCAAGTTTAAATTCGACCTTTTCTACGTTGACAAAATGATTTCTCATTGATTACCATTTTTTGAGAAACGAGAATTATCGACAGCATCACTCAAATTTTTCCTCGAAAATTTTTTGTAAAAGAAAAAATGTATGTATTTAAAGTAGAACGTAAAAGATATAACGTGGTTTGTTTATTTGTAACATTCTGTACATTCATTTTGAATACTGGTTGGCTTTTTGCCACACTATAGTTTCTTCCAACCGACCAGAGTTTACATATACAGACAGTATGTGCTATGGCAATAGGGTTATCACTTGACAAAAAATGAATATAAATAAGTTGAATCTTAATTTTCGAAAAAGCGGGTTAACATGCAACAAAAATATAAAAACAATTTTTTTTGACTCACAAAAATACTTATAAAATATCTATAGAAAAGAGAAATCTTATTTTGCATATTTCTCGAGAAATAATTATTGAGAAAAAAACATTACTGTAACTTCGACTACCTACATATAAAAAACATTACTGTAACTTCGATTACCTACATATAAAAAAAATTACTGTAACTTCGACTACCTACATATAAAAAACATAACTGTAACTTCGACTACCTACATATAAAAAACATTACTGTAACTTCGACTACCTACATATAAAAAACATTACTGTAACTTCGACTACCTACATATAAAAAACATTACTGTAACTTCGACTACCTACATATAAAAACCATTACTGTAACTTCGACTACCTACATATAAAAAACATTACTGTAACTTCGACTACCTACATATAAAAACCATTACTGTAACTTCGACTACCTACATATAAAAAACATTACTGTAACTTCGACTACCTACATATAAGAAAGTCGTTCCGTCGCAGAATCAAATGCATTTACGAAGACTATAAGACGAATTCGAAAAGAAGATTCACGCTCGCAGACTGTCATCGATTTCAATTCGCAGAGCATTTGAGAAGTGATCAATATCTCTGAAAAAAAACAGTACGCGAGGCTCTTCTGAAAATAAAGCTAAATTTTTATAACAGAATAATTGTTTGAACGAATTGTTTGTTCTTCATGATACTTAGGTGCAAACATTTATTATTTTTCAGTCATGCCTTATTTTTGTACCTAGTACCACTACCGACGTAACAAATTGCCTTAAGATACCTTCATCAGATTTATAGCATCCCTTTCACTCAAATAATCTAAGGTTATGTTTTTATCATGGCTGGGATACCAGCTATAAAGACTTGGGTCTATTATTTAGACTGCCATGACTTCCATAAGGTTATCTGCTTCAGAGTTCAACCTTTTAATAGTAGGCAAAATGATATATATTCAACTATACCTTTTCGTAATTATAATATTGGTGAGAACAAATTGATCCAACTGTCGATTTGTTCAAGAGAATTTATTTATCTTAACATATCGACAAAGTTTCAAGCCAAGATACGCGAGATTTGTATACCAGTTCTATATTTTTCACGGTTTTTCAACTTTGAAGTAAAAAAAACCAACTTAGAGACTTCGCAGCATTTATTATGTTCTATGTATGGATTTCCTCAGAATTCGGAGTAGAAAATTTAGTGTCACTAGTATTGTGTATAGGCCATTCCCATACAATTTTATGGGAGTGGCCTATACACAATATCTAAGGACACTTAATACTTTGATACTTAATCTCCAAACATACATACAAATCATCATGCTGTTTTCATATTCTAGGTAGGAAAAAGGACTGACCTCCATACTATCCTATCATGACATACATACCTACATGTGTTGTATAGAGAACAAAATATCTTAAAATATTCAATAATTTGGATTTATGGGATTATAGTTTGGTACGTATACTTCAACTATACATACTATCGCTATCGACAGTTGGATCTCATGTGTTACATGGAATTAGTTCGAAAAAATTGTACAAACTATAATTTATTCATTTATTTATTTTCTCTCAGAAAGCTACAGCTATAATTTATTTATTTCACATTACATTACATTTATTGTATAAAAGTAGAGCCAAAAGAGCTTTCTTCAATTTAAATTATTGATTATACGGTAATTGATTACACAGTTGAAAAAATCATAAGAAAATACAAGATAAAAGAAAAGAGAAAATTTAAAAAGATACATAAAAAAACAAAGATATGCACATATACAGTAAACGAGTATGTTTCAGGATGAGGAGGAGGGATCTTTAGTGAATGAGGAGGGGATTGTTGGATTATGTATTAGAGTTTAAGAACATCTTTATCTATTTTTGGTAATGTTGTAAAGTGTCATGAAAAATATCTGTATGTTTGAAATGTGTATTATAATCTCGCTGAATTCTAAACATGGGTGAAAAGTATCTGTAATTAGTGTGGCATACTGGTATGTGGAATAAATTTTGTGAGCATGTATGTCTATTCGGTACATGGAGTGATACAGTTTTGAGTATATCAGGGAAATCGATCATAATATTTTCCTTAATCATTTAGATATATTTGATTAAAAATTCGACTTTATCAAACAAAAGAAATAAAATAAGCTGTTGGTTTTCTATTGAATAAATAAAAAAAAATATATATATATATATATATATATATATATATATATATATATATATATATATATATATATATATATATATATATATATATATATATATATATATATATATATATATATATATATATATATATATATATATATATATATATATATATATATATATATATATATATATATATATATATATATATATATATATATATATATATATATATATATATATATATATATATATATATATATATATATATATATATATATATATATATATATATATATATATATATATATATATATATATATATATATGTATATATATATATATACATATATATATATATATATATATATATATATATATATATATATATATATATATATATATATATATATATATATATATATATATATATATATATATATATATATATATATATATATATATATATATATATATATATATATATATATATATATATATATATATATATATATATATATATATATATATATATATATATATATATATATATATATATATATATATATATATATATATATATATATATATATATATATATATATATATATATATATATATACCTACTTTTTCTAATATGGAAATAAAGGAACATATCCAGAATCCTGAAGGTGAAGATTGTGCGTACACTCGTGTTTTCTATTTTTATGGGGTGGAATCGTGGACTCTACGAGCCAGGAATAGATAAAGAATAGACGCCTTCGAAATGAGGTGCTTGAGATGAATGTTAAAAATTCTCTGGGCAGCAAGAAGAACAAACATGTCGCTTATTCAAGAACTGCGTATCACGGTGAGATTGTCGTCCCTATGTCTTGAACGTATACGTTTTTTGGACATAGCTCGTAGAGGGGAAGACAGCATTGAAAAGTTAAACATGATCGGAAAAGCGCCTGGTACAAGACCATAGATCCGTCCATCTGGCAGCTGATCGGACAACTTGGAGAGCAATGAAACGCAGCAGGGTAGGTACATGATGGCCACAGCTCTCAGCATTGAGAACGACGACTGGTAAGCTGAGATTTGCCTCTTTTTCCGAAGAAGTGCACTACGTAGCCTTGGGTAGCGTTTGCTGCAATCTGCTAAGGAAAATATGAATTCGGATCTTGAAAAGATAGAAAGAAGTTGGAAATACAATTCAGGAGATCGTTTATTTTGTTTATTCAATGATGTCAATAAATGTTGGGCACTTTTTTATAGACAAGTCCTAATGATTATTTTTGTTACTTAACTGTTTTTTTATCATGATTGATAACAATGACTCATTCGTGTTGTTGATACATTTACTAAAATGTAATTATTTCCGCAAAATTATTTGGACATTTTTCACTCAAATTACAAATTGAATTTATCCTAATTTACTATTATGTCGGTGATAAAGTCGTACAAGGATATCAGATGTACGTCACCGGTTGGTCTCTTAAAAAGTTATTAACCTTCCTTTGATTGCAGAAAATCAACAGTTTTTTTTATCTGGCACTTATCACGTATTGAAATTTCGATATATTTATTTAAAACTTCAAAGCTTAATGAGAGCACACACAAAAACTTTTGAAATTGGGAACAAGTGAAAAAAGACTAGGAATTGCAATCCAACGGCGTTGTAAATCCAGAAAAACGAAACTCTTGAGTCTTTGATTAATTGATACTTACGACTGTTTTGTTCATAGTCAAAATTCAATTGCGTCATATAGCGTCCTTGGAGTGATCTTGTATCACCACACGGCGCTTTATAAATTATTATCGACATCAATCAATCAAGTCCACGAAATACTCCATCTGATATCTGGTATAGTCACGTCCAAAGGATGGACAGCACCAAACTTCCTCGTATCGTGTTGCACAGTTAGGGATTGCAATCCAGCAGGATTTGCGCGGATTTTCTTAAAAATAGCTGGATCCAGTAATTTTTGATTTTTAATACAAACTATTTTTTTTAATTTTTAGGTATATTTGAGTTTTTTTTTTTTTTTTTTTTTTTTTTTTTTTTTTTTTTTTTTTTTTTTTTCTTTTTTGGCGAGATGACTCCTAATAAATGGGTCTTACGGCCAGTTTCAAGTTAAAAGATAAAATCTTCTCTTTGTTTAAAAAAACAATAAAATGAAAAAAACAAGTATTACAAATATAGATATATTAAATCAAATCTTGATGTCGTTTGTTTGACGAATTAAAAATTATATTTTTTATTATTAAATTAAAAATTATATTTTTATTACTGCTATGCAGCAAGGTCAGAATGTTCACTGGCAGTGGGATCTTATATTTTGATAGAGATTGGTAAAGTGATGGGGATTGGGAGTTCAGAGGACAAGAAAAGAAGATATGGTCCAAGTCTCCCACTTCCTCACCACATTCGCAAGCTGGAGAATCTTTTATCTTAATTTTGTATAAATGAGCAGGTGTACAACAGTGACCGATACTCATTCTGTTTATCACCATTATCTCCCTCCTATTGCGCATAACAGAAGTGTACCATGGCTTAACTGGAATACTTGGTTGAATTGAACCATATCTCCTTCCTCTGGTGAGTGAAGATGTGGACCAAAGTTTGGTCCATTCAGAGGTGAAGAAAGATTTTGTTAAAGGGAGAAGATCGGGTATGAAATTATTACTATATATACCTCGCTGCACAGCAGATTTTGCCAATTCGTCAGCCGTCTCATTTCCCTGGATTCCCCTGTGTCCTGGGATCCAACCCAAAACGACATCAAGATTTTCATCCCTTAAAGAATACAACATATGACGAATATCAAGGGTTATAGAATTAAAAAGATGGAGAAAAGGATTAGCGGAGACTGTTTGAAGGGTACTTCTGGAATCAGAAAGAACTAAGGATTTGGACAGATTTAGAGTGTGAATTACTCGTAATGCTTCCAGAATTGCGATACTCTCACCAGTATAAACAGAGGTAAACGTTGGAAGTTTAAATTGTTTAGTAATTTTCTCGTTTTTGTAATATACTGCAGCCCCAGTGTGACCGTCATCGTCAGTTCTAGAAGCATCCATAAACAACAGGTTCCAATCACTCCAATTTGAATCAATTTCGTTCTGGAATAACTGGTCACTGTTACAAGAAGTCCTGTTTGGTCCAAGAGAATATATAATATTAGGGCAATACATAAGAATTTCATATGGTACAGAAAATATCGGAATTGATATAAACCGCTGTATCAGATTGGGATGTTCTGTAAGTCTACGATAGCTTTTGACTATTAATGGTAAATTATTGCGAAGTGAAAGGGGAGTATGAATATTTAAAAGGGAGTGTACTTTAGATATAACAGGGTGAGTAGAGAGCCTAGCAGCTTTGAATAGGTAACGATCTGAAAGAAATTGTCTGCGAAGATCAAGGGGTGGTTCAACATTTTCTACTTGAAGAGCATTAGTTGGAGATGACTTCATGGATCCGAAAATAATTCGGAAGGCATTGAATTGAATTTTATCTAATTTACGAAGGTGGGACTTCGCTGCAGTACCAAATAAAAACGAACCATAATCTATGCGGCTGCGAATAATAGCATTGAAGAGCAGTTTTAGTGTAGAAGGGTGGGATCCCCACCACACCCCCGCAACAGCACGTAATATGTTAAGATGTTTTTGACATTTGGAGGAAACCAAGTCAATATGGGTTGCCCAAGTAAGTTTTGCGTCAAAGGTTAAACCCAAGAATTTAAAGGATGTTTGAATTGGAATTGAGGACTGTTGATAAATGATGGAGACCACAGGGGGAATATGTTTTCTCGAAAACACCACAACAGAGCTTTTGGAGGGAGAGATTTCCAGACCGTATCTGGATAACCACTGCCCGACTCCAGTCAGTGATGTATTCAAGATTTGTTCTGAGATATGCACAAATTTATTCAAAACATATATTACAATATCATCAGCATAAGAAAGGATACAAGCCTTGGGGGATATAGAAATGGACAAGTCATACGTGTATATATTGTAAAGGAGAGGACTAAAGACTGATCCTTGAGGAAGTCCCTTCCAAATTGTCCTGGAATATGAAATACCATCTACCACAACTATGATAGAACGAGATGCTAGAAAATTAAAAATGAGGAAAGTTAATTTAGATGGTATTTTAAGGTGCAACATTTTTTCTTTTAAGATAGAAAGTACAACATTATCATAAGCAGACGACACGTCGAGGAAAGCAGCAATTAAAGGGGAGCGTTGGGAGAATGAAATGTGGATATCAGAAGTTAACATACTGAGATTGTCCATAGTACTTTTACCCTTTCTAAATCCAAATTGATGTTTATCAAAGATATTATGATGTTCACAAAACCATTCTAGGCGATTTTTCACAATATGTTCCATAATTTTCAACAAACATGATGACAAAGCGATGGGGCGGTAGGAATCCCCTAGAGAAGGGCCTTTATTAGATTTTAGTATTGGGATAATTAGCTGAGTTTTCCAATTTTCAGGTACCTTGCCTGAATCAAAGACAAATTTAAAATAGACAAGAAGTAACTTGGAGTGTGAGGTTTTGTGAATTGAATAAATGAATAAGGGATTCCATCTTGACCAGGGGAAGAATTTTTGACACTTCTGAGAACCAGGTTAAGTTCTTCTAATGTGAACGGGGAGTCTAGTTGTTGGGTATGATTGGGAAGGTAATATGAATATGGAAGGTCTTCATTCCGTGGAACGAAGGATGGGGCCAATTTAGAGATAAAAGAATTCAGCCAGGATTCTGGCGGATGTTTTGGAGTGTGAGGGGACAGACTAGAACGGAATTTGTTTATATTTTGCCATATTTTGTTAGCGGGGAAACTTGGAGATAAAGATTGGCAAAACTCTTTCCATTCCAATCGTTTTTTCTTAACAAGAGTACGTTTGGTTTGAGCCTGAATTTTACGAAATTGGAGAAAAGAAGACACACTAATGTTTGTTTTTAAAGATTTAATAGCCTCTTTGCGGAGTTTTACTGCATCTGAACATTCTTTATCCCACCAAGGAGGAGATAACTTTTGTTTTTTCTTATTATAGGTCTTAGGTGGAATACTTTTAGTTGCTGCTTCTTCAATAGCTTTTGTAAACTGATCATAAGTTGAAAATAGATTAGAATCAGTAGGTTGATCTAATTTTTTTATTAAAGAGTCTAAAGTATCTTGATATTTAACCCAATCAGCCCTATGAAGATTGAATTCAAAGCGGGAAAGAGGAGGGGAGGGAGATAAGAAAGAAGGAAAGGAAAGTATGATTGGGAAATGATCACTGCCAAGTGTGTCATGAACGAGGTTCCAGGTCATGGATGATGATGAAACAGATATATCAACTGCACTAATATTCTGATTGGGATGAGTAATTCGGGTAGCAGATCCATCATTCAAAATGCATAAATCAAATTTCTCTATAATATTAATCAACTCTCTTCCGAAAGCGTTAGAGTTGGATATAATTGAAGATATAATTAATAAGTCATATCTCTCCTTCATTGTCTTTATTTTTTGTGTAAAATTATTATATTGATTAATCTAAAGTAATAAAGCAATCAATATGTTAGTGTGTGTGTGTGTGTGTGTGTGTGTTTGTCTCACGCCTTTTGAAAAACCAAGAGCATCTAAAAATCTAATTTATGTGCGAACGTGTACCAGTATACCTGATGCAGTGTCACGCTAAAAATAATGCGATTAAAATGCTGAATTTTAAAGATATTTCAATAATTATTTTTTTCATACAAAATTTTCCAAGTCATATCTGTCAAAAAGTGTACATTTTGCACGCAAATATCTGTTAGTTTAAAAGTTAGAAGTACGTATTTACACGAAAAAAATATATTTTCAAGTATAACTTAGCTTTTAAGTGAAAAACATGGTGAATATTTTGTCTAATTATAATGTTTAACTTATTTTTAAAGTAAGCGTTTTGTACAAATGTACATATAACCCCGCCATTTTAATATCTTTTCATACGATATTTAATTTTCCTACCGAATGAATATGTTCTTTAAAATAATATACCTTTGAAATAAATGTGATTATGAAATAATAAAATGAAACACAAGACATTACCGCAAGTTTTAAGACATATATTGTAAAAGTCTGTTTATTATTAGTAAAGATATAGGCGTAATAAAATGGCATAATTTGTTAAAAATATTTGATTTTTCTGACAATTTTCATTTTTATGGCATCGAACAAACCAATGTAGGTACCTACATATTCAAAAAATGTCTCCATAACATTTGATATTTTTCACATGTTGGAACATGGTTACTATGGTAACGGACACATTCTGATATTCAAATAAAATTTGTTATAAATCGAATTCGAATTAATTTAGAACATCATTGTAGGTAGGTACCTACATACCTAATACTTACTACTTAAAAACCAAGAATATACTGATTTTGTATAGGAAAATTATTAAACTATTTTAGGTTAACTACAATACACATTCAATATACCTACAAACTATTTCCTATAGTGAAATTCTTCTTTTTTCTATGTAGACCTTTGGGTGATTTTTTCTACAAACTATTTCTTGGGGTTTAAATCTTCTTCCTCTTCTTTTGTGAAGTCATTTGGGACAGTTCATAAATAAACTATTTCCTATAGTCTAATTTTTCTTTTTCTTAATTTATGTAGACCTTGGGTGAGTTTTTATACAAACTATTTCCTATAGTCTAATTCGTCTTCTTCTTCCATTATGTAGACTTTTTGGTTAGTTTTTAAACAAACTATTTTTAAACAAACTATCCTTTAGTCTAATTCTTCGTTTTCTTATTTTATGTAGATGTTGGGTGAATTTTATATAAAATATTTCCTATAGTTCAATTCATCTTCTTCTTCTTTTATGAAGACATTTTGGTCAGTTTTTTATTTAAAACATTTCCTAATGTGTAATTCTTCTATTTCATCTTCTATGTAGACCATTGGGTCAGTTTTTATTACAAACTATTTGTTATAGTTTTATACTTCTACTTCTTTTTTTATTTAGTTTTTTGGATTAGTTTTATGTCTAATAGTCTATTGTAACGAAATATTATAAACAACATGCATACTTGATGAAAATACATAAAAACGAATGGGATGTGACCAACACTAGAATCTTCTCATTACTTTTGTTCAATCAAATTTACACCATTTATTATATCATCATATATTGCTTAATTTTCAATAACTACACATTTCATTTTGATGACAATATATAAAAAATCGGGGTTGTGGCCATTGCTGGATCTTCACAACGTTTATATTCATATTAAAAACTATTTAACATAGCTTAAGTCTTCTTCTTCTGTAATGTAGACTTATGTGTCAGTTTTAAGTCTATCAGTTTTATTGCGCAAAACTATAATAAACTATATGCACACTTGACGAAAAATATAAAAACGAATGGGATGGGACCAACACTAGAATATTTTCAGTACTTTTGTTTAATCAATTTTTAAACCATTTCCCATCATCCAAAATTACTAAATATTTAAAACACATTATTTGCGTTCGATGACAATATATAAAAATAGGGGTTGTGGCCAAATCCAAACTCTTTACGACGTTGTCTTTTTATAATAAGTCATATTTAAAATCATTTCCCATAGTCCATGCGTGCAGAAATTGTATGTGCTTATATATAAAAGCAAATGGATTGTGGCCATCACTTTAAGATTTTACACCGCTTAAACTCAATTAAATTTCAAACTACTTTTCATACTACGGTTAAAAAAAATTATGTGTGACAATATTATGTAGGTATATAAACGATTGCTTATTCCTTCACTAATTTACATTCTTGGCCAACGGCGGGACATAAAAGCTAGTGTTTTTATATAATGAACAATACATTTCTCCATGGTAATGACTATTTTTCAATATTGGTTAATCTCCAAATATCTTACTTGGATACATGTATTAAATGTTAGTTGATACAATTTTGCCTGGAATCTTATTTATTTAATAAAAAAAACGTAGTCTTAGTAGTTCAGGCTAATATAGCATATAAATAAAATCCAAAATTATCGAATCCCCCAATATCGACCTAAGAATAAGGAAAAACCTCATTAAGACCTTTGTCTGGAGTATCTTGCTATATGGCTGTGAGACATGGACCGTAGGCCATTGAAGGACACCCACCCTGACCCGGGTATTTCAGGCGCATAGCGCCTCTTTACCCTCTCTTCTTGCAAATCTTTTACGCGAGCGGGCTCAGAGTTCACCGGATGGGTTCGTTAGGATGTTAGTATTGATTTTACACGTTCATACCCATACTTTGTTAGTAGTTCATCATTATTCATACTGACTTTACAGGGCAAATTCACTCTTACTATCCGACATGCATTATTTCTTGATTCATTCGTTCATTTCTGCGTGCATTCTGATATACATACATTCATAGAGTCGATTCACATAGTATTCATACCAGTCTGTCGTTCGTCATTCTTGTACTATATCATCACATACACGCACCGCACTTTCGTGTGCTTAGGATTATGATCTCGTGGGACACCCCTCGACCCCTTAGAGGGGGGCACATAGAGTGTATCGCCAACTCCACCTGGGAGAAAGATCGACTTAATAATATATGGGAGGAGGTTTTGGGGAGGGAGTAATGAGGATTAGGCGCGGGATATTATTTGAGGAGAGTGGTTGGATGGGAGTGCTAGCTTTGTATCCTCCCAGAGCGCAGGAGTTCCGTTCCAATAGCCAAACTCAACACGACAAAGAGGCAGGCACTTCGCTAACGCGAGTGGGCCACCGGAGGCCGCCCCGGCACAAGAAGAGTCTCCCAGCGGGAGACCCACACTTTCACAAATTTCAGGAATGATGCCATGATGAACCGTAGACCAGAGGGGAATAGAACGCCTGTCCGCATTTGAGATGTGGTGCTACAGACGCATGTTGAAGATCCAAAATTGTGAGTTGCTGAGCAGAGCAGGGGAAACAAGGCAACTCCTCAAAAGAATCGCCCAACGACGATTCAACTGGATTGGCCATAACACGAGGCACCCGGGTCTGTTCATAACCACCGCGGAGGGAATGGTAGAGGGCAGCAACTATAAAGGCTGACTAAGAAAGAGCTTCATGTACCAGGTGATCGACGACATGCGCTTTAATAGCTACGTGGAGATGAAGAGTCTGACAGAGGACAGAGCGGATTGGAGAAGAAGAAAGGCAGCAATAGCTGTTACAAACCAATCCTAGGATTGCAACTGATAAGAATTATTTTTTTATTATTTGGAAAATGAATTAATTGCGAATCCGCAACGCTGGATCCAGCAAGCTGAAAGACGTGCTGGATTCAGCTGTATTTCCGGATGCGAGATCCAGCTATTGCAATACCTAAAACAGAATAGTAAGAAGGAATCGCAATTTGTCGCAATCGACGTAGGTAGGTAAATATTCATTTACTTACAGGTCATATTATCATATTTAGATTTTTATTAAATCGTCATTTATCCTTCACCTTAAGGGGACGATGTCTCAATAGAGAAATAATAAATTATAAAATAATACGATAATATGTATATAACAAGACATTGACATTTTATATTCTAACAATGTCCTATTAATTTTATTATTTATACGATATTAATGCTGTATTGTTATTTCAAACAAATATATTTTATAATAGTTCATTTAAAATATAGCAGATGTTCTGATCTATTTCCTATTAATTTACATATTTATTTATAGTAAGGAAAACCAACATTACTGTATAACAGATAATATACAGGAGAAAATAATAATTACATCCCATTCATATGTTTTCGTGTGTTGAAACAAATATTATCAACAAATACAAGCATTTATGCTTAGTTAAGGGAATTTATGAGGATGTGAGGGGTATTTTTTTAGGTAAAATCAAACTATTTTAACCCTTTCTTAACCGAATTATGAAAGCATTATGAAAATAAATATTTTTCACAAAAATGGGCGAAATATGTGATTATAGAGATTTTGATTTTTTTTCCTTTTTTTGAAAATTTTAACGATTCCAATTGCCATTATTCATATATAAATCTATGTACTTTTACTTTTATAATTATTATGAAAACTTAATTTGTGTGCCATATTCAAAATATTAGCAAAAAATAAATTTTTTGGGTTACACACTTAAGTGTGTAACACAAAAAAATTATTTTTGCTAATACTATGTACTTTTCATAAAAAGAACTTTCATTTTTAATTATTATTAAAGATTGAAGGAAATATAAAAAATATAGCATGCTAGAAAAAAAAACTCACGTTTATTAAATTTTCAATAACCGTGTTTAGCAAGTAAAGCACATTTCGTCATAACCGAGTTTTCAACTGTACAATAACCGAATACAGAAGTTTACGTCATTCTCAGTATTGTAAGCGATCAAAAATATTGTGACTAATAATTTAGAAGAGAAATAACAAAGCTGATAACAATTTTCATTGAGATATAGGTACGTAAAATACATTAATGATTCCAATTGGAACCATCGTTTAAGAAAGGGTTTAAGTTTTTTTATCTTTGAAAACGGTAATCTTTAAACTCTTTTAGGGTCTTATTAGCAAATATAATTAAAAATATATAAAAAAAACTACGAATATTACCTGTGTGGCACCGTCTTAGAACAGTGCTTCCACTCTTTTCTATTATTGTTTTGGGTATGTTATCGAAAATACAACAGGCAACAATCTCACATTGTTCAGCAATGAGGTTCACCACCCTTTCTGAATTTAGTGCCTTTGGTAGATGAGACGAAACTTGTTGTTTGGGTACACACGCATGTATTGTGCTTTATTTTGTAACGTAATGCACACTCGCACACCTTTTGCTGGTTAGCCTACATTGTGGGATATGCAAAAAAAAAAAGAAATAAAAACTCATAATCACAAAAATAATTGATTGGAATTGTAAAAATGACTTAAATATACCTACAGAAATCAGCATGATTGATAATAATTAGTGGAGGAACCTCTTATGATTATGTGCCTAAATAGGCAAATTATTTCTGTTGCAGAAAATTTAATCGCATTTTTTGTTTTATTTAAAAGCAGATACATAGATATTCTTCAACAGATAGATTCTTTCTAGGAAATATCGTAAAAAAGATTTGATATTTCGAATTATTGACACAAAAGTTACGCATCTGAGCAAAAACTTATATACCTAGTTAAATTAGATAAAAATGTACCTTATATTATATCTATGGAATTTATATTCATAGACAAATAGCATAAGGTATCTCTCACGCTATGATATTGGAAGGTTAAGTAATCACAACCATAATTATTATTATTATTACTGTGTAATTTGCCAAAATTAATGGTCAGTTTTTGTAACACATCACCTCAAGGTCGTTTGACTAGGAAAACAATTATTTTGATGAAGAAAACTATCTTATATATTTGTTGCGAATCTAGATAATACGTACGTATAATGAAATAATTGTTCGTGATATCTTGTTATACCCAACTAATTATTATGGATTAAGTTATATATACAAGTGTGTGCCAGAGATAATTAGGTTTTTTTATTTTTTATTTATTTTATTATATTCCATCGATGTGCACAAAGCCAAATTTATAACCACAAATCTATGTATCTCTTTCCAGTTGTTTTTCCAGTTTCTCATTTGCAGAATGGATATATTTTTTTTATTTAACTTCATGTATAATATTGTGTACAATGGCGGGTTTATTGCCACAAGGCAATTTCTTCCAACCAACCAAAGCAACGTGAGGTCATAAATAGTATATTGGTATGTACATTAAATTTATAACAAACGGAAATAAACACGTAACATTAAATTCACAGCAACAAAGGAAGGAAGGAAATAGAGGTTGAGGGAGGGGAGGGAGGATGGATATGGGGTGTCAGTTAAGAATTATGACCGGACAAACAGCTTGGGGTTCTTTTTAAAAAGTTAAATCGATAGAGACGTCGTAGTATCATTACTTAATATGTTCCATAGTCTTGCTGGCGACCAATTAGCATCGGGTGCCCTCAGGGTTCTGTTCTGGGTCCACTGTTATGGAACATCTTGTTCGACGAACTTCTATCACTTTCAACGCCTACGGGCTGCAGTATTTTGGCATATGCCGATGATGCTAAAATCCTTATTCAAGGTAACACCCGAGCACTTATTGAGCGCGCAGCTACTCAGTTACTTTCTTCTGTTGCAGATTGGGGTATAAGTCATAGACTCAATTTCGCACCTAAGAAGACGTATGGGTTAGTGTTAAAAGGCATAATGAAAAGTCCTCCCTCCATCAAATTTATCAATACGCGTGTAATATTTAAGGATAGGGTCAAAGTTTTGGGTGTTACACTAGATAGAGGCCTAACTTTCCAATACCATGTTCGTGCTGTATCCGATAGTGCAAAAATAGCCTTCCAAAAGATTTCACGTCTTGCTCGAGCTAGTTGGGGCCTTAAATTTCCAGTAGCAAGACTGTTTTATAACGCTACCTTTCTGAGTATTATGTGTTATGCCGCTTCTTGTTGGGCTCATCGTTGTGAAACCCAATACATTAGACGTCTGCTGCTTTCTGGACAGCGCTTCGCTCTAATAGCTTTAGCAAAGGCTTACAGAACCTGCGCTACTGACACACTTTCTATTCTCACAGGTATGGCTCCCCTTGATCTGGAAACACAGCGACGAGCTTCAATTCACAACCTGTATAGAGGTCGAAGCTCAATTTTGGGTGGTGTTTCTCTCCCACCTGTAAATTTACCCACAGTTCGTGGAGAGATTGAGAACTTGGCCCGGAGTTCTCTTTTAGATGCTTGGCAACGTCGCTGGTCTTCTTCTTCCGTGGGCAGACTGACATTTTTATTTCTTCCTGATGTGAGGACTCGAATTTTTTCCTCGTGGATTGTTCCCGATTATTGGACCACGCAATTCCTTACTGGACACGGCAGTTTCAAAAGTTATCTCTTTCGTTTTCACTTATCCGATTCGTCCTCATGTCAGCTTTGTGATAACCCTGAACAGACTTCTGAGCATATCCTATGGGAATGCACTAACTTCTCCGGGTCAACATTCCGACGAGAACTCTACGACGATGTCCGAGGGAATTTCTTTGGACCCATTGGACATGCGGACCTTGTAGCCACGAAGAGCAACTTTAGGGCTTTCAAGACTTTCTGTCTTAAATTCGGTGCACTATTATCTTCACTATCACTGAGCAGTGAGCCAGTTGTTTCAACATGATTAGCTCTCTTTGGCACATTAAGTGCAGTGTCTGCAAGGTTTTAGAGTTCTCCGGACTCTTCGTATGTTCTTTATGTGTTCTTTCAGAGTTTTGCAAGGGGCCGTTATTAGTCCCCATAAGCAGAACGGGTGGTGGTGGGGGAAGAACAGTCTTGCTGATTGTACTTCAAAAGAAGAACTGAGAAATTCAGTAGAATGAATGGGAATAGCTAGTGTGATACGTTCAGCAGATCGAAGAGGCTGACAGAGTCCTTTTATCGCAGTTTGGGCTTTCCTGGTCTATTCTTCGTTGCGGTGTGTAGAGAGTGAGGCCTTTTACTGAGTTGTCATCATCCATTTATGAGACCAGCCCATCTCAAGAGTCCCATCTCGCCGGAACTGATCACATCGGGCTCTCCATAATATGTCATATAGCTCTCTGTTGTTTCGACGACGCCAACCATCAGAATCTCTCCTTCACTCAAATGCTGCAAAGTATCCCTCTAGAACCTTCGTAAATACCCAGGTTTCAGAAGCAGACGTCAGGACTGGCTTCAACAGAGTTTGTCAAAATAAAAAAAAATGGTATTCCTTCTGACGAACTATAATTTAACTGCTTCTGGAGACCACATGAACAACGGTTTGCAACCATTATTCTCTTTCTGATTTCTTCTCTTTTGTCGTTGTCACTATTAACGTTAAATCCAAGGTTAGTGAACTCTTTGACCATCTCAAAACTACTGTGATTTCGCATTTCATGAATGCTGAAAATTTTCCATAAATTTGAATAGTTTTTGAAATGACTTGGTATTGAGGAGAATAGTTTTTAAAGTGACTTGGTAGTGAGGAGAATAGTTTTTGAAGTGACTTGGTAGTGAGGAGAATAGTTTTTAAAGTGACTTGGTAGTGAGGAGAATAGTTTTTGAAGTGACTTGGTAGTAAGGAGAATAGTTTTTGAAGTGACTTGGTAGTGAGGAGAATAGTTTTTAAAGTGACTTGGTAGTGAGGAGAATAGTTTTTGAAGTGACTTGGTAGTGAGGAGAATATGTAGTTTTTAAAGTGACTTGGTAGTGAGGAGAATAGTTTTTGAAGTGACTTGGTAGTAAGGAAAATAGTTTTTGAAGTGACTTAGTAGTGAGGAGAATAGTTTTTAAAGTGACTTGGTAGTCAGGAGAATAGTTTTTGAAGTGACTTGGTAGTGAGGAGAATAGTTTTTGAAGTGACTTGGTAGTGAGGAGAATAGTTTTTGAAGTGATTTGGTAGTGAGGTAGGAGATTTGAATCGGGTCCAATGATTTTTCAAACCTAAAAATTTAATGAATTACAGTCGAATTTTGACTAATGATCATGCGGTTCTAAAAATAAATATAATACCGTATCGTTACACGTCATGTTGTTTAAATATCAAAGCCTTACTTTGTCTTGAAATAATTACAAATAGACGTAGACGATTTTAATCTCAATAATTTACATTATGCATCGTTTGACAGATATGAACTGGTTTTTCGTTTACCATTATCAAACCTTTTACTATGAGACATCGTGTGAACTATATATACATAGATAGATACATATGATATATGTCTTAGAGTATGACTTATAAACCATTCGTAACTTAACAAGAATAATTAAAATAATCAAGAAATTAAAACAATGGAATCTACACTTATAACATGTATTGCTATGTATTAACTTTGTTTAGAAATATACATAGTGATTGTCAGTGAGTTTTACTTTATTTTATTTTGTATACCTTCTCGGTCAACTTATAGGTAGGTACTATATAAGATAAATAAATAAATAGATAAATAAATAAATAAATAAATAAATAAATAAATAAATAAATTTATAAATAAATACATAAATAAATAAATAAATAAGTAAATAAATAAATAAATTCATAAATAAATAAATAAAAAATAAATAAATAAATTTATTAATAAATACATAAATAAATAAATAAATAAGTAAATAAATAAATAAATAAATAAATACTTAAATAAATACATAAATAAATAAATAAATAAATAAATAAATAAATAAGTAAATAAATTCATAAATAAATAAATAAATAAAAAATAAATAAAAAATAAATAAATAAATTTATAAATAAATACATAAATAAATAAATAAATAAGTAAATAAATAAATAAATAAATAAATAAATAAATAAATACTTAAATAAATACATAAATAAATAAATAAATAAATAAATAAATAAATAAATAAATAAATAAATAAATAAATAAATAAATAAATAAATAATAAATAAATAAATAAATAAATAAATAAATTAAACATAAATAAATAAACATATAAATCAATCAATAAATTAGTTAATTAATTAATAAACTCGTGATACCTATTTGTATTTTTTTTTGTAATCTGCATATTTACATTATTTTTTAAATGCTTACTGATTTATTCTTATTACTCCTCACTAACCCAAGGGGATATAGTGACGAGTTATGATTTCACAATTTTGAAGGCTATTTTTTTATTGCGGATTATCAACTAGTATCATGCTGAGATTGTATTCTGAAAGTTTCATCACAATGTATCTGTGCTGTGTGCTATGTATGTCGTGTTTATTTTGATTATCGATTATAGACTAAAGTACTCATTCGATTCTTTTCAAATTTTGCAAATTTGTATATCTAATACTCACTTAGACCTCATCAGATTTTCAAGGATATCTGAATAGTACTTCTCAATTTTAATTAATTGTCAAATATTTCAAAGTAACTCCTAGCTCAAGAAACTTATTTTATTCCCAAATCCTAAAAAGCCACATCACACTTTCATAAAATGGCATTAAAACCGACCGCCGTGGCACAGTTGTTAAGCCGTTCGGTTTATGTGCTGTGTCGACGTCCTGGGTTCGATTCCCAGCAGAAGAGAAATTTATTTGAATTAATTTCTCACGCAAATGTTGCTTCTCCGGGCTGGAAATACTGGTTAGCTCGAAGAAATTGCCAAACGGCAATAAACTCGCGACTTATGCGCAGGGTGCAAGGAAGGTTTTTTTTTGTGAAATGATTATTGAGAATTGTTTTCATAATTAAATGTTTAATTAAAAAAATATTGAACAAATTCATTTCATATATAATGTAAACCTATTATATATATATATATATATATATATATATATATATATATATATATATATATATATATATATATATATATATATATATATATATATATATATATATATATATATATATATATATATATATATATATATATATATATATATATATATATATATATATATATATATATATATATATATATATATATATATATATATATATATATATATATGTAATAACCACTTATGTATGAAAGTACTCGTAGAAAAAAAATAACAATAACAGGACAGACAATTGATCTGTCTTTTAAAAGGAAAAGATAAATTTAGAAATCACTCAATTAAGATCATCACATAAAAGGAATAAATATGAAATAGAAATCTTTCGAATAAAATTCATCACATAAAACAAATTTAAAAAAAAAGGTAAATGTTTATCTTTCGCTTAAAGTCATCGAATAAAAATAAAATTTATAAAAAAAATCCTTCAATTAAGAACATCGCATAAAGATAAACTTCAAGAGATAAGGACAACAAAATTTGTGGTATCTTTGGCTTCAGACTGACAAGAAAAGTGCACTAAATATATGAGGCGTATTGGATTTAAATAAATATTCACACTGAAACAAAATATCACCAGAATGTAACTTTTCTACTTAGTAAACATTCAATTTCATAGGTAAGGTTCCCAATTAAAATTCACAGTTTCCTTGCGTAGAATAATCCAGGATAGAAAGAAAAAATATCAACTCAAGGTTCGGTTGAACATTGACTTGGCAACACTGCATCCCCTTCTAGAGCATTACACTCTCAAGCAAGAAATACGGTAGAATTGTTTGGACCTCTAAGATGGTTACTTTAATTTGTAATCAACTCCTACCTGGTTATTATAGTCAGTCAGATGGTTTTTCCTTCAACACAATTCACGCTCGGGAACTTGTGTCACAAATCAGACAAGGAGAAAAGTTGTAGTAATTTACACAGTGTATTAACTACGAGAAAGGTTCCATAATAGACACATGCCACGAATAACAAATTTTCACTTTAACGTTAAATAACTCAAATAACACTCGTTATTGTTATCTAGAAAAAAAAATGTAGAACCCAATGATTTTATTTTTTATATTGTTTTCCGTTTAATACTTCTCTCAATTAAAAAGACCGGCGGCAAACAAAAAAAAAATATTTATTTTATTATTTTACTAGCTTTTATGTCCCGCCGTTGGCCAAGAATGTAAATTAGTGAAGGAATAAGCATTCGTTTATATAATATTGTCATAAAAAATATTTGCTAATTCGTAGTATGAAAAAGTTGTTTGAAATTTAATTGAGTTTAAGCGATGTAAAATGTTCAAGTGATGGCCACAACCCATTTGTTTTTATATATAAGTAGGTACATACAATTTCTGCACGCATGGACTATGGTCAATGGTTTTAAATATGACTGATTATAAAGAGACAACGTTGTAAAGAGTTTGGATTTGGCCACAACCCCTATTTTTATATATTGTCATCGAACGCAAATGTGTTTTAAATATTTAGTAATTTTGGATGATGAGAAATGGCTTAAAAATTAAATAAACAAAAGTACTGAAAAGATTCTAGTGTTGGTCACATCCCATTCGTTTTTATATTTTTCGTCAAGTGTGCATACCTATAGATTATTATATTTTTGCACAATAAAACTGATCTACATTACAGAAGAAGACTTAAATAGTTTTTAATTTGAATATAAACGTTGTGAAGAGTCCAGTAATGGCCACAACCCCGATTTTTTATTATATTGTCATCAAAATCAAATATGTAGTTATTGAAAATTAAGCAATATATGATGATATAATAAATGGTGTAAATTTCGATTGAAAAAAAGTATTGAGAAGATTCTAGTGATGGTCACATCCCATTCGTTTTATGTATTTTCGTCAAGTGTGCATGTTGTTTATAATATTTCTATACAATAGACTATAAGACTTAAAACTAACCCAAAAGACTAAATGAAAAAAAAAGAATAAGTATAAGACTATAACAAATAGTTTGTAATAAAAACTGACCCAATGGTCTACATAAAAGATCCAATAGAAGAATTACACAATAGTAAATGTATTATATAAAAAACTGACCAAATGGTCTTCATAAAAGAAGAAGAAGATGAATTGAAATATTGGAAATATTTTATATAAAATTCACCCAACGTCTACATTAAATAAGAAAACGAAGAATTAGACTAAAGGAAATAGTTTGTATAAAAACTAACCAAAAGATCTACAAAAAATAAGAAAAAGAAGAATTAGACTATAGAAAGTAGTTAATATAAAAACTGACCCAAAGGTCTCCATATTAGAAGAATAATTATACGTCAGGAAATAGATTGTATAAAAACTAACGCAGGAAATAGATTGTATAAAAACTAACGCAGGAAATAGATTGTATAAAAACTAACGCAAAGGTAAAACATAAAAGAAGACGAAGAAGAATTAGACTTAAGGAAAAGTTTGCATGAAAACTCTCCCTTGGTCTACATAAAAGAGGAAAAATAAGACTATAGGAAGTTAGTTTATACAAAATTCAACAAAGGTCTACATAAAATTAGAAAAAGAAGAAATACGTTAAAAGAAATAGTTGGTATCAAAACTGGCCCAGAGGTCTACATAAAATAAGACGAAGAAGAATTAGACTAAAGGAAAAGTTTGCATGAAAACTCTCCCTTGGTCTACATAAAAGAGGAAAAATAAGACTATAGGAAGTTAGTTTATACAAAATTCAACAAAGGTCTACATAAAATTAGAAAAAGAAGAAATACGTTAAAAGAAATAGTTGGTATCAAAACTGGCCCAGAGGTCTACATAAAATAAGACGAAGAAGAATTAGACTAAAGGAAAAGTTTGCATGAAAACTCTCCCTTGGTCTACATAAAAGAGGAAAAATAAGACTATAGGAAGTTAGTTTATACAAAATTCAACAAAGGTCTACATAAAATTAGAAAAAGAAGAAATACGTTAAAAGAAATAGTTGGTATCAAAACTGGCCCAGAGGTCTACATAAAATAAGAAGAAAAAGAATTAGATAATAGGAATAAGTTTGTATAAAAACTCACCCAAAGGGCTACATAAAAGAAGAGGAAGAAGATGAATTAGACTATAGGAAATAGTTTGTATAAAAACTCACCCAAGGTCTACATAAATTAAGAAAAAGAAAAATTAGACTATAGGAAATAGTTTATTTATGAACTGTCCCAAATGACTTCACAAAAGAAGAGGAAGAAGAATTAAACTCCAAGAAATAGTTTGTATAAAAAATCACCCAAAGGTCTACTTAAATAAAAGAAGAATTTCACTATAGGAAATAGTTTGTAGATTGAATGACATGTGTATTGTAGTTAACCTAAGATAGTTTAATAATTTTCCTATACGAACTTAGTATATTGTTGGTTTTCAAGTAGTATTAGGTATGTAGGTACCTACCTACAATGATGTTCTAAATTAATTCGAATTCGATTTATAACAAATTTTATTTGAATATCAGAATGTGTCCGTTACCATAGTAACCATAGAACATGTAAAAAATATCAAATGGTTTGTAGACATTTTTTGAATAATATGTATGTAGGTACCTACATTGGTTTGTTCGATGCCATAAAAATAAAAATTGTCCGGAATATCAAATATTATATACAAATTATGCAATTTTATTATGCCTATATCTTTACTAATAATTAACAGACTTTTACAATATACGTCTTAAAACTTGCTGTAATGTCTTGTGTTTCATTTTATTATTTCATAATTTTATTTATTTCAAAGGTTTATTATTTTCAAGAACATATTCATTCGGTAGGAAAATGAAATATTGTATGAAAAGATATTAAAATGGCGGCATTTATGTACAAAACGCTTACTTTAAAAATAAGTTAAACATTATAATTATACAAAATATTCACCATGTTTTTCACTTAAACGCTAAGTTATACTTGAAAGTAAAATTTTTTCGTGTAAATACGTACTTCTAACTTTTAAACTAACAGATATTTGCGTGCAAAATGTACACTTCTTGACAGATACGACTTGGAAAATTTTGTATGAAAAAAAAAATTATTGAAATATTTTTAAAATTCAGCATTTTAATCGCATTATTTTTAGCCTGACACTGCATCAGGTATACAGGTACACGTTCCCTTAAGTACCTCCCGTCCCTTCAGGCCCTTCAGTACCTCCCGTCCCTTCAATTCCTCATTACGTCCCTTCCCTTCATTACATCCCGTCTCTTCAGTCGGTTAAGAAAAGTTTCATTCCAGAAACCATCCTGGAAGAACCGCGAAGAGATGAAAAGACATTCTTTTCCCAGGATACTCCACCTTCATAGGTAAAATGACTAAATACACGAAGAAGAAGAAGAAAATAGTTCAAATCCAGATACCTGCGAAGATATGGAAGGAAAATTGGACTTTCTTCTCCCAGGATAGTCCACCTTCATAGGTAAAATGACCAAATGCACGATGAAGAAAAAGAAGAAGAAAAAAGTTTATATCCAGAAACCGTCTTGGAAGACCTGCGAAGAGATGGAAGGACAGTTGGACCTTCTTCTCCCAGGATACTCCCCCTTCATAGGTTAAATGACCAAATACACGAAGAAAAAGAAGAATAAGAAAAAAGTTTAAATCCAGAAACCATCCCGGGCACACGCTCGACAATTCACCAAAGTTTCATTGTAATCGGACAAACGGTTTAGGAGCACATCGCATACAATTTTCCGATAGGAAATCAGTATATTGTTGATTTGTAAGTAAATAGTAATAGGTAGGTACCTACCTACAACAATATTCTAAAGAAATTCTATTCATAACAAATTTAATTTGAATATCAGAATCTTTCCGTTACCATAGTAACCATTCCAATACTTTAAAAATATCAAATGGTTTGAGACTTTTTTGAATATGTAGGTACCTACATTGGTTTGTTCGATGCCATAAAAATGAAAATTGTCAGAAAAATCAAATATTATTTACAAATTATGCAATTTTATTATGCCTACATCTTAACTAATAATAAACACATTTTTACAATATATGTCTTAAAACTTGCCGTAATGTCTTGTGTTTCATTTTATTATTTCATAATTACATTTATTTCAAAGGTTTATTATTTTCAAGAACATATTCATTCCGTGGGAAAATGAAATATTGTATGAAAAGATATTAAAATGGCGGCGTTTATGTACAAAACGCTTACTTTAAAAATAAGTTTAACATTATAATTATACCAAATATTCACCATGTTTTTCACTTAAACGCTAAGTTATACTTCAAAATATATTTTTTTTGTGTAAATACCTACTTCTAACTTTTAAACTAACAGATATTTGCGTGCAAAATGTACACTTTTTTGACAGATACGACTTGGAAAATTTTGTATGAAAAAAATAATTATTTAAATATTTTTAAAATTCAGCATTTTTATCGCATTCTTTTTAGCGTGACACTGCATCAGGTATACTGGTACATGTTCGCACTTAAATTAGATTTTTAGATGCTCTTGGTTTTTCAGAAGGCGTGAGACAAACACACACACACACACACACATACACACACACATACACTAACATTTTGATTGCTTTATTACTTTAGATTTTTCCTTTATTCAAGCGAAAATATTATATTATTTCCTTCTTTGTATTAACTGTTTATAGAGTTCGAATCACAGAAAAATCACTTGTTCAACAAAATACCTAAACATCATAATATAGTCCTTACAGGAAAAATCACTTTTCGTACGCGCTTGGAAGTCCATTAATTTAAAATATTATAACTGCGTTTTCCTTTTTTTTATTTTCCTTCCAAATGTGTGAAATATATGAATAATATGTAATAATGTTAGAATGTATACTTAAATTTATTTTTTGTTGTATTGTAGGTACATATTTCTATGATTATTTAATGTACATCAACTGTGTACAAAAGTAATTGGTCTATATTTTGTTTTATTTCATAGTGTATTTTTTTTCTGTTTATGTTATAAGACTGTATTTGTCCCTTACATAAATTCACAAATGAATTGCGTGAGTAATTAGTCCAAAGTGTGTCGATGTAAAATAATGATGGGTTCCTGTCTATTCTCCATAAGTAGGCCACAATTCTTCAAGACTCGTTATCTTACATTTTTATTTATTTATTTATCAAACCTTTTAAATAATCGTTATTAAAAATAGATAACTGCTGCCCAACTAGGTATACCTGTTCTAGGGCTGGCAGTATACATATTATTATATTTCACAGGAGACATATAGGTTGTACCTATTTGCATTTTTTAAAAGTATCTTAACAATATAAACTTAACTATTGTACACAGATTAAAAAATGGAATTGGAGTCATCATGATATGCATATATATATTGTGTATGTAGGTATCTTGTAATTTTTATTTGTTAATTGCACAAATACCTAATCTGAAATAGTATTTATTGGGAATACTGAACTGACAGAGCATAGATGTGATCCGTCTGTCATATATTTATTCAGTCGAGTCTCAGATCAAATCAAGACAGCAGAAAATTTATAAAATTTATAAAACAATTAGGATTTTTTGCGAAAAAGGAGAGAAAAACAAACAAATATATAAATTATGTCCTATTACACTACTTTTAATACATTTTAGTTCTCCCGTAGTGCATGAACATTTTCTTTTAAATGATTTCAGCATAAAATATTATGTTACCTTACATAACCCCGTATTCAGTAACTATTGTAACTAAAATAGGAACGTACTAAAATTGTAGATTTTAGATTTACGGTCTTATTTCAGGGTTATAAAATATCAACTTGGACTAAATGGAATAGGAACGTACCTATTTTGGCCGGAACGTTCTTAAAAAGTTACTGAATTAAACGTATTTGGAATAATTATGAAAATGATAAAAATTTCATAATTATTCGTTTTAATTTTCTATAAAAAATATTATCATTGTATTAGCACATCTCAATTTTTTTTTAACAATTTTTATAAAAATTGAATTTAATGACGACATTGCTTCATACAATTTGTATGGCAGTAGCCTACACACAATATCTAAGAAGACTTAATAGTTTGATACTAATCTCCAAACATAGATACATACATACCATCATGCTGTTTTCATATTCTGGGTAGAACCAAAGGACTGACCTCCATACTATCCTATCTTGACATACATACATACATACCTAGGTACATGTGTTGTATAGAAAACCAAATATCTTAAAATATTAAATAATTTTTATTTATGGGTTTATAGTTTGGTACTTATTCTTCAACTATACGTACTATCGCTATCGACAGTTGGATATCATGCGTTATATGCAACTAGTTTTATTACATTTTGAGTTTGATTACCTGCTTCGAAATATTATTGATTTTGTATGAATTGTTCGTTAACTGGGTTCGATTGGACTTTGATAACATTACGATTTTTATAATATTGCATGAATTTGATTATATATTCAATTACGAAAATATCAATCGCATGTAATTTTTATATGTATAATTTCATTATACAGGAGGAAAAAAATCAAGGAGTTTTTAATGTTTTTCACATATAATACGAAAAAATCTTTACAAAACATTATGACATAAATAATGATTCTTTCCCTTGTATGACGAATGACAATGTAGTGGATAGCTGAACATAGACAAAATAAACAAACATTATAAACCAAAAGAGATACACAGTTTCAGTTATATATAAAAAAATAAAAAAAACTCACATTCCACATGGAGTTAGAATATTACCTCGTGTCAGGTGGGCTTAAAGGTAGGTAGTTCACCTTTGATATGTATAATTCGCGATGACGCTGAAGATAATATGTTGATGTATGATAAAGCATCTTTGTAATGTTAACTCAACGGTACCTGCAGTCGGAAACATGTAATTTCAGAATCAAGGGAATCCCCTTATAACACTATTACTCATATAATATTAGGTAGGTACTAGCTCTCATCTGCCGTGTGTGTATTTCAACAGGTAAAGATTACTGTACCGTCGTTTTAACCAGCATAATTCTATTTCAAATAATATGGAATCATTATGTCATTTTTTTGTACACAAAAATAAAAAATATACAGAGCTGACACAAGCTAAGACTTAAGCCCAGGGAATTGGTACCTACATAAGCTGAGGTAGAACGGGGGCATCCCAAGTACATTCACTATTTAAATACATATAAGTCGGATATTAATGACACATTTATATATCAGTAAGAGTATTAGCTTTTCATGTAATAATAATAATAATGAACACTTCCTTGCACTCTGTGCAAGTGGCAAGTTTATTGCCGTATGGCAATTTCTTCCAACTAACCAGTATTTCCAGCCCAGAGAAACAATATTTGGGTGATAAATTAATTTAAATAAATTTATTCTCTGCTGGGAATCGAACCCAGGACGCCTGCACAGAAACCGAACGGCTTACCAACTGTGCCACGGCGGTGATATAAGTGTTGAGTACTGTTTCAATTTTCGGAACCATTCGGAAAATATTCAAATACGTTGTATTAATTGTCAGCAAATTTTGGTGTCAGAGTGTACAAAGATTATTTAACTGTAGATTTGTTCAAGAGAATTTGTTTCTCTTAACATATGGACAAAGTATCAAGTCAAGGTACGCGAGATTTGTATGCCAGGTCTATATTTTTCATGATTTTTTCAACTTTGAAGCCAAAAAACCACAGCATACATTATGTTCTATATTTATGGGTTTACTCAGAATTCGGAGTAGAACATTGAGTGTGTTTGTGTGTGTGTCCGTCCCCCCTTATACATTTTGATTCGCTCAAATATATAGAAATCCTACAAAACTTTTATGCTCAGTATTTCGACTTCCTGTTTCATTCAGGGGTTATCAACTTTAGAAATTTTACTTAATTTTTTCATATATCTCAAAAACCATAAAAGCAAAATCGCTAAAAAATAGCGGAACGGTTAAATGTAGATAAATAGAAAAACTCAATTTTTTTACTAAATTCTCTCAAACATTTTTGATTAAGAGAAACATTTTTTTAAAATTTATATCTTTAATTGCCTATATTTCTAACGTTTCAGTAATATCGAAATAATCTGAAACACCCCAACTAGATAATTTAATTTCCCCCAAAAATATATAAATTATTGTACGTAGCACATCTCAAAATATTTTTAATTTTTTTTTATAAAAATTGAATTTAGTGACAAAATATTTTTATTTTTTTTTATAAATGTTGAATTTGGAGACGACATCGTTTCATACAATATGTAAAGCAGTTTTCACTATAAAATACGTAAAGAAGACTATAGTTTGATACTTAATCTCTAAACATACATACATACCATTATGCTGTTTCCAAAAAAAAAGACTGATTTCCGTTCTATCCTATCCTGAAATACATACCTACATATTTATTAAATTTTATTTTTTTTTATTTTATTTTATTTCAATGTAAACAAAACAGTCATACCAAAGTACAATTAATTACATATACAAAACAACTCAAGGACCAAAAACTGTTTACAGCTTATTTATCTCAATAGAGACGAAGTTGGAATATTTATTGTAGGAGAACCGGGAAATCAAGGCACCTACAGGGCTTACGACCTGTCATCGGCTGGTTTACGTGATCACTTTATGCGCTTGCGCAACGTTCACCAATTATGCCTTTTAATGAGATCCCTATCAATTCAATTTTGAAAGTTCTATGTATTGTAATACTTATTTTCAAGCGAAAGGAATTTCAGTATTACAATACAATACATAGAACTTTCAAAATTGAATTGATAGGGATCTCATTAAAAGGCATAATTGGTGAACGTTGCGCAAGCGCATAAAGTGATCACGTAAACCAACCGATGACAGGTCGTAAGCCCTGTAGGTGCCTTGATTTCCCGGTTCTCCTACAATAAATATTCCAACTTCGTCTCTATTGAGATAATTAAAAATCTGTTAAAAAATATCTTTGACTCCCGACAGGGAAAAAAATCCAATGTTTGCGCATATGCAATAATAAAAATATTCGATTACAGCTTATTACTAAATAGTGAAGTGAACTTTAACAATAATAAACAAACACTATCAATACATATGTATACATTTTTAAATCTAAATAAAAAAGTAAAAAAATAAAAGAAAACAAAGTTGTCATTGCTTGGTGGGACTTTGAGGAAAATAGGAAAAGGAGGAGATAATGGGAGAGGAGAAAATGCACACAATTCGTACGTCAGTCAGTCCACCTTCCCAGCGAGTGAAATCCTCAACACTCTCCTGAACTTGTTAAATGTTAATGTTTATTCATATCGATGTTGTTAAAAATGTGTTGAAGTTTCCGCACGCTCTTTGAAGAAAGGAACTTTGAGCATAATTCGTGGTGGACCTGGGCATTCTAAAAGTGAGAGATGTCCTAGAACTTCGGAGAGGACAATTAAAACCTATCCCATTCAAAAGATCAGGAGAGTCTACCATATTATTTATTTTCGATATCCAACAGTACAGTAGAGTATAATGATATTAAAAACAATGAAAAAAAAAAACAAGTAAATGTAGACTACAGTACATAATAATAGGACATCATATCAAGTAATTTTTAAAGTTTTACATACAATTTACAATAAATGAGAAAAACAAAATTATAGGATTACATCTGAAACATACAAGGAATAGTATAAAGAGGATTCTAACGTACTTAAGGATTAACGATGAAGGTGTTGCAACCATTATGGTGACACATACATATATGTATAAACTAGAGAGTGGAATTTTGAGTTATGTTATCAGTGCAAAGTTGGCGCTTTATCGCAATTTTGAACGAGAGTAGAGATTGGGTGTGAAAAAAGTCAATATTATTGAGCAGGTTGTATAAATTGGAGGTGGCCCGGTTAGTAAAGTAATTTGTATAAAAAAGTAAAGTAAATAAAAGTTTTATATAGAAAACAAAATATCCTAAAATGTTTGGTACGTATTCTTCAATTATGCATACTATCGGCATCGACAGTTGGATCTCATGTGTTACATGCACCTATGTAGTTAATTAAAATTTACATACGTTGCTGTGCAGTATCCAGTCGATTATTTGTTCAGTAACTTATAGTTTAGAATTAAATGCAAGCAAAAAAAATATTATTTAAATATTAAATATTCGATTAAGAATCGTTTGTCAAATATTATTTCAATTAATCGGTTAGTGCTATTAAATATTTAGATTTTAAAAAATCGTCTCAAGAGCGTTTTAACCGGATGATCGATGCTAAGTTGTGTGATGAAGTAATTGGGATTCAATAATACGTAGTCGATTCGAAGTCGGTTGAGTAAAAAATCTATAATATAATTACTAAACGCCATGTTTTTTCGTCGTTCAATGGATTGCCAGTGAAATAATTTTTCCTTTATCAATTTTCACGTTCGAAATTTTTCTTTTAAATAAAAAATAAATTTATGCGAAAAAGTACAAAATTATCGTTTAAAATATATTTTCTGCATAAATTGACAATATTATTGTTTAAAAAGGAATTTCAAACATTCAGAATACATTTTAAGCGTAATAATCTGCGGAATATCCATTTTGAATACTGACAACATTGCTTTCGACATGTTATAATAATATGTCAGAATGTCGGTAAAATATAAGATAATATTTTCATTTAATGGCGTTATTTAGTTATATGATGAATAATTTATCATTATTGTTGTATTATTATAAAAAGACATTCAGTCTTAACTGTTGTGTACTGTTCTAAATGATATTTCGAATGTACATTCAAATTATCAATGTTTGTAATAATTTTAAACGTACGCATTTCTTTCAAAACATTGTCGAAAATATTTTTTTTATAATTTCCGCATTTTTACTATAAAAATATTGTTTTATTACTTGATTTAAACGTTTTCACGTAAAAATTATTTAGTTTTTAAATGTTGTGTAATGTCCTAAATGGTATATTTGACGATATTTAGTTTTATAAGGTTATTTCGCAATTGCCAATGTTAAGGCCAAAGTTAAATTGGTTAAGTCGCGCAGCGACCGTTGGGGGTTGGGCCGCGATAGCGGTGGGGGCAGATCCCCTAGTACCGTATATAAAAATTATACACTATACAATATGTTATATAGAAATCCAGCGGCAGCCAAATTTATGTCATAGTATTAAGGCTGATTTATTTCTTTAAAACTAGTTGCATGCAGCGCATGAGATGCAACTGTCGATGGCGATAGTATGCATAATTGAAGAATACGTACCAAACTATTAACACTTAAACACAAATTAATAAATATTCCCTTCAGACCCTTCAGTACGTCCCTTCCCTTCAGGCCCCTCAGTACCTCCTGTACCTTCAGACCCTTTAGTACCTCTCGTCCCTTCAGTAACCCCCCGTCCCTTCAGGTCCTTTAGTTCCTCCCTTCCCTTCATTACCTCCCGTCCGTTCAGTAGGTTAAGAAAAAGTTTAAATCAAAAAACCGTCCTCGAAGACCTGTGAAGAGATAGGAGGACAGTTGAACCATCTTCTCCCAGGATACTCCAACTTCATAGGTAAAATGACCAAATACACGATGAAGAAGAAGAAGAAAAATGTTTAAATACAGAAACCATCAATTCACCTAAGATTCATTGCAATCGGGTGAATGGTTTAGGAGCGCATATCATACATACATACATACAAACATTCAAATTTATAATATAGATTTAAACGATCAGTAGGTATCTACTTAATTACATAGTGTACATGGCCCGTACGGCGTACATGTACACAAATCAAAGTAATTTGTTTGTTTATTGAATAAAATGCTCTTAGCTACTGGATGTATGTATTTGACAATTATTCAAATCTTCATAAATACAAGTAGGATGTGTCCAAAATTAAACTCCGCGTATCACTACAAATAATTATTATTAAAAAAACACTAGGTATTTTTAAATACTAGGTACATTTTATGTACTATCGAAAATCGTAGAATATTAACAGTGATTGATGTCATTTGTAATGGAATATTTACAATAAAATAATAGATATGTACATAATATCGCGGCAGTGTGGGGTAATCAGCGACAGGTGGGCGGCTGTGCACAACCTTCTGCTGGGGATAGAACCCAAAATGAGGCAAAACATGTATGTCAAGATAGAGGTGTCTGGCGTTCGGTCCTCTCTGCCTATCCCAAGTAGGGATACGGCGTGATGATATGTATGTATGTATATGTATGAAGTTTTTAGAGCTTTTTGAAATATTTGACAGTTGAAAAAATGAGCGCCATTCCGATATCCTTTAAAATCTCAGGGGGTCTAAGAGAGTAATCGATATACAAATTTTGAAAAGAATCGAATAAGTACTTTAGTATATAATTGATAAAGTACACACAGCACACACACAGATACATTGTGATGAAACTTTCAGAATACAATATCAGCATGATACTCAACAAAAAAATAACCGAATTAATTGTGCATTAATAACTCCCCATTATATCCCCTTCGGGTGACGAATAGAAAAAAAATGAATTAAATAAAATATGATATCTTGATGACATATTATTATGTATTTGCGTTGTTAGGCATAGTTAGAATGATTGTATAAGTAGGTACTCGACAAACAATAATTATAATAATTAGATATATGTACTTATATTTAAAGGTGACTCCTCAAGTTAAGTTTAAAACAAAACCATGATTATTATTAAACTAGTTGCATGTAATACATGAGATCCAACTGTCGATGGCGATAGTATGCATAATTGAAGAATACGTACCAAACTATAAATATTTTAAGATATCTTATTTTCTATTTAAAACATGTTGGTATATATGTCAAACATGTTTGATTTCTGCCTCTGAGGATGCCGGCTGTGTTCGGCGAAAGCGCTTCGGCTCATTAAAGTCTTACTCATTTGTGGATTAAAACTGTGATTTTTATTTATTTTTACAAAATATTTAATTTATTAATAAATATTGTTCAATACTCTTCTTCTTCTTCTTTGGCTGGTCCTCTTCCCAGTTCATCTGGGGTCGGCCCTCCTGGTACGCAGTCTCCACGTCTTTCTGTCATGTGACATCTCACTGGTCAGCTGGTCCTTCCTCAGATCTCTCTCAATACTCGTCCACCAGGTGGCCTGTGGACGGCCTCTAGCTCTGGGTGGTGTGGGAATATTTAGGGCCACCCTGACCACGTGATCGTCTCCCCTTCTATTCACATTTCCCCTTCTATTCAATACCAATTGTGTAAATTGTGTATTGTTCAATACCAAACTCTGGATTGGTCTAAGAAAGGTATAAATATAAACGGCGAGTATCTCAGCAATCTACGGTTCGCAGATGATATTGTCATATTTGCCAACGATGAGGAGGAATTGAAAACTATGCTGACAGAAATAAATTCAGCCTGTGTGAACATTGGATTGAAGATAAACATCTCCAAGACCAAAATGATGAGTAACGCAGAAGAGTCCTTCGCCATCATAATAGATGGAGTGCAAATTGAAAGAGTAGACAGATACATATATCTAGGCCATACCGTGATGCTTGCCAAAGAAAATCATGAGGCAGAAATAGAGAGAAGACGTGGCCTTGCCTGGGCAGCTTTTGGAAAACTATCAAACATTCTGAAATCCCGTAAACACTCCCATTATTTGAAAAAGAAGCTATTTGATGCATCTATTCTCCCAGTCCTTACTTATGGAATGGAAACATCGGTCCTAACAAAAAGAATAATGCACAAGCTGTTAGTAACACAGAGAGCTACGGAAAGAAAGTTGCTGGGTATTTCAATAAGGGACAGAATTCAGAATGTCATGATAAGACAAAGAACCAAAGTAGCCGATGTAGGGAAAGGGTCGCTGGTCTTAAGTGGAGCTGGGCTGGGCATATTGCCAGATGCCAGGATTCACGATGGACCAAAAAGATCTTAGAATGGCGACCGAGAACAAGCCGAAGAGGTGTCGGCAGACCCCAGGCAAGGTGGTCTAATGACATCAAGAAATGTGCCGGAGGGAGATGGATGCAGTGTGCCCGAGACAGGGAGTTGTGGAGGATCAAGGGGGAGGCCTATGTCCAAGAATGGATGAAAACAGGCTGAAGAAGAAGAAGAAGACCAATTGTGTAAAGATTCAGTAATTGATGAGCATATTTTTTTAAAATAAATTTCTCTATTCCGGTTCATGTGGATTTTGTATAGGTACCGTAAGTTTGGTTCTGAATGTATTGCTACCTTGATAATTTGCTACCGAAAGCGTGATTTAAACAAAGAGATGAAATACATATTTTTCTAGATATCAAGATTGTCGTTGTCGTTGAAAAGAAAATATACTTCGTATCCGATTTTCTTGTTTAAAAATTCACCATATTTAAATTATATTAATTTGTTTTCTTTATATTAAAGCAATCCCAGGCCGTCGGCGTCGCAACAAAAATTAAAGATTCAATCAATGGATTTAATAGTATCCAATTATATTGTTTCATTTAACATAGATTGATGTTTTTGACCTTAAATAAAAGATGTCTGTCTGCTTCGGTTGAGTGAAACCCTATTTATCTCTGACAATGACATAATTTTGAATAACTTTATAGGTATCTATCTACCTGACATCAAAATGTATGTATAGCTATAATAAAAAAAATACACTGCACGTAAATGACACTGTATAATTTGAAACTGGTCGTAATTGAATATTTTGTTTATTAAGTAACAGTCAATAAGCAAAAAAAAAATAGATTCGAGACGTAGGCATGGCAGAAGACGCATGGAAGTTGAATATGAAACAATACGAAGTATAGTTGTCGCCAAATAACTTGAACTTTTAGCCGAGTTAGGGGCGATATGCACGTAAACCAAAGAAGCAAAAAGACACCAATTAGCGCTCTGTGCAACCAGAAGCTCGTTCAAGATGTTTGGCGAAAATTATATTAGGAAAGGATGTAAAATAAATAAAAAATTCAATGATTTCAAAATAAAAAGAGACTTATTAAATTAATATTGTCGGCATTTGTGGCTCAGTTGGTTAGGTATCTGACTGTTGATCCGAAGGTCCCGGTTTCGATTCCCGGTGGAGACACGGTTTTTAATTGTGTTTTCAGTCAAAATAAAATAAAATAAAATAAAATAAAATAAAATAAAATAAAATAAAATAAAATAAAATAAAATAAAATAAAATAAAATAAAATAAAATAAAATAAAATAAAATAAAATAAAATAAAATAAAATAAAATAAAATAAAATAAAATAAAATAAAATAAAATAAAATAAAATAAAATAAAATAAAATAAAAATAAATTAAAATAAAATAAAATAAAATAAAATAAAATAAAATTAAATTAAATAAAATTAAATAAAATAAAATAAAATAAAATAAAATAAAATAAAATGAAATGAAATAAAATAAAATAAAATAAAATAAAATAAAATAAAATAAAATAAAATAAAATAAAATAAAATAAAATAAAATAAAATAAAATAAAATAAAATAAAATAAAATAAAATAAAATAAAATAAAATAAAATAAAATAAAATAAAATAAAATAAAATAAAATAAAATAAAATAAAATAAAATAAAATAAAATAAAATAAAACAAAATAAAATAATATTTAGAATTGCCTCGTAATTGTCTGTATTCAACTGTATTTTTATTGATTATGTCATGTATTTTTAATTCGTGCGTTAACGAACAGTCGGTTTTTCTTGGGTAATGATTCAATGTAAAAATCACTGATCCGTATTATAAAGGTTCACCACATTATGACAAAACAATTAAATTCAATAATGATGATATCAATTTTATTTTGTTTTTAGTATATTGACGAATAACCTCTACACGTAACTGCCACAATATTGTACATTTATTTTAGATTCACTTTAGGAGAATACTTCATTTAAGTACCTAATTATATTATTTATAGTTCTCCTAATGATGTCATGGTTATGCAATTCGGACAAATAAAAAAGTTGCATTCATACTATCAAGTCATGTCCACGCCACACTACGCTGTCTTGGCAGAAGTGTACAGCCTCATTTACATTCATCCACCAAGTGACAAGTAATGTATGATCATCTAAGTGCATATTTCCTTATTTCGCACATACAGTCTTAACATTCACTGTATTCCTTTAACCTTAAAAAGCAGGTAGTTTTGTAAGGCGTGTGTTATGCAAATGAAATATCTTATGGCATATATAAAATTTAAATATACTTCAATCAACTTGAAACAGATTTGAGACTGGCAACAGAATTCAATAATTTGAAAATAACAAAAAAAAAATAGTCTTATCAAATATTGACTGATTTAAATTATATTCACATCATTTTGTACAGCAATAACCCTGTAGATATAGATATATGTTTATTTTGATTTTAAAATTTTCCTTTACACACAAGATCTTGCATCCGCATGCATCCGTCCAGGCATCCGCATTTAAAGAAGAAGTCCAAACATTTGTCGTGGTTTGTGTGGACTCTGTTTGAAGTCTACTACTGTATTATAAAATATAAAAATAATTAACAATTTAACTGTTTTATTTAAATTACATAAAAATAATATCAAATTTTGACCCCATGAGCTTGGGGTCACTTTGAAATATTTGACAGTTATAAAAAATGAGAAACACCGAATTAATATCTTACAAAATCTAACGCTACGTCCTACGTAGGCGATTCAAAGCGAACGCGATTGCGAAGCGATGCGGTGCGGATACAAGCGACTTCAATGCGATGCGGTGCGACGCGGCGGCTCTGTCCTACGTGTGCGCGAATCGTTCCCTCTGCCGCCAGCTATAGTTTGTAAAGTTGTAACTGAGCCTTCCCATCGGCTATTCGGTATGTCAGCATGATACTAGTTGATAATCTACAATAAAAAATACCTTAAAAAGTGCGAAATTATAACTCCCCACTGCATCCCCTTGGGGTAGTGAGGAGTAAAAAGTAAAATATTTAAACCGATGTTGGATAATTTTAACTCCCGACAAAGAATGCATACAAGACAAAGCAAGTAGAAATGCCTGGATAACGCAATCGTTTCTTTAATTTGAATATCCATGTGCGCTATTTAACAATAAACCTGAATATATTTGTAAACACGATGATATCATTTTAATTTTACAATAATTGTATGCAGTGACACAAGCAATATAGTAATAATAATATTAAAATATGTAAGTATGTAAAGTTATCAATTTTCCGGAGATTATGCAGGCTTTAGCATCATCTCTATGATGCCGACGATTCCGCTCTGCGTCCGTATAAACCTGTCTTTCAATTTCCATCCTTCTTATATTAACACTTGCATTCGGTACACTAGTTCAGTTTTGCTAAAACCACCGTAGGCCGACATTGCGCGTCCGTCGCTGCTAGCTGTCACATAGGTATATGTCAAACGGAGTTCCCGCGCGTTTCGCATGTTTATGTCGGCGTTTCTATGGTTATCGAATACTACTATTTTGAATTCAAATAACGCAAGAATACAAAATTGCCAACTTAATTTAAAACACAAGAATAATTCATATTCATAGCTTAATCATCTATTTTAAAAAATATATACCAACGTCAATACTGTATTAAATACAAGTGTGATTTCAAGATAATAATTAAATTAAATTAATATCAAGACTGTATTTTATTTAAGTACAAGTGTGATCAATTAAAATAGTTCATTTTCAAATATAACCATTAAAGTTCTCAGTCATTTATACACGAACAATACTTTTTAATTTAACACAATAATTTGTAGCTAATGGTTGTGTGATTAAAGTGATTTTTTTAAGTGTTTGGTCCATGATTGGATAGTTATTTTAATATATAAGTGTCATTAAAAAAAAGACACAAACATGTCTCTTAACAAAATACGACCGCAAGGAAAGAAGTTGGACTGTGAATATAATGTCATAGGAACTGCATTACCCGGTAAGTCTAAAAATGGCAATAAGCCCGCCAGTGTGCAATATATTCGTTTATATTATGTACAAAAAGATAAATAAATAAATAGTGTTTATAATTTTAAGGTTGATTCTAATTCTATATTATCAACCGTCTCTGATATGGCCATAGTTTATGTTGCATAATGGGTTTTGTCTTGTTTTTTTATGTGTATAGAGTTTCAAATTTATCCAAAATTTATGTGGCACTCAACTTAATTTCAACATAGTTTGTATACAACAAAATGTTCCAGCTGATTAACTACATTTTGAAACGGGACAAATATAATCTGATATGTATTTATATCAGATGATTTAGTCTGTAAATATTTTCAAGTAATTATTTTATTTATTCAACATACAGTTTTTTTTTAAAATTAACATTAAGTCTCAAAATGAATGAACAACTACAACACCAAGATTGTAACACCAATTACTAAAATACGGTCTTACAAAAAAAAATATAAAGCTATATATATATATTTGTATGTATAAAAACAAGGAAAACTTCCGTATATGTGTACAAAATGACAAAAGAGAAAACCAAATAAGGATAAAAACAAAAAAAAAAACAATCAATATTAATTAAGCAAATAAATAGATGCATACAAGCTAGGATGTTTGGGGCAGGACAATGGATATGAATAGAATAGGAAAATTAGGAATAGAAAATCAATCATTAAGAAAGTTTCAACATGCTCTTAAAAATTCCCTCATTTATTTACAAATTTTACTTCATAAAATATTTTAAATAGACAATTATGTATTTTTTATTTTTTATAATTAATTTCATCTGGATTATGTAACAAGATTAATTTGTGATTTCTAGGTATTTTTTTAGTTTTATATTTCACCATTTTCAATGTGTTAGCTATAGGACTAATTTTAACTTAATTTTAACTTATTGTATTTTTTTAAGTTTTATGTTTCACCATTTTCAATGTGTTAGCTATAGGACTAATTTTAAATTATTTTTTGCAAACTGAAAGCGCCCTTGAGGTGACCACGGTTGTCACTAAACGGCGCTTTATAAATTGTCCTTATTATTATTATTATCTCTAACTAATGCCCTAGAACAGGTAATTCCTAGTGAAGCGCTGTTGATCGATATAATATGTTATATTTATTATTTAAAACCAAAATACACAGTATAACCAATAAATGTAAGGATAAAAATACAATTCAAAATATTACATAGCATTTTTTTAGTATAAGCCATTTCAATAGGCTGAGCCTGTTCCGAGGAGGGAGAAAACTACTTTCATTATAAATCACAAAAAAAACATTTTGAACTTGATTCCGCAGAATACTATGCCCTTGTGTTTAATCCATATGGTGTGTGCATGTGTTTATTTGTATTGAAATAAATAAATTAATTAGCCTCTTTTGGAATTATTACATTTCAATTGAGTACAATGCTGTCGACACTCGCATAATTCATACAAAAAACTCTCGTGTCATTCATTGATTGGTTATATGGTGATACCGTGAGACTGGAAATGAAAATGAAAAGCTGCAAAATTTGATTTGAACATCAATGTAATTAGTTAAATAGGTATAAACTCTTAAAACCATCATCTAGTCTACGAATGAGCGCCGTAGGCTCCCCAGAAAAACATAGTAGAGATCATGATGTATCATACTAATGTTCTAATTTGGAATTTTCTCTTCTTCATAATATATGTCCTGTAGGGTAATCACGACGTAGACGATCATTGTGGAAAAACTCTCCCTATCCTGGGCGGTGGGGAACAGATCCTACACTCGCTTCATCCCGGTCCATTCCCGACGGTCGTATTACGGGAGTTTTTTTTTATTACATATACCAAAATTTACATAATTTTATATAAGCAACATAACAAATAAATTGGTTTGGTTTGGACCACCTCACTAGGCCAGGCCTGTTCCGAGGTGGTAGACTAGTTATATAATATTAATTACTAAGTCATTGTAAGCTGTTATATAATATATGTAATTGTGTATCCCATGAGAATGTTGAGCAGTGATATGGTTTTTCTTATCATTTTTAAAGTGAATAAGAATTTGTTTAATATAGGGTTGTGCTGTAGTTAGTACGTTAAAGTCTTTAAATAGTTGAATGGTTGGGAAATGGAAAGGTTTTTTAATAATCACTTTAATGAGAGCTTTCTGAGCCTTAAATAGAGGATCCATATTTGTTTTAGATGCACCTCCCCACCCGATAATTCCATGAGAGATAATGGATTGTACTAATGTATAGTATATAGTTTTCAAAGTTTTTTGGTCCATTATATTACGAATGTTTTTAAATAGGTATATAATTTTTCTTATTTTTTCGCAGTTGCATATGTTCTGACCATCTAAAGAAGTTGTCAATGTAAATACCCAAGTATTTAATTTTAGTTGTCTTATTGAGAGATGTGCATAAGCAGCTTTGGAGACTTGCACAATCATGCATAGTAAGGTTATTGACAAGATTAGGTTGCCGCCTAGAGTCTATACTAAAAGTCATGTACTTTGTTTTGTCAATATTTAGAGTCAGTAGATTAACGTCTAACCATCGTTTAATTTTATCAAGTCCGTCAGATGCTTTATTATATATAGTTTTGTCCAAGAGTCAGATGCGAATATTATGACTGTGTCATCTGCATAACATGTTAAGTCTCCGTCGATATTTAGTTGGCAAAGTGAGTCAATATAAAGTAGGAATAGAATGGGCCCAAGTGTGCTTCCTTGGGGTATCTACTTATTTAAGAATAATGAAAGAAAAAGTTATTCAATTCGTAAGCAGTATTCTCGTAGTACGGGACTTAATAAAAAAGAGTTAGAAAAACCCCTGAATTTTTTCATAGAATGTAGTAACTCTTGTTATACGAATGTCTCGGAGCCAGGATACGACTCCTCTGAATTATTTGAGATAATAAGATGGGTCAATGGCAGAGCGGTTATCGCGCTGGGCTAGTAATCCAGTGGTCGCGAGTTCGAATCCTGCCTTGACCGATTGCGTTCACCTATAGCACAAGCATTTATGATTATTTTAGGGAATGTATGAAGATGTATATGTACTTGTTTAACAAGGACATATTCATATTTTTTATAAAAAAAAATCAATTTTATTTCAAATGCGAATATTTCGAGCTGTCGCTTTTTGATATCGATGGTATAGTGCACAGATGTGGTAATTACATATTTTATCAAATCGAGATACGTACACAAAAATGCTTGTATTTTTCATAGCTTACTGTTAAAAATTATGACATATGTACGATAAATGATGAAGACATTACTTATTGACAATATGTGGTATATACAAAATAAAATAAAAAAGCATTTATTAAATATTGGCCGGGTGCGTTTCTACGCACTCTCGGGTCCCAGTAAATTTTACGGCGGATATTATAGTCGGACAGCCTTAATTTTTAGTACAGTAGATGTAGTGTAATTTTGCCTATCATATATGTAATTATTAAGTATTTCTATAAATCGATATGTGGACAAAAGCAGTTTTATATAGTTTATTACAAAGTGTTAATGTGTGTGACTAAGTGAGTGTGTCAACAGACCTGTGTACCTGCCCCTTGAAGCTGGGCTTAACGGCCCACAGACGGTGACCACATGTTGGACGCAGCCCGACCGACCGACATTCATCGATATTCTTTGTAATGGTGGTTTTTGTTTGTGAGTGCGAATGACCCAGAAAAAAGACGGTCAATTAGTATGACAGTATGGGTGGGAACAATATGCCATGATACGATGCCATTTTTGAAATAATTAGAAGATAAATCAGTGGACAAGGAAAAGACCAATTTTTACACGATCGGCTGGAAAAAGGAATACCTACATTACTAAAAACATACCGCAAAAGATGAACGGGAGTGACTGTGGAATGGTTTCCTGAAAAGTACCTGTAAATTATCCTGTCTTGGGCTGCCCGATAGATAACCTTCTCTCAAAGTGACATGCCCTGCTTAAGACAAAAAATGACTCTGTCCAGGTAAAAGTGCTACGCAGTGAAGTGAGGAAGCGAAGCAAAGTGTGAAAGAGGAAGTACATAGAGAGGTGTAAACAGTGAAAAGACACGTGCGTACCAAAACTAGTAAATTTGTAGTAGGTACATAAAATAAGTGAAATAGTGAGTAAGATATAGGTAATAAGTGTAATCGTTAATTATATTAAGTGAACTATTAAGCTAAGAATAAGAAATAACTAGTTGTATAAGTTACTTGGTAAGATAATATAAATGTAAGCGGTGAGAAAAGACAAAAGTTAAATAAGTGTTAAAATAATCTAAGGAAAAAATGTGTGTGTTATATCAGATGACGTATGAAAGTGTGATGAATGGATAGCTGAATCAAGAAAAACCCCCTGGGCTCTGCCGGGAGAACATCGATGAAGCCCGCCACTCGTCATGTTACGGTCCAGGGGGTAGGCGAAAAGTGGAGAGCCGAGTGCAGATTGGGAGTCTGGAATATAAGAGGAGGAATGGATAGAAAGATGAATGAATTGTGCGACGTAATAAAAGGTAAAGAAATAGATGTATTGTGTGTAAGTGAGACAAAAAAGAAAGGTAGAGGGATGAACGTTAGGAATGATGGTATGATAGAACTATGGTCGGGAGTGAAAAGTGACGTATTTGCATGCAAAGGAGTTGGTGTGATTCTAGCGAAACGAATGGGGAAATGTATGAAAGAGTACAAGCTAAAAAACTCTAGACTCATGTGGGTAAGGCTGAAGATCGGAATTACAAGCGTATTCCTAATAATAGGATATGCGCCCGGAAACTCCGATAGTGAGAGTGAAAAGGATGATTTCTGGAACAGTGTGACCGAGATAATGAACGAAAAAAAGGATAATGAAAGAGTGATTCTGACTGGAGATCTAAATGGATGGGTGGGTGTCCGTAGGAAAGATTTTGAGTCAGTCCTTGGACCTCACGGCGATATTAGAGTGAATGACAATGGTAAAAGACTATTGGAAGTATGCACGGAAGGGAATCTGTTTGTGGCGAACTCAGTATTCAGCCACAAAAGAATTCACCAGTATACATGGGAAAGAGGGAATGAAAGGTCGATAATTGACTATGTATTTGTTGACGCCGTTCTAAGGAAAGCAACAGTGGATACTAGAGTGTATAGGGGCGCGGAACTGGAGACAGACCACTACTTGTTAATATCAAGAATTGATTTGTTCACCGGGTGGCGCTCTAAAACACACCGAAGTGATCCACCGATGCGAACCAAGGTAGAAAGGCTGCAAGATGAGTGTAAGAAATCAGTATGCAAAAGAGACCGGAAACGAACTCTTTAAAGCAATACACAGTAGAAGAAATATTGAGGAAGCATGGACGACGCTGAAAGAGACCGTGTGTAAGACATCGAAGAAGATCTGTGGTATTGCTAAAAGAGGTGGAAAGAAAGGCGATGCTTGGTGGAATGAGAGTGTTAAGATAGTTGTGGGTGAAAAGAAGAAAGCATGGATGGCATTATTAGCCGCGAAAGGATCGAATAATGAAGAAAGAGCAAAAGAGAATTATAAAGTATGCAAGAAAGTAGTCAAAGACACAGTAAAAAGGGAAAAAGATGGTATAAAAGAGAAAGAAAGCCTGAAAATAGCCAGCGACTTTCCTGGAAACATGAAAATGTTCTGGAAAGGCGTAGCGAAAAGAAAAAATGGAACTGTGAAAGCTTCGAAAGGAATAAATGATAAAGATGGAAAAATAATTATGGACGAAGATGGCGTGAAAGAGCGATGGAAAGAATATTTCGAGGAACTGTATGATAGCGGAGTAAGAGGGGACGTGAATCAGAGAACATGGCAAGTAAGTGAAGATGATAAGGATGAAATAACGCAAGAAGAAATGTTTGAAGCAGTAAAACACGCGAAAGCGGGGAAAGCTGCCGGGTATGACAGTGTATCAGCTGAACTTATAAAATATGGCGGCGAACAGACGTTGGAGTGGTGTCTCTCTCTTTTCAACAAATGTTGGGAAGAAGGACACACTCCCTCAGACTGGAGAAATGCAGTCGTGGTACCTTTGTATAAAGGTAAATGATCGAAGCTCGACTGCAAAAACTATAGAGCCATAAGTTTGCTAAGCTCAGTTGGTAAGATGTATGCAAGGATCCTGGATCAAAGAGTACGAAAGGTTACAGAGAGCAAGATTTGGGATGCTCAAGGGGCTTTTGTTGGCGGCAGAGGATGTATAGACCAATTTTTTTCTTTACGTATGGTCACAGAAAAGGTTTTGGGTAAAAACCAAAAACTTTTCTGCGCCTTTATAGACCTTGAAAAGGCCTATGATAAAGTTGTAAGAGAAAAAATATGGAATATACTATCGATGTACGGAGTGAAGAGTAAGCTGATACGTGCAATCGCTTCATTATATGAGAACAGCAAAGCATGTGTTCGTGTTAACGACACAACAACAACTTGGTTCTCTATAAATAATGGCGTTAGACAAGGGTGCGTGTTGTCCCCTTGGCTCTTTAATCTCTACATTGATTTCTGCATAAGAGCCCTTAAGTATGAAAGTAAGGGTCTAAAACTGAGTACTGTAACAGTACGTGATCTGATGTATGCAGACGACAAAGTATTGTTAGCAGAAAGTATGGAAGAGTTACAGTATCTTGTAAGTATGGTATATGAAGGATGCATAGAAAACGGACTTAAAATGAATGCCAGCAAATCAAAGGTAATGGTCTTTGAAAAGAGTGAAAGCAGAACAGTGTGTCAAATAAAAGTAGAGAATGAATGGCTTGAACAAGTCGACGAGTATGTCTATCTGGGTAGTATGTTCCAACGGAATGGACGGCCTGATAAGGATATTGAAAGAAGAGTTATGGCAGGAAGAGTTATCACAGAGTGAATGGAGCACTTAGACCAGTTATGAATGATCGCAACATATCAAGAGACGCTAAAGTTGCCATTCATAACGCAATCGTAGTGCCAACCCTGACGTATGCAAGTGAGACCTGGACATGGCAGAAGTCGCACGAAAGCAGAATAAATGCAGTTGAAATGAGATCGCTTAGAAGAATTTGTAACAGAACGATGTATGATAGAGTTCGGAATGAAGATACAAGGAAAGAATGTAAGATAAAGAAAGATGTAATTAACAGAATGAAAGTTAACTCATTGAGATGGTTTGGCCACTTGGGGAGAATGAACGAAGAACGCCTGACGAAGAAAATATACAAAGCTGACAGGAACGGAATAAGAGGTCGCGGGCGCCCAAGAAAAGGATGGCACGACCATGTAAACGATATTTTGAAAGATGGAAATGTAAGAAGCATGAACAACAGACGAACATGTATAAGACGATGTATGAATGTTGATGAGGCGATGAATGTGTGTCAAGATAGAAAATGTGGCGTTCGGTTCTCTCTGCCTACCCCGTGAGGGACATGGCGTGATGGTATGTATGTAAGTATGTATGTATGTACATTTTAAAAATGCTCCCATATGAAATTATTTTTTTGCACTTACCACGTCTGTGCACTTCACCATCGATATGATGTTGCGATTAACCAATAAAATTTACCTACACTATTTCATTAACTAATCAATTGTAAATATTGAAAATAATTGTGAGAAAATATGCATATTAATTATGAAAAGTTTAGGTCTGTTGCGTGATCCATTTTTGTAAATTAAAATTAATACAATTGTGAGATTAGCAATGATAGCTATCTTGATATAAAGGAACTTAGCCCTTGAGAAGAGACTTTAATGTGATGAAATATTAAAAATGGTGCAATCACTATATCATATTGTAGTTATTTTACTATTTTGTATCACAAGGAATTGAAATATGTACTAAATAGAAATAAAAATAAATATTTAGATAAGAAAGCTGTTTCTACAGTGTGACCCATAGAATGATCCCAAACGAATGGAAGGAATGGAAGACACTAGACCTTAGAACACACCACAGCTCATTTTTTACAATTGTCAAAGTTGACATTAAACATGAAAATTTTTAACATGATAAATAAAGACTAGCGTTGAAAATCATACAACTACGTAAATAATATGTTGAAAAATATAAATTATTTGAAAATTGTGATCAAATTCGATTACATAATAAACTTTTAACTAACGTCAAATGGCAAAGGCGTTGATAATATTTTTTCTGCAACCAATTTCTATTCAATTTATATAGCGACTCGCTCACGCGAGTCGTAATTATCATTAAAGACTAGCTAAACCTAACTGAAAATTATATGGGATGCAATGAAATACGACAGTGAAATATTAGTATGACGTCTGTCGTCTACGTAATCTCCATCACCCTTAACTTTTTGGTTAGGTTCAGATAGGCTTTACCAATAATGGTATCAGCACCTTTGTCATTTGAGGTTAGGAATAAGTTATGTCCCAACTGAGACTCCTGTCCCAAGCACAAGTTTTTAAACTTTATTGGGACAGTGCCTTTTTATAAAAAAAACTATATTAATTTAAATTTTTGTACTATGTTTCTGTTTATATTATGTAAACTCAATAAAAAAGAAAAGTTATGTATTCGCATTTGATCACAATTTTAATGAAACTAAATTTTTTCACATATTATTTACGTAGTTGTACGATATACCTACTATTTATAAAAATACTTGTGATTTTTGTTGTTGAAAATTTTCACGTTTAATTCCAACTAAGACAGCTCATCCAACATTGGTAAACATGAGCTGTGGTGTATTATAAGGTCTAGTATAGAAGACTGTCTTCATTGGGGTCTGGAATTCGACGGTTCAAAGTTATTAAATTGGTTTTTTTTTTGGAAATATTCAAAGACTTTTTTTTATACCGTGTCTCTATTTTTTCAACTACAAATTTATATATTTAACAGCCTTTATTACAGAAATATTAATAAATAAAAAAAACACCGAAACACCCCAACTAGATAATTTACCTAAAAAATATACACATTATAGCAGTAAAATATTTTACCCATTTGAAAAGGTACATGATGAGGTCCGATGACAACAGCTATGTGCTCTAAGAGCATGCTATTTGAACCTTCTTTGGAATCTACATCGTATATGTATATTAAAACTACCAAATACTGAACTAGTCAACCTCAGATATACCCTGAAGGTTTTCGATGGTTGACTATTATTAAAAATGTCATAATAAATAAAAATACCTCAAACTTTTCTTAAAAAAAATAGTAAAAAATAGAATTTAGTGTCGTCATCATTTCATACAATTCGTTTGATAGAATACAGAATATAGGTATAAGGACTATTATAATTTTGAAACTTAAATCTTCATACACACCATCAAGCCGTTTACCTATTCAGGGTAGGAAAAAATGACTGAAATCTACAATATCCTATCTTGACAGACATACATATTTTGTATAGGAAAACAAAATGTCTTAAAATATTCAATAATTTGAATCAAAGGCTTTATTGTTAGATGCAATTTCTTCAACTATATATTATACAATCGACATTTGGATCTCATGTGTGACATGTAACTATTATTTTGTATAAATTCTTCTAAGCGATCTCATTTCTGCAGAATTTATTATATTTTTTAAGAATCATCTGCCGTATTCAATGTGTCCATGTTTCACTTGCATAGTTCCTTCAAGGTCTATGCTACAATAGTATAATTACTTAAAACAAAATGTGTAATTAAATATGAACAATTATCGTGGCATAATGCTCGCCGTGAGAGTTAAAATAAAATGGTGGGATGGTAGCTGAGTGGTTCGTACGCAGACAGAAATCAATTAGACACAGATTCATAAATATTATACACACATTAAATGTAGATCAATACTTCCGCACATAAATTTACACGGATTTGTAGGAATAATTGTTACAAAATTAAATTTAACGAACACAATGATCTCATATCAAAAGGAATAATTTAGTCATCCGTGTATCAAAAGTCAAAGGATTGTCTTACAAAGGAAATAATCTTAATATAATAAAGTTTAGGTAACAAATGGAATGATCGGGTTAAGATGGGAATAATTTAGTTATCCACAGATCAAAAGTCAATGGATTAGGTACCACAAAGGAAATAACCTAAGTATAATAAAGTTCTTCAAATGGAATGATCAGATTTCAAATATATTTAGTCTAAAAATGTATCAAAAGTTAAAGGATTAGGTATGACAAAGGAAATAACCTAAATATAATAAAGTTTAACAAAGGGAATGATCTGATTTAAATGGGAATAATTTAGTTATCCAAAGATCAACAGTCAATGGATTAGGTCTAGGAAATAACCTTAGTATAATAAAGATCATCAAATGAAATGATCAGATTTCAAAAGAAATAATATATTCTAAAAATGTATCAAAAGTTAAAGGAGTAGATCTGGCAAAGTAAATTACCTAAATATAATAAATTTTAACAAAGGGAATGATCGGATTTAAATCGGAATAATTTAGTTATCCAAAGATCAAAAGTCAATGGATTTGGTCTAACAAAGGAGATATAATAAAGTTCATCAAATGGAATTATCAGATTTCAAAAGGAATAATTTAGGATTTGGTCTAACAAAGGAATAATCTAAGAGATAAATTCAGTTTCACAAATGGAATGATTTATTTCAAAAGGAATAATTTAGTAATAAAGGTATAATGCACACTCTTACACCTGTCGTTGGTTACCCTAAACTCCGGTTGGCAAAAACAAATAAATAAATTTTAATTACAATTATTGTTAAGTGATGTCCCTTTTTAGCAATTTGAAAATAAAAATTCAAAGTTTTCAGATTCACTTTGACTGAATATTTGACACTTTAAAAACACTGAGTAGCGAGTATTAGGTATAGAAATTTTCAAAATTTGAAAATAGTTGAATGGTAATCAAGTCTACATAATATAATCGATAAAGAAGAATATATTCGCACGCACTCACACACACAAAAATTTTCAGAATTCAATACCAACATGATACTAGTTGATAATCTGAAAAAAAATTACCGTATAAATTGCGAATTAATAAATCCCCACTTTAGGTAGTGAGGAGTGAAATCGAGAAAAATAAAAATCTTTTCTTTTTTATTTTATTTTATTTTATTTTATTTATTTTGGATATCCAACAGTACAGTAGAGCATAATGATATTAAATACAATGAAAAAAAAACAAGTAAATGTAGACTACAGTACATAATAATAGGACATCATATCAAATAATTTTAAAAGCTTAACATACAATTTACGAAAAATGAGAAAAAAAAAAAATTATAGGAACACACCAGAAACATACAAGGAATAGTACAGAGAGGATTATATTCTAGAATCATAACATGGGATTCTAACTCACTTAAGGATCAACGAAGAAGGTGTTGCAACCATTATGGTGACACATAAATAATACATTCATGCATATACTAGAGAGTGGAATTTTGAGTTATGTTATCAGTGCAAAGTTGGCGCTTTATCGCAATTTTGAACGAGTGTAGAGATTGAGTATGAAAAAAGTCAATGTTATTGAGCAGGTTGTTAAAATTGGAGGTGGCCCGGTTAGTAAAGAAATTTTTCCTAAGATTAGTTTTAGAGTGTGAAATAGATAAAGTAGGTTTTGATCTGACATTGCGGTTTGGAATGTGAAGTGAGATATTTTCTAATAAATTTGGACAATCAATGATGTTATGAAATAGTTTAAACAAAAATAGTGAGTCTGCAGTTATTCGTCTAGATGATAGTGATGGTAAATTAAATTTTGATTCAGCTAAGTACACGTTATTTATATGATTATGCGGGCCCATTAGTTCCCGACAGCCAGATTTATAGATGAGGTGTTTGAGGAAGCGTTTTTGTACACTATCCAGTCTATTTATGTACTTAAGATACATCGGGTTCCAAATTTGCGATCCGTACTCCAGATGACTTCTTACCATAGATGTATATAGAATTTTGAGGCATTCAATATTATATTATGCATAATTGTACCAATTTACTAAAGCGTTAAGGCCCTCATTCACGATCGTGCCATCCTTTCATATGGCTTGCAATCACTTCAAAATGCGCTCGTGAATATCAAAACCCGCACAGCCCAATTGGCCTGATACACCAAAATAGAATTCCAAACGATCGAAACTCCATAGTATCTCGACAAACGGCGCGGTGCATCTGTTGGTACAGCATGCTCGTGAGTATAAAAACCAGCGGTACATTGCGCCATCTTATTGCGCCGAGCTGTTTGACACTCTCGTGAATGCGAAAACACAAAATTTTCTCTTTGTATTTTCTCTTTTTATATATAAACAAACCGCTATAGCAGTTGTATAAAACTTATCATCAAAATTATAACTCATTTACACTTGTGGATTTCAAAAAAAATAATATTATTAATACGACCGCTTGTGTATACTAATTTTGATGGCTCGATGGCGCGCCCGTGAGTGTGATGAAAGCCGGTCCATATGGAGCGACGCCGAATGACACGATCGTGTATGGGCTGCTTCACGTTGCATGGGTTGATTGGAAGAGATTGCCCTATGGAAATAAGCAGTCTTTTGTATACATTGTTGTACGTTAACTGATTATAATAAATTATATTTATTAATGCAATCACAACAAAAATCATTGTTATAAGTTTCTATTTCTGTCAATATAAAAATATGTTGATACGTTTTGTATGAAACTACATCTACAATATAATAATACGTATAAAATGATTGTACATTTTATTAAGTAGGTACATCATATCTTTATAACAAGTTAATTGTGAATTGTGATTGTAAAAAAATCCCATAGTATTGCACTTCTAGATGAGCTACAAGCGTGCAATATTTTACAATATTCACCTGTTCACGAGATTATTTTAATGTTAATTAATTGCAACACTGTAGTTAAACTGGCACGTTCTCATTAACAGATTTATAGCGCAATTGCCTACAGAGTCAAACCCTTAGGGTGATATTTCAATAGATATATTGGGAAATTCTAAGACTGTTTAAGGTCTGTCTATGCCGTGTTACAAAATATATTTTGCAGTACGATAAATATCAAAATGGTGTCAAATTGTCTATGGCGCAGACTACGCATGCGTACTGCACACTGATCCGCCATGTTTATTTATGTCATGTCACCGTGATGTCGTGTAACCTAACATTTCAATTAATCTGTACTGATATCCTTAGGTTTTTATTTACAATATAACCCAACATGTGTTAATTATTCGTTTTTTTCCCTACACAACTGATATTTTCAACATGACTAAAATATCTCGGACCACCGTGGCACAGTTGGTAAGCCGTTTGGTTTCTGTACGGGCGTCCTGGGTTCGATCCCGAGCAGAAGAGAAATTATTTAAATTGATGTCTCACGCTAATATTTTTTCTCTGGGCGGGAAACACTGGTTAGTTGGAAGAATTTGCCATATGGCAATAAAATCGCCACTTGCGCAAAGTGCAAGGAAGTGTTTATTTATTTAAAATAACTAGTACGCTTCCATTTAGGTGTGAACTAAAATTAGAACGTTTTGATAATTGATTTTACTAAAATGTGGTTATAGAATAGGGAATTGGACTTATTCGTGACTTACTCAAAGTCTGAATGTTCCTAAATAGGAACGTTCCTATTTCAGCGTTATAGAATATCAACTTGGACTAAGTGGAATAAGAACGCACTTATTTTAGCCGGAACGTTCTTGAAACGTTATAGAATTGGACGTAGTAAATATTCTCTAACATTTTAAAAACTCTTTCATTGGAAATTATTTCGACCCATGAGATAAATAAAGAAAATTTTGCTATATCTATTTTACTTGAGGTCGGAACATATGGCTTCATACCTTCGTGCACTTGACTGAATAAAAATAAAAAAAGAACAACAATGGTTGATGTCATTCACTGGATTCATATCCTGAAATGGAGATACACCGAAGATGTGGTCAAGTATAATGTTAGCTTGGAGACCGAGAATGGCAACCAGGGGTGTTGGGAGATCGTCAATGATATGAAGAGACGACGTCAGCCGTCATTCTGGTGTCAATTGGATGCTTAGAACACAAGATAGAGTGGCTTGGAAGGAGGTGCAAGAGTCCTTCGTCCAGGAGTGGACGGGATTAGGCCGAGAAGAAAAAAACAACTGCATAAAATATATTTATTAGATTTTTATTAGAATTTTGGAAAATATTCATTGGGTATTTTATAAAGAAAGCATATATCTTTCAAAATTACAATTTTATTTTTGTATACTTAATAAATCATTTGTATATTAACTGTTTAATACAGTAATAAATTGTAAAAAAACGATATTATACATCGTAAATTAAAAATATATTGCATTGTTAGATATCTGACTTCAGAATCAAAGGGCCTGAAATCGATTCCCAGCGGAGACACAGTTTTCCATTTTGTTCCAGTTTGGATATTTGAGACGATTAATATTATAATATGCCTCCAGAATGTGACAACTTGTTATTTGGTGCGTATTAAATTTATAATTGACTTAGTACTTACCTGATATATGCCAGAATAGCAAAATAAAATAAATATACTTTTTCGATTAAATAAAATTTTCACCGTTTAATAATGTTTTTGGGCTAAGTGTCTCCTTTGCCTGGTCCTGTTTTCATCTCGATTGTTTGAATAAAAAAAATGAAGGTAACTACATACCTCTTGTTATAGTATTTTATTAATGGCTTGTTATTTGTATTAATTCGATATTACATCAGAATGATAAAAATATTATATTTTTACTAACAATGGAGGAAAAAAAAAATACCAGACTGTGTTGTAATAATTTGTCCCACTAAAAGCAAGGTCACCCTCAATAGACAGTAAACGCTATAATTAATTAATCATACCTGTTAAAATTAAGATATGATGTGCAATATCTGTATCAAGATTCGTGATCGTGGCTAAGGTAAATTCATAGTTTTTTCAAGTAAATTTAATTTCGATAAATCGGGACTTGTGCGTCTGTGATGGGCTCAATCGATGATATTTTTTTTTATTTCATTTGGGTTAAATTTAGACAAAATACATCGTTAAGACATAAAAAACACAATAATAACATCAAGGCCTATTAAATTTTGTCATTGTGATTTAGGAAAAAAATAATACAACAAGTTTACAAATAATCTCACATGAAAACTACCTTCAGACAAAGAAATGCATCATTTATCGCTCCACGAATTTATAATACTTTACCTATGTCTCTCAAGGGAATAACTTCACATACATTATTTAAAACAAGAATAAAAAAATATATAGGGAATTACGGAAGGACAGAAATTGCCTAAATACTAAAATTTTAAAAATAATTCTGAGAAATAATATTTAATAATATACCTACACGCTACACAAACTGGTTCGAGGATTGTCTTTACATTGCATCTTATTATAAGACAAACAAACTTTAAAACATTTCTCTTTTTTATTACATAGATTAATTTCAAAGAAGAAAACTTGATTTTATATTTTATTTGATTTGTGACTCAAGTCAAATAATATTGTTATATATACTGAGTATATACGTTGGGAAGACCATAGAACAAATTTTAATGTCAAACTGCTACATAACATAAGCAACAACAACGGGTGTGCATATTATGGTGGAAATAATATTAGAATAATAACATATCAAAATTTACTGTATCGGTTTATACTGTTGTGTTTAAGATATTAAACTATGTAATATTGTAATATGTTGTGTTGTGATGTCTGGTGTCCGTTCTAATATTTTTTGGAAAAGACAAAATAACTATGTAAAACCGAAATGTCAAATATTTGGCATGGTATAATTGTAATCTGCTAGCCCTAGAACAGGGTAACCTAGTTGGGCAGCAGTAATCTTCATAACAGTCTTTGTGATAAAGGTGTGAAAAATAAATAAATAAATATATCTAAAACATCAAACTATGTATGTAAATAGGTACACTTACTCGTAAGTACAACAAGAACTTAACACCGTCATGGTTTCCTATACTAAGCGGGCATTGATCATTGAATTATATGTATCAATGGCATTGATTTCCTTTTGTATTGAGTATTTAAATGTTATGGAACTGAGGTGGAATATGTCAAACTCTTGAAACCAGTTGTTGTATGTATCGCACATTTAAATGAAATGATATTGAGTCGATATTGTTATTTATAATGTTGTACAGAAGCATCTTGTCATTATTTATTGTGCGTCTATTCTCGAGACTGTCGATTTTATGATGGGTTCTTGCGCAGTCGTAGCTGGGGAACTCGAGGTATGCTATACGGTTTAAATATTTTATGAACAATTTTCTTATCCTCTCAATGCGTTGTTTGTATATCGTATATCTTGGGGACCAGATCTTCTTCTTATCGTGTCGGTCAGACTACAGCCCCCTTCGCTCCCAAAATGCCACAACTCCAACTACTTTGTCCTCGAGGCGGGCTCGCTCCGCAAAATCTCTCCAGTCACACTGTTCGGGAATCAATGGACATGCGAGGAGATGCTCGGTGTTCTGCTCCTGCCCACACTCACACATCGAGTCCTCAATAATTCCCCATCTCTGTAGGTTCTTCTTTGTGCGGCCTACCCCAGTCCTAATCCTGTTTAACGTTTTCCATATTGGCCATGGGAGGTCATGGCCTGGTGGTAGGGTTTCCATTGGAGTGTTGAATATAGTCCCTTGCGATTCCCTTGCTGAGTCCCTCCATAGACGTTTTCTCGCATTCTCGGGTGTGTCTGTCAAGGGGTTGGTTGCATTTAGGAAGCTCCTCCTGGACTTGAGGCGACTAATTGGTGGTTGGTGTCCATATAGCATATGTCTCTGGTCAGTGATTTGCTTACTTCTCTCCGCCTGTGCTATCACCTCCCGCCGAATATTTGGTGGGGCAATTCCGCTGAGAGCATATATTTTGTTTGAGGGTGTTGATTTAAGGCATCCTGTTATAAGTCTATTTGCCTCATTTAGGGAAGTGTCCACTTTTTTTGCGTGCGTTGATTGCCACCAAACAGGGCAAGCATACTCGCCAGCGGAGTACGACAGTGCTATCGTGGATGTTCTGAGCACGTCGCGACTTGCTCCCCATTTTGAAGCAACCAGGTTCCGTATAATGCTGTTCCTAGCAGACACCTTTTTCTGTTTATCTGTGCAATGGGTTCTATAGGAAAGGAATCGATCCAGTTTAACCCCCAGATATTTTGGTTCTGCGCAGTTCTCCAATTCAACGCCCTGCCAATCAATTTTAAGCTTTTTTTTAGCTTCTTTGTTTCTTAAATGGAAGGAGCACACTTGAGTTTTTGCTGGATTGGGTTTAAGGTGGTTATCTTTATAGTATTTTGTCATTCTAACCAACATTCTTGATATCTTTCCTTCCACATCCTCAAATAAGTCACCTTGTGCTGTTTTCGCCTGATCGTCGGCATATATAAAGTGTTGGGTTTCTGGTCCTATAGGTTGGTCGTTCGTATATATGTTGAAAAGAGTCGGCGCCAGCACGCTTCCCTGTGGTAATCCGTTCCTCTGTATTCTCCACCGGCTGTTATTGCCCTGTAGTGACACATAGAATCTGCGGTTTTTCAAGACTGATTCACAGATTTTAACTAGCTTGAAATCTTTTGTTATGCTATAGATCTTTGATAGCAAAATTCTATGGTTCACTGTGTCATACGCGGCGCTCAAGTCTATGAATACAGTTCCAGTTATCTTATAGAGGACCAGATTGGAGATGCATTTTCGAGTATTGGTCGAACTATGGTATAGTATTAAGGCGTGGTGGCCACTATAGCGGGTGTGCGCTTATTACCAATTTGGCACGTGACCACTGTAGGTCAATTAAATTAGTTAATAGTAACCCTATATAACGATGGATACCTCAGTTAGGTTTTTAAGGTAAGTTTGACAGGTAAAGAGATGTTGTGTCATCTATTGTTTTGTTTATATACCCTATTGTTTTGGTATATAGGGGTTGTTGTACTGTCGCCTGGTAAACAGCCTTTAGGGGTATGTCAGTATGAAGACTTATTTATTGTTGCATACAAAAGTGAAAGTGTCACCTTTGAAGTCATTACCCTTTCTAATTGTTTTGATTGATTTTTACTTGTGACAGAAATACCATATATTTGATGTATGTATTCTGCCACAGTATATAGATTTTAGCCCTCTGTATATCTACATATACTACGGTATAGATTTAAAGAGGGTTGCTGCTGACTGGAAGCAGAACGTCCAAGACAGAGAAACCTGACCATCTAGACAACGTGTAATTTAGCTCAAGAAAAGAAACAAGAAAAGATAACTCAATGAATGTAAGTGAAAATTGTCACGTGACTGGCAACTGTCACTTCCATACATAGAGTTATCTTTTCTTGTTTCTTTTATTGAGCTAAATGACACGTTGTCTAGGGGGGCTGGGTATATATGAGAGAGACCGATGTCCAACAGTGGACAGATATGGTTGAAAATGTAAGTAAATGAAATGGTTAAATAGTAAATTTTGAAAATTTTTTTCCTCTCAAAATATATGTCTTTGAAATCCCCCCAAAAAACCCCAAAAAGAAATAAAAAAAAAGTTTGTTCAGATCTTTATTCGATTGCGGGAGTTTTTTGAATCTTGAATTTGGTGAACACTTTTCTTGTAATATTAGTTTTGATAAAACCTTTTTTTATTTTTTATTGTCATCTTCATCTTCATCATCATAAGCACGACAGCCCTCGGTGGGCCTTGGCTGTATCCAGGAGTCTCCTCCTTTCCCGTCTATCCGTTGCCTTCGTTCTCTAATTTATAATATATACTGCGGAGGCCTCGGCATCGACATTGTCCATCATTCGAGTCCTTGGTCTTCCTGGTCTCCTTCGACCTTGTGGCACAGAGAGTGTGATGCGTTTTGTGGGGTTGTCGTCGTCCATTCGGATTATGTGACCAGCCCATCTCAAGCGCCCTATCTTGAAGGAACTGATTACATCGGGCTCTCCATAGGTAGGTCTCATATAGCTCCCCGTTGTGTCGACGACGCCAACCATTTTTCTCTTTTATTGGCTCGAAGATCGTTCGAAGCCGCTCAAAAGCCGCTATGGATCCTTCGGTTTGCTTAATCATCACCTAGGTTTCTGAAGCATACATACATGAGGACTGGTTTAATGAGTGTTTTGTTCAGGAGGATCTTTGTGTTTCTCCTATCTAGTTTTGACTTTAGCTGCTTTTGAAGGGCGTAGAAGCATCTGTAAGCATCCATAATTCTTCTTCTGTCTTCTTCTCGTGTGTAATATTTTTTTATTGTAAATAACCAAAATACTACATGGCCTATAAAGTAGGTTTATACTTCAATCTGAAGGGGATATGAAAATTTACTATTATTTTTTTTAAATAACTATGCATGCTATTAAAAGACATCTCAAATTTTACCTTATCTTCAAGACAAAATATGGTAATATACAACATTTGTTTGAGTTTCTTATATTACTTGTGTACATTCCGTTCGCCCAAGGTCATAGACGTTAACAAGGGCCTTAAAGATAAAAAAAACTGGATGATCATTGTTAAAAAAAGACCAAGATTTAAAAAAAAAATTAAAAATTATCATCATTAATTCATACCATCACGACAAATCCCACAATGTGCGGTAACCAGCGAAAGGTGTGCGTGTGCGCAGTACCTTATAAAAGGAAACTCGATACATGAATAAAAAATCCTGTTCATCGCTTGTAATAAATAGTTAATTTTATGAAAAACTAGTGAACCCCCGGCAAACTTCGAATTGCCTGTATAATTAAAAATCGTCCTCCATAACCACCCGTCGCTTCAGACTCTTCAATACCTCCCATCCCTTCAGTTACTCCCGTCCCTTCAGTTACTCCCGTCCCTTCAGTTTATCCCGTCCCTTCAGTTACTCCCGTCCCTTCACTTACTCCCGTCCCTTCAGTTACTCCCGTCCCTTCAGTTACTCCCGTCCCTTCAGTTACTCCCGCCCCTTCAGCTACACCCGTCCCTTCAGTTACTCCCGTCCCTTCAGTTACTCCCGTCCCTTCAGTTACTCCCGCCCCTTCAGCTACACCCGTCCCTTCAGTTACTCCCGTCCCTTCAGTTACTCCCGTCCCTTCAGTTACTCCCGTCCCTTCAGTTACTCCCGTCCCTTCAGTTACTCCCGTCCCTTCAGTTACTCCCGTCCCTTCAGTTACTCCCGTCCCTTCATTGCCTCCCGTCCCTTCATTGCCTCCCGTCCCTTCATTGCCTCCCGTCCCTTCATTACCTCCCGTCCCTTCATTACCTCCCGTCCCTTCATTACCTCCCGTCCCTTCATTACCTCCCGTCCCTTCAGTAGGTCCCGGTCATACGCTCGACAATTCATCAAAGTTTCATTGAAATTGATTGAACGGTTCCAAGGATAGTCCACCTTCATCGGTAAAATGACCTGATACCCGATGAAGAAGAAGAAGAAGATTTTTTTTTAATCCAGAAACCATCCCGGGCATACACTCGACAATTCATCAAAGTTTCATTGAAATTGAATGAACGGTTCCCAGGATAGTCCACCTTCATAGGTAAAATGACCTGATACCCGATGAAGAAGAAGAAGAAGAAAAATTTTTTAATCCAGAAACTATCCCGGTCATACGCTCGACAATTCACCAAAGTTTCATTGCAATCGGATGAACGGTTCTCAGGTTAGTCCACCTTCATATGTAAAATGACCTGATACCCGATGAAGAAGAAGAAGAAGAAGAAAATATTTTAAATTCAGAAATCATCCCGGGCATACGATCGACAATTCACCAAAGTTTAATTGCAATCGGATGAACGGTTCCCAGGATAGTCCACCTTCATAGGTAAAATGACCTAAAACTCGATGAAGAAGAAGAAGAAGTTAAAATTTTTTGATCCAGAAACCATCCCTGGTATACTCTCGACAGTTCACCAAAGTTTCATCGCAATCGGATGAGCGGTTTAGGAGCGCATTCAACACATACATAGATACATAGATACATACAAACATTCAAATTTATAATATAGATAAATAAGTAATTCATTGGAATAATGTCTAGCGTATTTAGTTTAACACAGGTATAAATAAAAGATTGCCGAATAATTTAAAATTTGTTAAATATAATTTGTTATCCAACTGTCGATTCGTTCATGAGAATTAAATTCTCTCAATGAATCGACATTATTAAGCCAAGATGCGTGTACGAAGGAGCATTTTGTATGGCGTCGTGGACTTATGTACATGGATTTACTAAGAATTTGGAGTAGAATATTTTATGTGAGTTTTGTATGCCTGTGTGTGTGTGTCTGTCCCCCCCCCCATATAACTTTTGATCCGCTCAATTTACAGAGCCCGAAATTTCAGAATATATTAACAGTTATAGGCCTACAAAACTTTTATACTCAGAATTCTGAATTTTTGTTTCAGTCAGGGGTTATCAACTTTTAAAATTTTGGTTTATTTTTCCATGTATCTCAAAAACCATAAGAGCTAGAACGCTGAAATTTGGTATAAACATAGACAAATACAAAATCTCAAACATATTTTTTTATAAAAAAATTTCAGGGTTCCTCAAACATTTTTTATTAAGAAAAATATTTTTTTTATGATAAATTTATGAGTTTAACTGCCTATATTTCCATTTTTTTTTTAAATATCAAAAAAAGTCGAAACACCCCAACTAGATAATTTAATTTTCTATAAAAAATATTAACATTGTATTAACATTGTATCACACAATATCTAAGAAGACTTAATTTTTTGATACTAATCTCCAAACATACATACATACCATCATGCTGTTTTGATATTCTGGGTAGGATCAAAGGACTGACCTCCATACTATCCTATCTAGACATACATACCTAGGTACATGTGTTGTATAGAAAACCAAATATCTTAAAATATTAAATAATTTGTATTTATGGGTTTATAGTTTGGTACTTATTCTTCAACTATACATACTATCGCTATCGACAGTTGGATCTCATGTGCTACATGCAACTAGGTAAATATATTCAGGGATTGAAATTTTATTCGCTGAATACAATGCGATAGTTGTACTGACCGTAATGTATGTCAGTGAGACATGGTCATAACAGGAGATGAGTAGAAAAACCGTGTGATGATGTACGAAAAATATATTGATGAGACAGGTTTGATTATACGTGGCATTACAAAAGAAAACGAGTGGGTTGTGGTCAACGTTATACTCCTCACTATCAAGTCACTCTACAAAGTATTCAACAAAATTTTCAGTATTTTTTTTAAATGAGTTTAAAAAAATAATAATAATGAACACTTCCATGCGCCCTGCGCAAGTGGCGAGTTTATTGCCGTCTGGCAATTTCTTCATACAAACCAGTGTTTCCAGCCCAGAGAAGCAATATTTGCGTGAGAAATGAATTTAAATATATTTCTCCTCTGCTGGGAATCGAACACAAGACGCCGGCACAAAAACCGAACGGCTTACCAACTATGCTACGGCGATCGGTTGGTCGAGTTAGTTATTTTTTTTGTTTTAAATATTTTATTATGAAAACTTGATAATTTTTTAATGCCATTTTTTATAATAATAGTGATGAGTTATACAGTTTAAACTATAAAGACGCAAACACACTCAATCTTTCTTATATTTAATTTTGTAGGTATTTGAATGAATATGGGTCGTATTACAAGAGTTATTTGAGAAAACATAAGAAAAAGGTAATGTCCTGTACTGTGAAAATAATGCTTACCGGACCTCAACTTACGGGATCCAGAGTCGTATTACATGAGTTATTTAAGAATAATGTAAGAAAAAGTTGAGGTTCCGTAAGCAGTATTCTCGCAGTACGGGACCTTACATTTTTTCTCAAATAACTCTTGTAAAACGACCCTTATTACTATAGTTTTTCACTAGCTTTGTATCGCCCGGGAGTGATTGAAATATTCAGTGCATATAATGATTTCTCATTTATTGAAAGATAAAAAAATACACTTAGTAGCATCTTAGTAGGTTGTATTTTTTCCGCCTGTAGATATTTAAATATGTTCATTAATCATCCTTAACATACATAAACATAATAAATCAATTAAGCTATTGAATAACTTATTATAAAAAATACGACTATAGATTAAAATAAAATTATTCATTTGTTGTACCTACAAAGTGAGTAATCTTTAATCATCGGCTAATATTCATTCTTAATTACTTCTCTGCAAATCGTTTATTTACGAGACGATATGAAACAGCTACCTATATTCAATGCTTTTCAACCTTAACATTACATTATGTGCGTTTACTCAATTGTCACTACAGTATTTTATTTTTTCATGTTGAAACATAGCCTGAAGAGCAAACGGTTATTTCCGAAACCGGTCGCATAGGTAATTAAAAATGTTAATTGAATACAACAAAATAAAGCACAAATTAATGTTCACCACTTACATGTACATTTTATTCAATAAATTGTTAAGTTGATTGTCCCTCTCGTTATGTTAGAAAAGATCAAACCTTCAGATTTTTTCCCTGCAGAACTAAGTCCAAAATACACTCTTCCAAAGGGCATGTAACATTCATAATGTATTATTAAATAATTTTGATATTTTTAGACATACTAAAATAACATATAAACATGCCATTTCAGAGACCAAACGTTTGTAAAATAAACAATCAAAAAAATATCAATTACACAAAAAAATGTAATTGATATAATATATCGTACGCTGATGATACAGCTATTATTTGTAGAACAAAAAACTATCAACAATTGAACATAAACGCAAATACCAATATCAATATTACAAACATCTAAAATCACACGCAAACAAAACTTATTATTCATAGCAACAATTGTAAGTCAGCAAATATCTGTGATGACAAATGCATGAATTTGCTGAGAGTGGAATATATCAAAAACTTGGGTATGACAATAGACTCGAATATCAAATGGAAGCCACATATAAATATTACGACTTAAAAAATTCGTAAACGAGTTTACATTTTTCTAAAATTAAGGAATATACTGTCATTGAATTTTCTTAAAACTTTGTATTGTGCATTTACCCAGTCAATAATAGAATATTATGGAATTTTAGCATGGGGTGCAGCATTTAAAACCAACATTAAACCTGTTAAAACTACCCAAAATTTAATCATTAAAGTTATTAAAAAAAACCAAGAGACTACCCAACACAGCAACTATATAAAGAATTTGGAGTAAAACTGGATAGCACGTTTAAAAGAAGTGTAGTATTTCAAACTTACAAAAATATTATTGATAACAATGATAATATAGATTTAATAAGTACCCGTCCTTCGTCAGAGAGACAAATTAAGGTTCCAAAATACAATACATCAACCATGCAGCATCACTATTCTTACCTAGGAATAAACTGTTATAACAAACTTTCTTTAGATATAAGAAAAATTAAACCTATTGTAAAATTTAAAAAAGTATACAATAATTTTATCTCAAATCACTGTTAAGCAATTATGTATCTAATGTAATATCTTTTATGTACCTATTAATAAATAAATTATGGACTTGAAATAAATGCTACGCTCTTCCTCCGCTGAAAACGAGATTTACTCTTTCAGTGGATTAATACGTAAAATATAAATGTATTAATTATAAGAAATATTATATACCTTTGTACCAATATATTATTTTGCAATAAATAAATATTTTAATTGTATTGGGTGTTTGAGAATCATTGACGAAACATTAAACAAATTTGATATGGAAGTTGAAGCGAGTAGGTATTGTTTGAACAAAAATCATAAATAATATCATAGACAATTACCATAGAATAGAATACAAGGATTGTCACAAGATGACAACATTGTCAAGTTCATTATCTGTGACCACAGAAACACAATAATTATAATTTAGAAATTTCACTTGTGTGTTCGTGTCACGACATCATTTAACCAACAACGCAAGGTTAAACCGTGTGTCCAGTTCCGTTTTATACAATTTGATAATCGTAGGTCATAGATAAAACATAAATCTTCAAATAGAAAAATAAACAACTGTTTAAATCTTGGAAATATTAATACTCTAGAGACTCCCATTTGTAAATATTCATTACAGAGGTCGTTAGGTACCTATTTTACTAATTAGTAGTAGTTAGAAATCACAGATGACACTACGCTACAATACAAGAAAACGGTTATTTGATTTAAAAAAATTATATGATCAAAATACAACGCTTGTTTTTGATTTTACGACAAATTTATAACATCTCAATAGTGACGAAGTTGGAAAATTATAGGATAACGTTCACCAATCTATGCCTTTTTATCAATCTAATTCTTGAAAGTTCTATTCATTTTCATAAAAATCTATGAAGTGACGAAGAAACTTTTTTGTAACGCCATCTATTGAGAAATTGGTTTATTAAAAATGAAAGCAACCGTCCTCATACATGAGGTGACAATGGTTTCGCACATACATATGTCATCCCTGAACTGCGCCAGAATTATAAGAAGGCATAGTTGGTGAACGTTGCGCAAGTGCATACAGTGATCACATAAACTAGTCGATGACAGATCGAGTTTCTGGTTCTTCTATAATATTCCAACTTCGTCTCTATTGAAATTTGTCAATAAAATATAATTGACTCCTGACAGGAAATAAAAATCATTATTTTGGATATGTGCAACTATAAAAAATATTCGATTCAACTTTTTAAAAATTACCGCTATACCGATTCCCGGAAGAAATTTATTACTTTTTTAATGGTCAGGTATTCATGGCTGATACATTTCTTTATGTTGTATAATATTCTTGTAAAATATTTCCACCTCGGTACGGGCTATGCCTAGTGAGGTAGGTACCTATATAATATGTACATCTTATTGTGAACTTGTAAAGAGTGATTTTAAATAGTGAAGGTATTAGAGATACTCCACCCAATATAAAGCTTCGACCTCAATAGAGGTTGTAAAATCGAATCGAAACAAGCATGAAAATCAAATATGTATATTAATTTTTTGAAAGTAATATCATTGTTGATGTTGACTATTATGATATATTTTTGGACACAGCTGACTCGTTTTCATTATAATTTAGAAAATCATAATTTATGAGTTGAATATTTCCGGATTTCCCCAATGTGATTAGGAAGATATTTTTTGTTAGTTTAAGTCAATTAGGAATTAGGAAGATATTACATATGTACCTATATTTATTATTAGGAAGATATGTATTTTGTTCAACATTTTTGTTCCGAGAAATTGGTCGCTTAGATAATTTTATTTTATTATAAAGACAAGAAACAGATAGATACACATGCTCATTCAATATCATCATCATAAGGTAGACAGCCCTGGGTGGACCTTGGCTAAATCCAGCATTCTATTCCATTGTTGCGTATCTGAATCCTTTATTTTCCAGTTTCTGATTTGCGGAATGAATACATCAGTGCAGAATGCAGTCCATCCATTGCAGATTGGGCCTTTCTGCTTATTTGTCTTGTCTTTGTGCTGTGGAGAGTGTAAGGCGTTTTACTGGGCTGCCGTCGTCCATTCTGATAACATGACCAGCCCATCTCAGGCGTCCCACCTTAGTGAAATGGAACTGATCACATCGGGCTCCCTGTTCCCGAAACACGTAGTGGTTTAAATGTAATATAAATATTGGCATTTAACAAAATAGTGTTTTTTAATAATGATTTACACAAAGTAGAAGCCTCCACATTTGATTATATATATAGATTAATCTCTTTTGATATTAAAACGTTTATTCTTTCTCGATCTTGTTATTGGCGGAAAGACTTGGACGGTACATCGTCTCAGATCTTAAATGGTAACTATTATGACATATGCATTTTAATTATAATGATACTATTATATTGGCGTGATTGAACTTATTTTATGATTTTTAATTACTGTCATCATTCTGTCAATTAATAACATAAAAAATAACATATCCAGTAGTCAAATTGGTACACGGTGATTTGATTAGTTTTCATTATCAATTGACGTATGAAATCCGTTTAAAAAGAAATCAAATTACATTAGTATATGTATGTATGTTGATTGTATCATTATGTCACATAATTTATTTTTATGTCACATGTTACATAATAACGGTTCATTCCTATCCAGCTTCAAGCCCAAATCCAAAACCTTAATTTTATATATGTTTTATTAAACGGCCATGGCGGATTTGATAACGATAATAATAACAATTAAGTACTACAAATAATAACACTCAATTATCATTACAACCATTATTACTTATGCACTTCCTCAAAAGAATTAGCAGATCAATACGTAAACTGTAAATTATTTAATTTAATGCAACTGTCGATCAAGGGCGGATCCAGCTTTGGCGCCAGGGGGGGGTCACATAGTCGTGGTCAAGTCACAAGAAGTTATAATTTAATTTTGATAATAATAGATACAAGTAAAAAGCAGGTATTTTATGAATAAATGTAAGTACTGTACTTAAAAATACCTACCTTTATTTAAATAACAAAGTCAATTTTTCTTTTACGTCTTCTCCCGAAACGCGTTATCACTTCATCTACTTCAATGGGTACGTTTTTATGGACGTTGAGAGGTGACGTTCTTCAACCATTGAAGCTCTTAGCCACGATTTGATTTTTCGTTACTAGGTCTAACTTGACGTTAGTCGAAACAAAACGCACGCAATTGTCACACGAAATGTGACATATGAAAGGTGGCGGTGGCGCATTAAAATTCAAATTTTCGATGCGTTAGCTCCCGAATATGCGTTTGGCGTCAAACAAAGTATTATATTAATTTAATTAAATATACTTAAAAATCATGTTTAACAATTTTGATTAGTGGTCCACCTAGGTCCTGGACCCAGCCCAGACCCCCATGACCCCCCCCTGGAACCGCCCTTGCTGTCGATTCGTCTCAGATAATTTATATCTCTTAATGAACCGAGAGTATTAATCTAAGTCCTGTGTGAGAGAATATATACGGTAGTAGAGTTTTTGCATGGTTTTTCCAACTTCGAAGTCAAAAAACACCAACTTAGAGGCTTCGCAGAATATCTGTTCCGTACTTGGATTTACTCAGAATTTGGAGTAGAACATTTAGTGTGTCTGTGAGCGTCCCCTTATATCCTTTGATCCGTTTGATTCCCAGAGCCTAAAATTACAGAAAATATAGAAAATTTAAAGCCTATTCGGAATTTCGTACTCTCATTTCAGTCCGGTGTTGTCAACTTTTAAATTTATATTTTCCATATATCTCAAAAACCATATAAACTAGAGCATTGAAAATTTGTATAAATATATATAAATAAAAGATCTCAAATTATTTTTGATAAAAAAATCCAGATTTTCTCAAAATTTTGTTTATGATAAATTTATGTGTTTGACTGCCAATATTTGCAAATTTTTTGAAAATATCGAAAAACGCCGAAACACCCCGACTAGAAAATTTAATTTTTCACAAAAAATATCTGCATTATAGCAGTAGGTAGATTCCAAATTTTTGTTAATATATATAAGTTTTTGAATTGTTATTATTTTTTAGTTGATTTGACAAATCTTTTTTAATTATGAGAAATATTAAAAATATTATTTTTTAAAACAATACCCATTTTCAAATATATTAACGAAATACCAACCAAATTAATCATGTTCTATATTTTTTATTGATATCTTGTATACATTTCAATTTGCTTTAATGTCGAATCGACTTGAATATCGCACTTTTGTTAATGGACGTATTTTGTTAATAGCGGCTTTGGCCGAACGCTCCGCTTCGGCTTCGGCCAAACTCTGATTTTCGATAACCCGACTACGTGACATCCGAAAACGATGAAAATACTGTCGACTTATTGTCGACCTTCGTGGTTCAATTGGTTAGGTATCTGACTGCTGATCCAAGGGTCCCGGGTTCGGTTCCCGGTGGAGACACAGTTTAATTGTGTTTTAAGTCTCCAGAATGTGGCAACTTGTTATTGGGTGCGTGTTAAATAATTATTTGACATAGTACATGTTAGTTGCCAGAGAAGCTACATAAAAAAAAAATAGAAAATAGTGGAAGCACTATACTAAGCCGGTGCCTCGCAGCATAAATACTTACAAAAATACTTAAATAATTTATAATTCAAAATGGGAATTTGACATATTGCTTGTTTATAAGATAATATATAGCAAAAAGATATTGGCTACATTTTAATATATTTATCCTCATATTGTAGGTATTATTATAATATAGGTATTAATTTAATAACTTAGAATATCAAAATCATATATTTGTTGCTACATAGACACCTACGTTATAATACCTATGTATTTATGTTGTGTTGTTGATATAATAACATCATTATCAGCACGGAATAACCAATTTAAATTAAATCATAATATATGATAGTGATAGTAATTATTAATAACAGTTAGTAGTGTAGTAATATTCAAAGTTAGAATACATATCTCTAAAAAGTATAATTTTTGTCTTAAAATTATTTATATTTTTTGTGTTAAACTTACAGTCTTCACAACACGTCTTACAAAAATATTTACTCTCCATTTGTGGACCAATTAAAATATTAAATTAATTTAAAAATATTTTAATAAAAAAATAGTAGTTCTTCTTGACGTTTTGTGAGTTTTTGAATTGATATGTTAAAGTGATTGGTGAAGTTTTTAAATCTAAAATATACTTAATTAATGTTTTTTTTAATGATATACAACCAATCCATATCATTCGTAGACATAATACAATGAAAGAACTTAATATTTGACTCAAAAAACAACAGATTCATTTATATCTTACTATTGATCGCCCAGTGGTTTATTAAATTTTTATGTTAATTTTATATGAGTTATTGAGGTTCTTTTGCCAAAAAGTATAACCCTTTAATCATTGCTTTTCTTTTACTTATATACAATTTTTTGAAATTTTGTTTTAGTACATCCGCTGCGAGCGTGTGCCTTCATTACCTATATGATTAAAAAACATTAGTACCTAATATTAATCAAACTTTTCTCTTCGCGTTTTTTAAATCAATTTGATAAATGATATTATTGTTCAAGTACAATTTAACCTATCGTTAAGTCCATTTAGTTTTGTTCTTAAACACGTAGGCCTCATAACGTCCTTCTCCTGACTAACAGTCGTATCTGCAAAATGCAAATTGTTCAGGGGGGGCAAGTCTGGTTCAATCGGCGAAATCAAAACCCTCGTGATTACCCATATCATGGATATAATTATTATATGGAGTTCTACAATATCTTTAGATGTCATCACTAGGGTTATGATTTCGCCGGTCGAACCAGACTTGCCCCCCCAGGAGAGCGTTTTTAGTGTTTTACCGTGCATATTTCATCTCTCCCAGCACACGGTGACACGGTGTTAAATATATTTTAATATTTTATTTGTATTCTTATATATATATATATATATATATATATATATATATATATATATATATATATATATATATATATATATATATATATATATATATATATATATATATATATATATATATATATATATATATATATATATATATATATATATATATATATATATATATATATATATATATATATATATATATATATATATATATATATATATATATATATATATATATATATATATATATATATATATATATATATATATATATATATATATATATATATATATATATACTGACACGGGAGTCGACATTTTGTTTCTCACGAATAGCGGAGCACAGAGTCGACATGAGAAACAAAAAACTTACATCCTCACTTGTACAACACTCGCTCACAGAAGGACATACAATAGATTTTGACCATTCAAAAATAATAGCAAGTTTAAACAGTGAACCTCTCAGAATTTACAGGGAAGCTATAGAAATATATAAGAGAAGGGATATAATGAACAATCGGGACGACGGAGTTCGTTTGCCTAGTACCTGGAAGAACATTTTATATGACAAACAATACAATAATAATATTAATAATACCATAGCGAAAATAACCCCAAAACACAACAATAATAATATTAATGTCACAACTAAAATTAACAATAAATCACAACACAAAAATAATGATAAAATATTATTACCAACGAACACGACAGCAGGTGGGCGTGTCACAAGGAGCCAATCACGTCGCGCTAACAATATTTGACATAAGCGGCCATCTTGTACGCTACGAGTCACTTGACGGTGAGCTTTCAGTGTGAGTAGACGTGTGTCGCGCGCGTGCTTTTCGTTAAGTCCTTGAAAATGCCTGGTAATATTCAGGCGAAACGTCGGAAGACAAATGGTCTTAGTCAAGACCTACTGACACGGGAAAACCGAGATAAAAATATTATAACATATATATATATATATATATATATATATATATATATATATATATATATATATATATATATATATATATATATATATATATATATATATATATATATATATATATATATATATATATATATATATATATATATATATATATATATATATATATATATATATATATATATATATATATATATATATATATATATATATATATATATATATATATATATATATATATATATATATATATATATATATATATATATATATATATATATATATATATATATATATATATGAATCATTCTTATAAATATTAGAATCGTATTTGCACATAGGTCTATTAGTGAGATTTTGTTTTCAGTAATTCGTAGACAACAAATCACTATAGCTATTCCAAGTTAACCGGAGGTGATACGAAACCTTTAGTGAGAACATGCGTACAACATATAAATACATATTACCCCCTATTCAGTAACTAAAATAGGAACGTACTTAAATTGTAGATTTTAGATTTATACTCTTATTTCAGCGTTATAAAATATCAACTTGGACTAAATGGAATAGGAACGTACCTTAATGGGCCGGAACGTTCTTAAAAAGTTACTGAATTAGACGTATTTTGAATAATTATGAAAATTATGAAATTTTTATAATTTTCATAATTATTCAAAATACGTCTAATTCAGTAACTTTTTAAGAACACTCCGGCCAAAATAGGTACGTTTCTATTCCATTTAGTTCAAGTTGATATTTAATAACGCTAAAACGAGACCGTAAATATTAAATCTACAATTTTAGTACGTTCCTATTTTAGTTACAATAGTTACCCCCTGTATTGGCGGTCCTAACTCAATTTTGCAAAAAAATGTCAGATACGACAGTTAGTCAGCAGAGGGACGATAACGTGCAAGTACCTACTTCAACGAAAAACCTCATAAAAATAGTTAACTGTGACCTCATTTGCTTGCTTCTTCAACAATAAATTATGAATTTAATATTTTTTAAATTCAGAAAGGCTTTATGAAATTACATCACATCCATTTTCTTGGTCCATAATTATTTTTATTATAGATCAATTAAAATCTCTAATTTACTGTCTATTCATTAGTATAGGTAATAAAAAATTATGTTAATTCCATAAGTGAACATTGAAAAATTGATTATTCCAATATCTTATAAACAATGACTGGCAACATTGATTCTTTTAAAACGTCCTTAGTCGTGTTAAAAAAATATATATTTCTCACGCAATTGCATCTTCAGTGTGGAATCTCAAGATCCCACATTGACATTGCTATTTGATAATGAGCTTGTACTTTTTATTTTTGCGATAGAGACAGCTCGCAACGTTAGGTAATATTGTGTAACTCTATAATTACAGAGGTAAAATCTTATGGAAGGAATAGACGGCTTGATGAGGAAATCGAAAGAAGAGAAATGGCAGGAAACAGAGTGAATGTAGACTAGACCTTAGAAAACGCACTATTCATTTTAACAATATCGGATGAACTGTCAAAAATGATATTAAACGTGAAAATTTTCAACAAAAATAATAAGTAGTATTAAAAATAATAAGTATTATGCAATTACTTAAATAATATGTTGAGAAAACTAATTTATTAGAAAAATGTGATTAAATGCGAATATATAATAATCTTTTTCATAACCTCAAATGGCAAATGTGTTGATAAAATTATTTTTGCAACCAATTTTCATTTAATTTTTAAAGCAACTGGCTCACGCGAGTCGCTATTTTCATTAAAGACTAACTAAACCTAACCAAAAAATTAACGAGAATGGAGATTTACGTACACATCATACTATTATTTCGTTGTCGTATTTTATTACATCCCGTATAATATTCGGTTAGGGTTAGTGAGCATTTAATGATAATAGCGACTCGCGCGAGCAAGTTGCTTTATAAATTGAATAGAAATTGGTTGCAGGAAAAATTTTATCAACACCTTTGCCATTTGAGGTTAGGAATAAGTTTATTACGTACCTTTTCGTATTTGTCAAGCCATTTGTCAACATATATAACATACATACATACCATCACGCCATGTCCCTCACGGGGTAGGCAGAAAGAACCGAACGCCACATTTTTCTATCTTGGCACACATTCATCGCCTCATCAACATTCATACATCGTCTTATACTCGTTCGTCTGTTGTTCACGCTTCTTACATTTCCAACATTATATATGTCAACATATTTTTATCTACATTTATGATTTTTAACACTGTAATTTTTTTATGTTTTAATTATCTCGAATAATGTCAAATTCGACAGCTCATCCGACATTGGTAAAATGATAAGTGCGTTTTCCAATGTAGCTCTTAGACCAGTTATGAATATCGAAACATATCAAAGGAAGCCAACGTTGCCATATATAACGCTGTCTTAGTGCCTAAACTTGACGAATGCAAGTGAAACCTGGACGCGTATTATATACGCGAGGCAAGTATTGCCTCGAATTAGGCACTAGTTTGTTGCACTAATGCACTTAAAAACTCATGTTGAATTCAAGAAAAGTGTCCTCCAAATGCACACGGTTATGTCGATTCAAGTGTCTTTTAGTGCTGGGTCTTCTATTGTTCTGTCTTCTTGCATTTTAAAACTTTTAGATCTCTTATAGAAGACGGAACTACGGAAGTCACTTTGCCCGGTCAACCGCTATTATTTTGTAGGTATATAATCTAACTCTATATACGATATTCTTTATAATCTTGCTGTAACACATGCATTAACATCTACCCAATTTGATTAAAAAAAAGTTGTTTGCAAAAGTGATAATGGATCGTTTGAATAAATATATCGATGCAATCATAGTGCACTTCTTTGGTGAAGAACGCAGACCTGGATATGAAAAAATTACAAATGATGAAGATTTCGAAAAGGAACATCGAGAAAAGAAAATTTCCCGTATGTATAATACCAACTACAAATAAATTGTTCATACATATATTTTTGATCCAAGATCCAATGTTCAATTTCCGGGGAGACACAGTTTTCCACTCTGTTTTCAGCCTGGATTTGTGAGACGATTAATATCCCAAATTTCCATAGTGGCAAAACTTGGAATCGAGTGCGTATTCAGTTAATATTTGACAACCTGTCATTTGCCCAAGAAACAATTTCAAAATACTAAGTTTATTTTGTCGATCGACTATTCTTGATAGAACTCCATTGTATGTAGATATATTACAAATATAAAAGAATACTTGGTATTAGTTCTATTGAAATTTATTTGATTATCAACGCGTTTCGTGCAAGGCACATCGTCAGAATAATACTCTACAAGACTGAGACTAGTGGTTATATACAAAATTTACATGACAGGTGTATAAAAATGTTGGTTTTTGAACAATTGAAAAATAAGTTATATAATGCAAATGAATCTATGTATACAAATCTACGTTTTAATGCAATGAAAGTAGTTGAGTCACTGGTTGTAGTCCCCTGTGTCCATTAGGTCTGAAACAAATAGTTATTAAATAAAACATTTACGATGGTGGAATGGTGGGTGATGAAACATATTTGTGCGCTGGGTTAGTAATCTAGTAGTCGCGAGTTCGAATCCTGCCACGACCGATCTCGATCACATATACCACAAGCATTTACTTACTATTTAGGAAATGTATGAGGATGTATACATATAATTGTTGCAAGAACGTATTCATTATATTTTTTTAATGTTGATTCGTTTGAATTTAAAAATATTTCTAAATTAACAATGAACATCATTCAAAATTCATCCGCTGTCATTTTTTTCCTATAAAAGAAAGTCTTTTATGGGTTTGCATAAATGCAGAGATGTTTTTTTTTCTTCGATTTAAGCACTGACATTAAAACGCTCAATTATGACCTGTGATCTCTACAGATAAAGTCGTGTAGTATCTGATTCATCATCCATCACAGGCTGTGAATAATATTATTAAATACTGCATGACTATTTATAGTCTTTACTTGAGTGAGTAACTGACATGTGTCGCAATGGCATCTAAAGATATAAAATGTTTGTGTGCATTATGCGTATGTGTTTCTGTATTTTGAGTGTTTGTCTGTCCCGAGTGTCCCGTCTGTCTAGTATGTCCATTTTGTTCCTTTCGTCCCATCGGACTCGTTCATTCCTCATGCCCCTGCTGTCAAGGGCGGATCCAGCTTTGGCGCCAGGGGGGGGTCACATAGTCGTGGTCAAATCACAAGAAGTTATAATTTAATTTTGATAATAATAGATACAAGTAAAAAGTAGGTATTTTATGAATAAATGTAAGTAGGTACTGTACTTAAAAATACCTACCTTTATTTAAATAACAAAATCAATTTTTCTTTTACGTCTTCTCCCGAAACGCTTACTTACTTACCATTTCTTGTAATGAATTTGTCGCAACAATTTTTAAGATCACTATTACTTATATTGGAATATTAAAGTTTTTAATTAAGTAATTTATTATTAAAGTTTAAACGTTCCGATTGATGTTAGGACTAGCTAGACGTTAGTCGAAACAATGCGCGCGCAATTGTCACACGAAATGTGACATATGAAAGGTGGCGGTGGCGCAGTAAAATTCAAATTTTCGATGCGTTAGTTCCCGAATAATGCGTTTGGCGTCAAAGTATTATATTAAATCAATTAAATATTGAAAGTACTTAAATGATAAAAAATATATAAAAATCATGTTTAACAATTTTAATTAGTGGTCCACCTAGGTCCTGGAACCAGCCCATGGGGGGTGGGGTCATGACCTCCATGACCCCCCCCTGGATTTGCCCTTGCCTGCTGTCCCCTCTGTCTCTTCAGTCCCATCCTGATTTCCATTCACAAATGAATGGAAATCTGGATGATTTATAAATAAATTAACTGTTTTCGAGCGAAAAGTATAACAAAACAAAACCATCTGATCGAACCTGTTATAAATGAAGTCCATTTTTCAAAGTAGTATAGTTGTCGCCAAATAACTTGAACTTTTAGCCGAGAAGGGGGTGATTTGCAAGTAAACCAACGAAGCAAAAAGACAAATTTGCGCTCTGCGCAACCGAAACCTCGTTCAAGACGTTTGGCGAAAATTATAATTACTTTTTTTACATAACTATTATTAGAATGGACTTCTACGAAGTGCCTTAGATCAAAAAAATAAAAATAATTTATGTCTTACTTCATATATTGTAAGTTCACTTGCCTTGAAAAATCATTTTGAACGGTCAAGCATGACTATATTAGATTCGTATACTCGATAATAACAATAGATTGGAGTTTTTTTGTTTCGATTGTATTTAAAACCACAATCAAAGGGGAAAATCCTTTAAGATTTATATTTAAGATGAAACAATTCACGCATCCGTTATAATTTATCACGTTTTTTTTATTTTTTGATTTATGAGTCATTGCCTAGGTATTCTTACAGCCAAAATCGACATCAATCAGTTAGATAATTTTATTTGCTATGTCGAGATTTGATTTTGATATATTTTTCTTTATTAGTAATTCATTAGTTTCCTATTTACATATATATCTACCTAAGAGAGTAGGTATTTGTAGTTAATATCCGTGGCATTTCTTGTTTGACTTCTGTTAAGTTTTTTTTTTTTAATAAAAGTATAACAACTTTTTGTAAATAAACAATAAACTCCTTTGAAAAAACTGTCCCCAAGTCTTGGAATTTGTATGTAGTTTGTGTGTATATATTTTATGTGGGTATTCCGTATGTTTTCGAATTGTGCCGACCTGATTTTTTACCGTTTTTATTATTTCGACTTTTTTGACTAAGAAATTATTACTTGCACATTTTTACGTTTTTTTGTTTGATTTCATAGATATGTAATATTACCAAGAGTGGTACAAACATTGCGGTGGGTGTGTTTTCAATGTTTGTCACCTACTACAATGTTTGTCTTACTAGGGATTAGTGGCTATATCACTCGATATCGGGTGGAACGCCAGAAATTAATTTAAAAAAATCCTGAAATCAAAACAATAAGAGACAATATTGAAAGTCCTAATATCTTGGTGAAAGTTTCTGATGTCTTGAGACAGTTGGCAGAAATAGTTTTATTTACTACTACGAAGGATCAATCATACAATTGTTATGCCTTTTGGAAGTGCAATATTAACGTTGAACATAAGAGAGATATTCTTCTAAATAAAATCTCAAATGTTCCTACAATTAGGTATATTATCTTAATGTACCGAGTGATTTATAAAGATTCCACAGTTGTACCAACTTGTGCGATAACGTCAGAAGAAAAACAGATTGGAGAGACGGAAAGTATGAAGGACGTGGACTTATTGTGCCAGCTGTCTTCTATTTTCCCTCTCGCGTTGAGATCTTCTTTCCTTCTCGTCACTGATTCAACAAATATTAATTTTAATTGTCTGTAATAAGCGTGCGAATGCCGTGAATATATTAAACTCTTTTTAAATAGTAGGTATGTGCACGGCGCGCGGCGCGGACTGTGAATTTGACTTTTTATATGTGCACAGCACCACAGCACGAGGTGAATATGGAGACTGAAGATGTACTACTCTCGCGTGGACAAGGGGCTAGAGTATTGTTGCCACGTTCAATGTATGGATGTATGTAGGTATTAAATGGGTTTTGGAATGTCAGGAAGATGAGGGTAGGTATGAATTTTGAAGTACGTTTTACCAGCGCTAACAATACTCATATGTTTATTATTATATTATACCTCAATTTTTTAATATGTACGAGTCAAATTTTGTTTTTATAAAAAATAATCATTTTAAATTCACGATTCGATTTTTTTACTATAGGTAGTGTAGCTTGGTACCTTTTATTTTTTTTTCATATACGGGTATAAATCAAAATATTCATTTAACCATCATGTAACATGTTTCTAATTGCATGTGGGCGCATTTTGAAAAATTCTGACTTTGTGAGTTTATTGGCAAATATCGGAGTATTTCGTTTAAAAAACCGGTGTTTCTAGCCCTGAGATGCGACAACTGTAAGATAAATATTTTTGAATAAATTGACTGCAAATTGAAGAAACAAAACACGAATTTCACTTTGCATATTCTTCAACAAGGTCTATCAGATAATATATTAAATAGATTTTGAAACATCGCTTTCTATTTTTAAATATTGGCAATGATTTGTATTAGTATGTACCTACCAGAGATTGATGATTCATAAGAAACAGGATAAAATAAAAATCATTTGCATTGTCAGATTTTAAGGTTTGAAGATTGGTTTTTAATTCACATTTTCGTTCGTTATTTTATCAGGAGATGGCTATAGTATAAATATATTGCCACGTGTATTTTTTTTTGCCAAAACAGACAAAAAGTTCGCAAATAATAATAATCGCAAATATCAAGTGACCTGTATGACAATAGATTAACAAATTTTAAATTGACTAAATACTAAAACAGAAATAGACAAATATGATAATATACCTAGATCAAAATATAAATGCACATGAATCACAATAGATTAAAATATAAATTTGCATGGATGACAATATGTAGATCGTAAATACAAATTGACATTATTTTCAAATGTTTGAATGTTAACTTTGTGGTTCATATTTAACAAATTAAATTTAAAGATATAACTTTGTATTAACCACGTTTTTTGGTTGAAACGATGCGACCGGTTTCGGAACTAACCGTTCCCTCATCAGGCTAACTTGAAAGTTAGCCTGATGAGGGAACGGTTAGTTCCGAAACCGGTCGCATCGTTTCAACCAAAAAACGTGGTTAATACAAAGTTATATCTTTAAATTTAACAAATTGACATACCTAGATGAGAATCCAAAATCCCTTGGACAGATCTGGTTACGAACTCAGAAGTCTTAAGCCGAGCCAGAACAACCAGGAAACTCTTGTCCACAATAAAGGTCCGCAAGATCACATATCTGGGTCACATAATGAGGGGAGAGAAGTATCACTTGCTCCAACTAATACTGAAGGGCAAGATAGAAGGTCGCCGAGGGACTGGAAGGAGACAGATGTCCTGGCTGCGCAACATTATGGAATGGACCGGCTTCAGGACCGTGGAACAGATATTCTGAGCAGCACAGGACAGAGAGGGATTTGCCAGAGTGATAGCCGACGTCGGGGGTTCCTGACATGGCACCGGAAGAAGAAGAAGATGATAATAGATCTATCAAAATACAAAGCGACTCGATGACAATTAATAGCCTGAAATACAAATTTACATGAATGACAATATATTAGAATAGGTATACATTTTGACACGGATTTTAAAAGACATGAATATTAACGTATGAATTGGCATGGTCTTCGATACATTTAAAAACAAATTAACAGAAAAAGTAAATACATATTCAGCTGCAGCTGAGCTTAGTGTCTTTATACTTTTTATATACATGTCTTTTATATTTATTAATGTAGATACCTACCTACTTTATTTTTTTCAAGTTTGCGAATGTTTTCTATCTCCAATGAACTTGAATCTATTCATAAATATAAATATATAAAAAAAAGTTAATCATTCTCGAATATAGGTAGGTATATACACATAATTATTTAGTAAATGCTCTTCCGATATATAAAAAACTAATGAGGTTGATATTTTAGTAATAAGCACCTTTCACTGATTATATACTCATTATCTTTTAAGATTAATAATCAAATTAAGCACTCGGACTTACTTGAAGTTCATTGACATTTGAGATTTTAATTAGCATTGGAAAAAATGATCCATCTCCGTTAAATACATTTGCATCTCTTCTTAACAATCTATCATGTTAGTGATTTTTTAATAACGAATAGGTATAAAAGTGATGATGATACTAATCATTTCCTATGATACATTTTTTTAAATTTTAAAATATATAAATCATTTGAACCGAAGCAATAGCATAATACTAATATTTCCTATAAATATATTTAACGCAAAAGACTTAATTGCTGGATGAACAGTTTAAGACGGAGGGAAAGTTTATTAGAGCTTATTATAAAATAAAAAAAAATCATTACGAAGAATCTCATACTAAGCAGTCACTATACTCATTACTATTCGTTGAGAATTTAGGGTTTAAAATATATGACCACGCATAAAACTTGCAAGATAATATGATTTCACTATTGCATGGTAGTGTAGAGTGAAAACCGTTCCTTCATAGCGAAAATTCATTTTTTTTTTTCGGTTCGAAAAAATAATGTAGTTTATATTTCTATGTTTTTATTTCAATAGCTCTCGGGCAACTAACAAATAAGTAGTATGGCATAAGTGCATTTATTTCATACGTACCCAATAACGAGTTGCCACATTCTGGGGACTGATTATATTTACCGACTCACGGATCCAGATTGGAAACAGAATCTAAAACTATGACTTCTTTTGTACGTTACTTATGTTACCTATTCCAGACTTTACCCATCTCATTCGTTACAGAAATTATCGAAATTCTCAAAATTAAGGGCAATAGTATTCTGTGTTGATATTTATCGTCTCACGGATCCAAACTGAAAACACAATATAAAATTGTGTCTCCACTGGGAATCGAAATCGGGACCTTGCTATCGCTGTATCTAGGTATTTTAAACCTATATCCGTTATAAATTACAAGCTTCTATATTACGTGTAGTTGATGGACTTTAAATTCTAAAGAAATATTTTCAAAATATTTTTATTTGAATAGTCTTCATAGGTACATAGAAATAACAATTCTAATTAATCATAATGTTGGTATGCTGTGTTTATTTGTTATTCCATTCATGATTTGATTTAAGTGTTATTCTGTTATGTTAGTCTTCAGTCAATTATATTACGTATTCAAATTTGTTGATCCAACTAAATCTAGATTTTATCCAGTTTCGATGTCACCTACGTAAAAATAATATGTAAATAGAATCCATACCATCACGGCATTTTTCATAATGTGGAGTAACCAGCGACAGGTGTGCATGGCCTCAGGGGCGTATAACCTTCGGACTAGGTGAACCCTGAACGAAAATTGGGAAATGTCGAAAATTTATTGTTTTTTTAGCATCGTTATTCATTTGAGTGGCCATGAAAATATTTTAAAATCACATACCAAAATGATATTTATATTTGTGGCCCTGTCAAGCATCGTATCTACAAACGGTTTAATTTTTAATCTAGTAGTATGGTTTCAATAAAACAGTAAAAAATATTAGGTCTTGAATTTCTCAACATAAGTAATATTCATAGGCAAGCCAAGATTTTCGGCATCTATAAGCAATTCCACTACTGCATGGCCTTTTAAAATCAAGCTCGATACATGCTTGCATCCCTACACACCAGTCTGGTACCCAAAAACCCGATGGTAATAGAAAAGAGTGGAAGCACTTTTCTTCCCCCACCACCCGTTCTGCTTATGGGGACTAATAAAGGCCCCTTGCAAAACTCTGAAAGAACACATAAAGAACATATGAAGAGTCCGGAGATCTCTAAAACCTTGCAGACACTTCACTTAATGTGCCAAAGAGATCTAATCATGTGGAAACAAATGGCTTACTGTTCACTGATAGTGAATATAAGAGTGCACCAATTTTAAGACAGAAAGTCTTGAAAGCCCTGAAGTTGCTCTTCGTGGCTACAAGGTCCGCATGTCCAATGGGTTCAAAGAAATTCCCTCGGACATCGTCGTAGAGTTCTCGTCGGAAAGTTAACACGGAGAAGTTAGTGCATTTCCATAGGATATGCTCTCTGTTCAGGGTTATCACAAAGCTGACATGAGGACGAATCGGATAAGTGAAAACGAAAGAGATAACTTTTGAAACTGTCGTGTCCAGTAACGAATTGCGTGGTCCAATAATCGGGAACAATCCACGAAGAAGAAATTCGAGTCCTCACATCAGACTGACATAAAAATGTCAGTCTGCCCACGGAAGAAGAAGACCAGCGACGTTGCCGAGCATCTAAAAGAGAACTCCGGGCCAAGTTCTTAATCTCTCCACGAACTGTGGAGAAATTTACAGGTGGGAGAGAAACACCACCTAGATTGGAAGCACTATTCAAAGCCGGAGCCTTACAGCTATGACGATTCATACACTTACGAGAACATTAAACAATATTTTTTTTTATATTTCGAAATTTTCGAAGTAAAAGTCCTAATTCAAAAATACAATGTGTTAATATGAGGTTTGAATTAATATTTATTTCATTTCTTTTCAGATCTCGGTTTAGGGACACGGCACGTTCAGGCAATGTTGATGTTCGTTGGTATTGCCATAAGTGAAGCTGTCGGAGTAGCACTAAGTGTTGGAATTGTGGCCATGACAGATCTATACAACACCAATGATGCTGTAGAGGTAAGAAATATATTTATTTTGTTTTATTTAGCATAGATACACATTTCTTGATGTCATCATACCACCTTGCCTGGGGTCTGCCGACACTTCTTCGGCTTGTTCTCGGTCACCATTCTATAATCTTTTTGGTCCATCGTGAATCACGGCATCTGGCAATATGCCCAGCCCAGCTCCACTTAAGACCAGCGACCCTTTCCGCTACATCGGCATCTTTGGATCTTTCTCTCATCATGACATTCTGAATTCTGTCCCTTATTGAAATACCCAGAAACTTTCTCTCCATAGCTCTCTGTGTTACTAACAGATTGTGCATTATTCGTTTCGTTAGGACCGGTGTTTCCATTCCATAAGTAAGCACTGGGAGAATACATGCATCAAATAGCTTCTTTTTCAAATAATGGGAGTATTTACGGGATTTCAGAATGTATGATAATTTCCCAAAAGCTGCCCAGGCAAGACCACAGGCAAGAATGCCCAAATATTCTATGCATAAGAGTTGTAACAGGTAAATAAAATACGTATGGTGTGGTTTGGTGTGGTTAGGTACATATTTCCTACCTACATACACAACACTATCATTGTACAAAAAGTTCTTATTAAGCGAGGAATGGGAGAGATATAACCGATATTTATATTGTAGAAGTTTATATACTGGTACATAGCACTAGAAACAGAAAACAGCTAAGTTTATATACTGGTACATAGCACTAGAAACAGAAAACAGCTAAGTTTATATACTGGTACATAGCACTAGAAACAGAAAACAGCTAAGTTTATATACTGGTACATAGCACTAGAAACAGAAAACAGCTAAGTTTATATACTGGTACATAGCACTAGAAACAGAAAACAGCTAAGTTTATATACTGGTACATAGCACTAGAAACAGAAAACAGCTAAGTTTATATACTGGTACATAGCACTAGAAACAGAAAACAGCTAAGTTTATATACTGGTACATAGCACTAGAAACAGAAAACAGCTAAGTTTATATACTGGTACATAGCACTAGAAACAGAAAACAGCTAAGTTTATATACTGGTACATAGCACTAGAAACAGAAAACAGCTAAGTTTATATACTGGTACATAGCACTAGAAACAGAAAACAGCTAAGTTTATATACTGGTACATAGCACTAGAAACAGAAAACAGCTAAGTTTATATACTGGTACATAGCACTAGAAACAGAAAACAGCTAAGTTTATATACTGGTACATAGCACTAGAAACAGAAAACAGCTAAGTTTATATACTGGTACATAGCACTAGAAACAGAAAACAGCTAAGTTTATATACTGGTACATAGCACTAGAAACAGAAAACAGCTAAGTTTATATACTGGTACATAGCACTAGAAACAGAAAACAGCTAAGTTTATATACTGGTACATAGCACTAGAAACAGAAAACAGCTAAGTTTATATACTGGTACATAGCACTAGAAACAGAAAACAGCTAAGTTTATATACTGGTACATAGCACTAGAAACAGAAAACAGCTAAGTTTATATACTGGTACATAGCACTAGAAACAGAAAACAGCTAAGTTTATATACTGGTACATAGCACTAGAAACAGAAAACAGCTAAGTTTATATACTGGTACATAGCACTAGAAACAGAAAACAGCTAAGTTTATATACTGGTACATAGCACTAGAAACAGAAAACAGCTAAGTTTATATACTGGTACATAGCACTAGAAACAGAAAACAGCTAAGTTTATATACTGGTACATAGCACTAGAAACAGAAAACAGCTAAGTTTATATACTGGTACATAGCACTAGAAACACCGCCACAATCAAGAACGACACGTGCGCAGCGTCAATATAGTTTTTTGGCACCAAGGCTTTATCTAAAGTAATAAAGCAATCAATATGTTAGTGTGTGTGTGTGTGTTTGTCTCACGCCTTTTGAAAAACCAAGAGCATCTAAAAATCTAATTTATGTGCGAACGTGTACCAGTATACCTGATGCAGTGTCACGCTAAAAATAATGCGATTAAAATGCTGAATTTTAAAGATATTTCAATAATTATTTTTTTCATACAAAATTTTCCAAGTCATATCTGTCAAAAAAGTGTACATTTTGCACGCAAATATCTGTTAGTTTAAAAGTTAGAAGTACGTATTTACACGAAAAAAATATATTTTCAAGTATAACTTAGCTTTTAAGTGAAAAACATGGTGAATATTTTGTCTTATTATAATGTTTAACTTATTTTTAAAGTAAGCGTTTTGTACAAATGTACATATAACCCCGCCATTTTAATATCTTTTCATACGATATTTAATTTTCCTACCGAATGAATATGTTCTTTAAAATAATATACCTTTGAAATAAATGTGATTATGAAATAATAAAATGAAACACAAGACATTACAGCAAGTTTTAAGACATATATTGTAAAAGTCTGTTAATTATTAGTAAAGATATAGGCGTAATAAAATTGCATAATTTGTTAAAAATATTTGATTTTTTTGACAATTTTCATTTTTATGGCATCGAACAAACCAATGTAGGTACCTACATATTCAAAAAATGTCTCCATAACATTTGATATTTTTCACATGTTGGAACATGGTTACTATGGTAACGGACACATTCTGATATTCAAATAAAATTTGTTATAAATCGAATTCAAATTAATTTAGAACATCATTGTAGGTAGGTACCTACATACCTAATACTTACTACTTAAAAACCAAGAATATACAGATTTTGTATAGGAAAATTATTTTAGGTTAACTACTAGTTGCATGTAACACATGAGATCCAACTGTCGATAGCGATAGTATGTATAGTTGAAGAATATGTACCAAACTATAAACCCATAAATACAAATTATTGAATATTTTCAGATATTTTGTTTTCTATACAACACATGTACCTAGGTATGTATGTCTAGATAGGATAGTATGGAGGTCAGTCCTTTGATCCTACCCAGAATATCAAAACAGCATGATGGTATGTATGTATGTTTGGAGATTAGTATCAAAAAATTAAGTCTTCTTAGATATTGTGTGATACAATGTTAATACAATGTTAATATTTTTTATAGAAAATTAAATTATCTAGTTGGGGTGTTTCGACTTTTTTTGATATTTAAAAAAAAAATGGAAATATAGGCAGTTAAACTCATAAATTTATCATAAAAAAAATATTTTTCTTAATAAAAAATGTTTGAGGAACCCTGAAATTTTTTTATAAAAAAATATGTTTGAGATTTTGTATTTGTCTATGTTTATACCAAATTTCAGCGTATGTAACATATGTAGGTATGTATGTCAAGATAGGATAGTATGGAGGAAGATCCTTTTTTCCTACCCAGAATATGAAAATAGCATGATGGTATGTATGTATGTTTGGAGATGAAGTATCAAACTATTAAGTCTTCTTACATATTGTGTATAGGCGACTGCCATACAAAATGTATGAAGCGATGTCGTCACTAAATTCAATTTTTAAAAAAAAGGTTAAAAAAAATTGAGATCTTCTACTACAATTGAAATATTTTTTATAGAAAATTAAAATATCTAGTTGGGGTGTTTCGGCTTTTTTCAATAATTGTAAAAGTTTTGGAAATATAGGCAGTTAAACTCATAAATTTATAATAAAAAAAATATTTTTCTTAATAAAAACTGTTTGAGAAACCCTGGAATTTTTTTGAATAAACTAATTTGAGATTTTGTATTTTTCTATATTTGTACAAATTTTCAGCGTCCTAGCTTTTATGGTTTTTGAGATATATGGAAAAATAAAGTAAAAATTCAAAAGTTGATAACCCCTGATTAAAACAAAAAATCGAAATTCTGAGTATAAAAGTTTTGTAAGCCTATAACTGTTTATATATTCTTAAATTTTGGGCTCTGTAAATTGAGCGGATCAAAAGTTATAAGGGGGGGACGGACACACAGACACACACACAGACACACAGACACACACACACAGACACACGAAATGTTCTACTCCGAATTCTGAGTAAATCCGTGTATGGAACATATATGCTGCGAAGCCTCTGGTGTTTTTTGACTTCAAAGTTGGAAAAGCCGTGAAAAAAGTAGACCTCTGCATACATTTCTCGCGTATCCTGGCTTGATACATTGTCGATATGTTAAGAGAACAAAGTTCTCCTGAACAAATCGACAGTTGGACAATACACATTCAATATACCTACAAACTATTTCCTATAGTGAAATTCTTCTTTTTTCTATGTAGACCTTTAGGTGATTTTTTCTACAAACTATTTCTTGGGGTTTAAATCTTCTTCCTCTTCTTTTGTGAAGTCATTTGGGACAGTTCATAAATAAACTATTACCTATAGTCTAATTTTTCTTTTTCATAATTTATGTAGACCTTGGGTGAGTTTTTATACAAACTATTTCCTATAGTCTAATTCGTCTTCTTCTTCCTTTATGTAGACCTTTTGGTTAGTTTTTAAACAAACTATTTTTAAACAAACTATCCTTTAGTCTAATTCTTCGTTTTCTTATTTTATGTAGATGTTGGGTGAATTTTATATAAAATATTTCCTATAGTTCAATTCATCTTCTTCTTTTATGAAGACATTTTGGTCAGTTTTTTATATAATACATTTCCTAATGTGTAATACTTCTATTTCATCTTCTATCTAGACCATTGGGTCAGTTTTTATTACAAACTATTTGTTATAGTTTTATACTTTCTTTTTCCGTGCGGGCGTCCTGGGTTCGATTCCCAGCAGAGGAGAAATTTATTTAAATTCATTTCTCTCGCAAATATTGCTTCTCCGGGCTGGAAAAACTGGTAGTTGGAAGAAATTGCCATTTGGCAATAAACTCGCCACTTGCGCAGGGTGCAAGGAAGTGTTTATTATTATTATTATTATTACTTCTACTTCTTTTTTTTATTTAGTCTTTTGGATTAGTTTTATGTCTAATAGTCTATTGTAACGAAATATTATAAACAACATACATACTTGATGAAAATACATAAAAACGAATGGGATGTGACCAACACTAGAATCTTCTCATTACTTTTGTTCAATCAAATTTACACCATTTATTATATCATCATATATTGCTTAATTTTCAATAACTACACATTTCATTTTGATGACAATATATAAAAAATCGGGGTTGTGGCCATTGCTGGATCTTCACAACGTTTATATTCATATTAAAAACTATTTAACATAGCTTAAGTCTTCTTCTTCTGTAATGTAGACTTATGTGTCAGTTTTAAGTCTATCAGTTTTATTGTGCAAAACTATAATAAACTATATGCACACTTGACGAAAAATATAAAAACGAATGGGATGGGACCAACACTAGAATATTTTCAGTACTTTTGTTTAATCAATTTTTAAACCATTTCCCACCATCCAAAATTACTAAATATTTAAAACACATTATTTGCGTTCGATGACAATATATAAAAATAGGGGTTGTGGCCAAATCCAAACTCTTTACGACGTTGTCTTTTTATAATAAGTCATATTTAAAATCATTTCCCATAGTCCATGCGTGCAGAAATTGTATGTGCTTATATATAAAAGCAAATGGATTGTGGCCATCACTTTAAGATTTTACAGCGCTTAAACTCAATTAAATTTCAAACTACTTTTCATACTACGGTTAAAAAAAATTATGTGTGACAATATTATGTAGGTATATAAACGATTGCTTATTCCTTCACTAATTTACATTCTTGGCCAACGGCGGGACATAAAAGCTAGTTATAAAATAATTATGGATATTGAACAAAACATATCGCATGATGGGAAAAATTTCAAAGACCTCGTTACTCGTTGGCTGAAGCAGATTGGTAGAGAAGGCCTCAGTACTCTTAGATTTTTTGAGATAGAGGTTTTAGAGTTTTTCATTCTGGTTGCCGATGCTTTAAGTGAATGGAATATGCGAAGTAAAAAAGAAAACAAATCATATGATCGCAGAGTAGCCATAGCTAATTCAAATTAGTACTGCCTCAGAACAGACTATGTCAAGCGAGGCAGTAAAATTTCCAAATGTGTGGAAAAAATATTGTAAATTTTATTTTGTTCCTTTGTAATATTTATACTGTTGGAAATATATTATTCATTCATTCATTGGATTGATTATTCCCTCTCTAGCCTGTCATTGATAACAGTCAAATTGATGGCTTATTCCCTCTCTAGCCTTTCTTTGATAACAGTCAAACTGATGGCTTATTCCCTCTCTAGCCTGTCATTGACAACAGTCAAATTGATGGCTTATTCCCTCTATAAAAACCAATATTCGTGTTGATTTATTTCATGACAAAATTTTAACATCACAATAGATTTCATTCGTCCTTTTCCTCATGACTGAGGATAGCGGCTGTAGTCTGTCGCCACACGTATGGCCCGCCTCCATGCCAATCTGTTTTGGGCTGAACGCAGAGCACCAGTCACCGAAGACCCCATTGTGGACTTAACCAAATCGCTCCATCTGGTCGGTGAGCGACCACGAGATCTCCGTCCCTCCACGCTGCCCATCACAACAAGCTTCTCGAGGCAGTCTGGTTCCCTTCTGGCAATGTGTCCAAAGAATTGTAGGATACGTCTGTAACATATCGTCGACAGACGATCCTCGATCCTTAGCTCGTCCAGAATTGACACATTGGTTCTCCTGGCTGTCCATGGGATGCGCAGCATACGCCTCCAGCACCACATTTCGAAAGCATCGATCCTCTTTCGCTCTGACTCCCTAAGTGTCCATGTTTCCACACCATACAGGAACATCGGGAATATCAGAGCCCTGATGAGTCTAGCCTTCGTGTTTTCGTAATGGTCCTGTCCTTCCATACTCTTGTGAGCTTTCCCAGTGCTCCCTTTGCCAAGGCGATGCGTCTTTTTGCTTCCGCTTCACAACCACCGGTGTCACATATGTTGGAACCCAGATATGTGAAGTCATGTACAATCTCAAGATGGTTAAGAGAGTTTATTGGGGGAAGTTTACATGCTCTATCAATCACCATAAGTTTGGTTTTGCATTGGTTTATGCTCAGACCGAGTGATAAACTTTCCCTCTCAACACGATCCAAAAGTTGTTTCATATCGGTCTCGTTTGTGGCTACTAGAGTTGTGTCGTCTGCAAAGCGTAAGTTGGAGATTTTATGCCACCAATGCTGAATCCGGCCTCCCAACCATCCAGAGCTTTCCTCATTATATACTCTCCGTAATATGTTAAAAAGAGCAGGGGACAGTATACATCCCTGGCGGACACCCTTCTGGACTGAGAAGGTAGCGGACAAGGCATTATTTAATCTTATTGAGGCAGAACTATTTGCATACAAGTTTTTAAGGATATGTATAAGATGCTTAGGGACTCCCATCTCATCCAACACCATCCACAGCTTACTCCATCTGACGCAGTCAAAAGCTTTGCTATAGTCGATGAAACATAGAATAACTGGTGCATTGAACTCCCTACTCTTCTCAATTATCTGTCGCACATTCAGGATCTGTTACCTTACTCTTGAAACTCGAATCCGATCCCGATTTCAAATTTTCATTTAGAACTTACCTATCTGCCGCCTGCGTACATTCAAATGAACGACTATTACTATTAAAACATACCTACCTATCGCATTCTTTCTCCGTTACAAAGGTAGGTTCTTAGCGAGTCGGATCGTATTGGGATCGGATTTGCAGTGCAGAGTAAGGCCGCTGTTCTCTTGTTCCCCTTCCACTCACAAAGCCGGTCTGTTCAGGTGGTATTTGCCAGTCAAGATAGTGTTTCAGCCTTTTATTCAAAATGTGTAATAGAACTTTGCTGGCGTGTGATATAAGAGCAATCATTCTGTAATTGTCACATTTGGCAGGTGATCCTTTTTTGCGCAGTGGAACAAAAACAGACTCCGTCCAATCCTTCGGCCAGATACCAGTTTTCCAGACCTTGTTACATAACAAGTGCAATAGATGTATGCCTCTGTCACCCAAATATGAGAGGATTTCTGCGTCAATTCCGTCTTTGCCTGAAGCCTTGTTCCGTTTCAGATGTTGTAAAGCATGTTCAACTTCGGACAGAAAGATATCGGGTTCAAGTTCAATGTCCTCTCCAGGTGGCTTATTACATTGCTTACATATGATTTCCAACGTTTATTGATTCGTATGAAATCTATTTGATTTTTGTAACGTCTATCAGGAGAGGTCCAGGTGTAGAGCCTTCTTATATGTTGTTTAAAATAAGTATTAGTAATGAAGAGTTGATGGTCACAGCAAAAGCTAATAAGTTCTTCGCCACGACTATTCCTCTGTCCTATTCCATATTTCCCCACAATGTCTCGAATGTGACTGTCATTTTTTGTATCTCCTACTTAAGCATTGAAATCGCCGATGATGGTTGCAATTTCTTTGTTTGGTACTTTTGATATAGTTTTGTCAAGCTTATTGTAAAAGTTAGACAAATCTTCGTCAGATGATTCAGATGTGGGTGCTTATACTTGAATAATATTTAGTTTACATGGCTTGGAATTTATTTTGAATTTTTTTTGGAATTCTTTCACAATAGATACGAAGTTGGATTATTATAGGAGAACCAGGAACTCAAGGCGCCTACAGGGCTTTCGACTTGAAATCGGCTGGTTAACGTAATCACTTTATGCGCTTGCGCAACGTTCACCAACTATGCCTTTTTTATAATTTATTTCCCAATCAATCAAATATTTGGAAGTTCTATAAATAAATATGAAAATCTGTACATTTGAAAATAAGCTGAAAAACATCATCGCCAACTATGAAGTGATGAAGAAATTTTTTCTTTTGTAACGCCATCTATTGAGAAATTGGTTTGTAAATAATGAAAGCAACAGTCCTTGTACATGAGTGACAATGCTTTCGCTCAGATGTCTCCCCTGAACTGCGCCAGAACTATAAGTTCATTCCTGGTTCACCTAAAATATTCAAAACTTCGTCTCTATTGAAATGATAAGAATTTGTCATAAAATATCATTTACTTCAATCATTGAAAAAATTCCAATGTTTGCGCATGCGTAACTATAAAAATATTCGATATTGATTTCAGTTAATTTAATTTCCAAACTTCTCAACCGCTACATATATGTACTCACAACATATTGGTAGAAACCCCTCGACAGATACCTTTGAGAGTCAATCGTACAAAGTTGACAGTCCGACCTATGTATAGTAAATTACATTACGCCTGTCATTTGCTTGTAAATTGGCAATGTGTATAGCACAAACTGAGAAGACAACAGTTTATTAAACTTAAAAAAATCCTTAAATCGTGGTTGAATCACGGTTCAATTGAACCCTGTTCAAAGACTTATTCCAAGGTCAACTGAAACCATATTAAACTTTATAAAAACATTTGAACCGCAGTTCAGTTAAACTCGATTTTGAGCTCTATTAATTTCATACGACAGTACCGTATTAATTTTTGCTAAGTTGCTTTTCGTGACCACAGAACAGTATTTACGGCCTGGAACACGTGGGTGCCTTATGATAGTTCTGTCAAATAATAGGTATTGCGCTTTTTGACATTCGATATTTTTGTCTCAATTCAACGTCAATCAGTGATTCTAATGGATTTAATCCCTTTTTATATGTTTTTCTAATATCTTATGTTAAAAAAAACTATCGATTTTGTTTAAACATGTAGAAGTTACTTCAAAATTGTGAAATGTCAAGTTGAACCAGTGTTAAACTATCCCCGTCGACGGTTCAATTTGACATTTGAGTTGAATCACGGTTCAACTCTTGATCCATGTTTATAAATAAAAAATGGTATCAAATTGTAGTTCAACTATGGTTCAATATTTAAATAACACTGTAAATGTTTCTGTCGGGGGGTTTCCATCAACCAATGTGTCTGTAAATAAAAGATTTATCCATAGTAAGTATTAAACGAATGTGTAGTGACCAACACTAAACTCTCCAGTATATGATAAGTGTACTTTTTTTCTTCTTGAAAGGTAGACAATTTATATATGCATTTTTATGAAGTACCAAAATTTCTAATAGAATCCTAAACAAATATTAGTTCCCAGAGGATAATAGTTGTAAAGCCACAGATAGATAATGGTCGCGAGTTCTAATTCTGCCTTGACTGATATAGGGAACGCAGGATGCAGGGCCGGATAAATCATAGAACAATCAGGAACAAGAAGTCAGGGCGGAAGTCTTAAAAAGGGCGCTTAAAATTCTAAAATGTTATATAAATCAAAAATCCACAGGTATGGCGCTCGGTTCTCTTTTGTTGTGGCTATTTTTTTTGTAAACAATTATATAGGTAGGTTTAGGTAATATTAACAACCTAATTCATTTTAGACCCAATGTAATTTTACATAATTTTAAATTGTTCTACATTTAAAATTCCAAAAAAATTGGGGGGGGGGGCGGATTCAAATTTATTGCTACGGGCGCAAACACACGTTCATCCGGCCCTGGCAGGATGCAAGATGTATAGGTATGTATAGTTTAGCAAGGATTTAAAATGAGTGGGTTGTGGTCAACGCTATTCTCTTCATCGCCAAGTCATTCCACAAAGGATTAAAATTTGGTAAGGAAATTTTTCACCATTTTCATGAAATTTTATTATGAAATCTTGATAAAACTTCATAGCCATTAAATGAAAGTGATGTGTTTTTTTAGTGATTTGAAAATAAAAATATCAAATTTTAAATTTCCTGAGCTTGAGGTCACTTTGAAATATTTGAGAGTAAAAAAATTCTAAAGCACTGATTAGATATCCTTCAAAATCTTATGGGGTCGAAGCGAGTATTAGATATGCAAATGTGCAAAATTAATGAGTACCTACTTTAGTCTATAATCGATAAAGTATGTACATAGCACATAGTACACAGCACACACATACAGATACATTGTGATGAAACTTAACATTGTGAGTACAATCTCAGCATGATACTTGTTGATAATCTGCAAAAAATAACATTAAAAATATAGCGAATTCATAACTCCCCACTATATCCCCTTGGGTTAGTGATGAGTTAAAATATTAGTGTAGTAATATGAAGCGTATTTGAGTAGCAATGTTTTTCGAAAATCTTTAGTACCTACTGGAATGACGAAATTACTTGTAAAATCAAAATAAATCATAAACAGGACATACTGAGATACGAGTTTGAGAATAAAGGCCCTTAAGTTGCTTTTCATGACAACATATATGTCTCGTGTCTAATATGTCCAGTGAAATCCCCCCAGGCTACGTAATAAGTTTATTTATTATTTATTTATTTAAGATTTATTTATTATTTATTTATTGTTTATTTATTATTTATTTATTTCCTATTATTATGTAATGTAGTCTACATTTACTTGTTTTTTTTTCATTGTTTTTAATATCATTATGCTCTACTGTACTGTTGGATATCCAAAATAAATAAATAAATAAATAAATAAAGATTTGATACACGGTTAGTATACAATACACATTTATATAATATCAAAACAAAACGTTCACACAAAAATCCTGTCTGTGGGTTGGTATACCAATTCAAATATATACGAAATTATTTTGTTAATAACATTAGATAGCGATGTAAAATGAAAATATGACAAAGTGGAAGACATATAAGTACAAAAAATATAAAAAAATGTATGTAAAGAAAATAACTTAGATATAAAAACATAAATACCTACACATAAATCAATAGGTAGGTATATACAAAACAGCAGACCGACAGCGGCCCTACCAAATATTATACCCGCAGTCGACAGCAACAATACTTGGCAAGTATAAATATATATGAATGTCGCAGTCAATATATTTTATATAAGTTTAAAAAATTTCAATTAAAATAGTAAAAATACAAAAATATTATTGAAATTTTACACAGATACAGTAGCTTAAGAAGAAAAACAAAAATAATAAAAAAGAAACAATAATTTCAGAAAATAAGTATACGTATATCATCATAAGTTTTCATCGGAAACTTTTTTTTACAGAGTCCTCATCGGAAACAATTATTTGTTTTTTTTTTTTTACTTTTGGAGCGCTCTCAACTGAATCCCACCTGTTTGATGATTGGAACAATATAGATACTATTATGAATAAGGAAGTATTTATCTGATCCAACATGTGTTTTAGCAACCTTGAAAATTGCATGCAATCATTCGCACCTTTGTTTTAACGACAGACTTTTGTAAAAATTTGGCTACCGAGTTATTTCATATTATTTGGTCAGGTAAACATAATTTCCTTCTTTTTGAAGGAGATGTAGGAGGCCTTCGTCCAGGGTTGAGGAGAAAAAGAGAGAAAAGATACATTGTTTGATAATACATTTTTATTTCTTCCATAGAAGTTATTCTTCTTCTTTCTGTGATATGTCAGGTCCCTCCAACGTCGGCTACTTCTCTGGCATAGGCATCCCTGCCTTGAGCTAAACGGAATAGCTCCTCCAATCTGTGGTCTAAAGTCCATTCCCTGATTTTTGTATTATCTAAGAAATCGGCCTCCTACCCACATCGCAACTTCCCTAAATTTTTGCTATAACTCCTAAATCTTTAATTTAGTCAACAGTTGCAAGTATATTATCGTCGATAGTATAGGTATAATGGATTTTCTGTTTATTTCGTGTAAATGCAAAATATTTTTTATAAAATATTTTAATATGTTTAACTATTATGTATAGAAATATTCGGGCACTGTATCTATGCTTCATAAAATTAAAAAAAAAATAATAAAATAAATACACAAAAATACATACAAACAAAAACAGAAAAAAAGAGACGGAAAACATAGGACACGATCCATAATGGTGACCGCGAATATCGAAACCGCAAATATCAAACCGATAATGTACTTAAAATTGGTCTGCACAACTAAATTCGCATGGACGATTTGAACGAATGCACTTTGTTTCTGCTCGTAATAACAACAAAGAAAAATAATTATCGGCATGCGGAAGAAATCGCTACACGGATGTTCTTCTGGGAGTCGGTGAGTGTTAGTCAAGATCCTTGGAGATGTTGAATGAGAGACATGGGCAGACAAAACCAGAATTGAATGTTGCAAATTTCACATCGAAGTTGTAACTTTTATTGTATTATACTCTTTGCAAATTTCGCTAACCGGTTAAACACGTTCAGTTCAGAATACTTTGATAGATAATTTTATTATGATTTTAAATAATTGTTAAAATATATATTTTTTATTATTATTTATTTACAGCTACAGTCATAATTACAAAATACATTAAATGAGACAATTACCAAACTAGTTGCATGTAACGCACGAGATCCAACTGTCGATGGCGATAGTATGTAAAGTTGAAGAATACGTACCAAAGTATAAACCCATAAATCCAATTATTGAATATTTTAAGATATTTTGTTTTATATACAAAACATGTAGGTATGTATGTCAATATAGGATTGTATGGAGGTCAGCCTTTTTTTTCCTACTTGGAATATGAAAACAGTACAGTATGAAACAGTACTGCCTAACAAATTGTACGAAACGATGTCGTCTCTAAATTCAATTTTCCAACTGTCGATTTTTTCAAGAGAACTTTATTCTCTTAGCATATCGACAAAGATTTGTATGCAGGGTTTATATTTTTCACGGCTTTTCCAACTTTGAAGTAAAAAATACCAACTTAGAGGCTTCGAGATTTACTCAGAATTCGGAGAAGATCATTTAGTGTGTCTGTGTATGTGGTGGCTTGAAGTAGTCTTCGAGGATATAATATTGTATAAGTACTTATGTGTATATTATATGAAACATCATATACTGATCACATCTACATAGTCTGGATTTGTGAGACGATTACAAATCTATTGATCTTGCAAAATGTTTATAATTACAATGGAACTATTATATAAATCATTATAATCACACAGTTTACTAAAAATAACAATATAAGCGAATACAGTCGACCGCAGTGGCATAACGATACGTCGTTTGATTTTTATGCTATCGTACAGGGTTCGATTATCAGCAGATGATAGATACTGGGTTGGAAACATCGTTTGGTTGGAAAAATACCATTTGGCGTTGTGACTAATTGCTTTTAAATTTGATATGCTGTCGTTCTAGGTTTGATTATCAGCAATGGAAAGATTGTTGCTTTATTGGATTGGAAACATCATTTGGTTGGAAAAATATCGTTTGGCGTTGTGACTAATTGCTTTTAAATTTGATATGCTGTCGTTCTGGGTTTGATTATCAGCAATGGAAAGATTGTTGCTTTACTGGATTGGAAACATCATTTAGTTGGAAAAATATCGTTTGGCGTTGTGACTAATTGCTTTTAAAGTTGATATTTCATATTTATTCCAGATATTTGAATGGGACAAGCAGACACAAGATATCATCCTGAGCTCCTTCTTATGGGGGTATTGCTTGATGCAGTTACCAGCAGGACAATTGGCCCATGCGTACGGCGGAAAGACACTCCTCGTTTTAGCTACAGTCATCAATGGTCTCTCGTCTTTGCTGATACCTTGGTCTGCCCATGTTGTAAGTATACCAATATTTAATTGAATCCTTCTAAGTTTTTTACGTATTCGCAGTTGTTACGTAGGGAACACCACTTATTAGTGTTTGAGTCCATTATACTTAACCGAAATTTTTACTAATCACAATGGAAATTTTGGAATTCCAAGGCTGGGTTGATTCAAAAAAAGTATCAGTAAAAGTATAGTTCAAATACTTTGATTTCATAAAATTATTCAAATTGCGTCGTTCTACAGCATTAATTTCAATGAAGCGACCAAAAACTTTGAACAATTTTATGTAATCAAAGCATTTTAACTATACGAGAAACACAGCCTAAGAGTCTTGACAAAATTTTCATGACATATGTAGTTAAACATATCAATAACAAAATAGCACTTTATTCAAACGAATAATATTGTTACCTTTTTTTTTTTTTTTTATTTTATTAGGCAATTCACACAATATTGTATGATTTGTGCCATATTTGTATTCATAGAACACTCAAACTTAAATATAAACAAGACATACACTGTGAACAGTATCAAATAAAAGAAAGTCACTTAACATGCGCTTCTACAGTTCCACTGTAAAATGTTTAAAGGATTATGGGTTTTGTGATTTTGAACCATTTTTTAAAAAAGAATTTAAAAGCGGGATAAGTTTGGCAACGTTGGACGGTAAATTAAAATTTGAGTTGGAAATTAAACTAATAAGAATTTGCGTAATTAAATATACAACAGAATGGGCATCATCTTGGAAAATATTTTCTTGGACTTCATTAGATGCAGAAGTAGTTGACTGGCTTAAAACAGCGCATCCATTTGTAGGATGGCTAGCTTCACCATTTGAATACGACATGCACTTGTTTATTTCTTTAATATTAATATGAGGAATTGTCTGTTTTTGAGTTTCCGAAGACATTTTAGTGTATATTGTTTTTTTAAAACTTTGTTTATTGTTCAATTGGTTATTAGTCACTTCAGAATAGCTTTTCACAGAAGATGGGAAGAGTTGAGATGCTTGCAGATATGATATATTTTTTGTAGCCATTGAATGTTTAATATTTTTTTGCCGAGTGAATTCCGGGCACATTGGGCTTGTAGCTGAATGAGATCCTGAACAGTTTATACACTTTAAAAAGTCCACCACTTGGCAAACTTCACCAAGGTGACTATCTCCACATTTGAAGCAGCGAGTTATAGAATGACACTGAATCTTCATGTGACCAAAGCGACAACAGCGATAACATTGGATGGTTGGAAATACATAAGTTTCAACTTTCAAAGAGTTATAAAAAAGGTAAACATACTCTGGGAGATTTTGTCCTTCAAACGTTAAGACAACGGATTGAGATGGTTTCCACATTGTTTCTCCTGATGATTTATCTTTAAAATTGAGGCGTCTTGCTTTTAAAATCTTCCCAATATGGTTTGGTACTGCACAATTTTCTATAATATCGTCAATCGAAAAGTCTGTTGAAATACCACGAATCAAACCCATTTTTGTCACTTTAAATCTAGGTATATATGCCTTTAAATTATTTATTTTTAAAAAAATGGCTGTCGTGAATTGATTCGCACTCTTAGCATCTTTGAAAGTAATTGAGATTTTATTTCTCCCTTCTGATTTTACTCCACCCGGAGAAATATTTTTAATGTTATGTTTAATAAGGATATTACCAATTTTCATTGGGTGAATATTCTTGCTAGAGTCAATATCTTGAACGAAAACAATGTAAGGCCCAGGCAAATTTTCCAGGTATTGGATTTCAATTTCACTATGAGTATTGTACAATTTTTCCGGAGAACTATTTAAATTTGTAGCTTTAGACGGATGGATAATGTCAGAATTATTTGTGTTAGGTCTCTTGTTGTTTTGTTTAGGTGGCGTTGACATGTCAGATTTTTTAACACTTAGACTTGGTCCCGGATCAGGTGGAATATCCAAATCCATATTCATGGATAATGAACGGATTCAAACTAAAACTCACAATAATGAAATTAGTGCACAATAAATATAAAATACACTTATATTTTAGTAAAAAAACAATATTTTTTTCAGAGCGAATATAAACACAAACTTGTTGACAACCCGGTTGCTAAGCGACCCAATGAATATTGTTACCTTTTCTATTTATTATCAAATCTTTTAATTAAGAATATAAGAACCTACCTATTGAGGTATTTTTCAATCTTAAGACCTTTATTAATGTGTACGACTTTGGGCATACGGGATGTACACAAATATGTATAATTAATAATCTTCTATTCTATGAAACACGAACAAATATATCACGAAATCTGTGTACCTATTCCATGTTTTTTTTGTGAATAAAAAGGAAATACACCTACATAATTTAATTAGATAATTATTAAAATATAACGAAATATCAATATAGATTATATTGGTAACTTGTTAATCAAAGGGGCAGCGAACTCTGAATTCATTGTTTCATTGTGCACTTTTAATTTAACTGTTGGTACCACTGTCTCAATCATATTTAATTAATAATATTTAATTAGCTATAATTGAGAATTATCTATGAAGAATGATTGAAGGTATTTGATTTTCAGTTAGTTTATAATAATTGTGATTCACATGAGAGTTACACCATAGAACATGGTAGTTTTGGGTTAAGTTAGTTTTTTCAATAATTGAATTTGGTAGAATTCCATACTTAGTTAAACAATTTGCTTGATTCCTTATTATTCATATGTTTTATATACTAGTAAATGAAATATTTTTACCATATCATATTGTACTACAATACAATACAAGAAAAAAATAATTGAGGTTAAAAAGTAGGGTTAAAAAGTGTCTTGTTAACAATGCTTTTTACTCTGACGAGATACTAAACATCGATCTAATTAATCTGTGATATTTATTCGAATTCAAATTCGAATCTTTAAAGTCTTTTTCGTCTAATAAAGTTCTTAAAATTAACTGTTTTTTTTTTGTAAATACATATTTTAATTTAATTTTTTTAATGTATTTTTATATGTATTTATTTTATTTTGTATAGACATGTCTCGTTTTTCTTTTTACTTTTATTTTCATTTTCATTGTTTATAGATTATTATATAATTACTATATTTTGTATCTTTTGTGAAAACACCGTTATTTGTTGGTATACATTTAATCTTACATAATTCTATAACACTTTCGAAAACATTTTCATCACATTTTCGAGAGCATATGCTGTGCTGTTGATTTACAATGGATAAAATCCTTGCTTCAGACAGACCTTAATGGCTATATTTTTCAACACGAAATTGTGGTTCAAAATATTGCCAACCATAAAAATTTACCGGTAATTTTTATCGACGAAGTAGCAACAATAAATCTGTACAAATAACTTTATCACCAATCATAAAATAGTAATTCAAATTAATTTCAACAGATTATTTTGCATACGTGTGTATGTCACTAATAGACCCGTCTAATTTAGTAATTATTTGGTCAATTTGTATCGCGTGGTAATATTAAAATATGCAAAATACATGTGAATTATGTATTTTAATACAAATAATACAATGAAATGGTAGTGTTGTTATGCCAGTACTGAATATTTGATACTAGTTGTACGTAACACATGATATCCCACTGTTGATGGCGATAGTATGTGTAGTTGTACCAAACTATAAACCATATTTTATATTTAATGACATTTTGTTTTCTATACAAAACATGTTGGTATGTATGTAAGGATTGGATAGTATGGTAGTCAGTTCTTTTTTCTTACCCCAAATATGTAAACAGCTTGATGATATGTATTTATGGAGATTAAGTATCAAACTATTGAGAGTCACCTTATATATTGTGTATTCTGCCAAACTGATTGTAGGAAACGATGTCGTCAATCAGTATTTTTTTTTTACAAAAAATATTAAAAAAAGCTTGATCTTTTAGGTAAAATTAATTGAATAATGATATTAATTTATACAACATCCAATATCCAATATGAAAAATAATTTGAAATATGTTAAATACTCCCAATACAAAATAAAGTAAAACAGTGCATCATTTTGGAAGAATATAAAGATGAATCTTTTAAAACAGAAATAAGTCACAAATATGGGAGCTGGCTGGCGATGGAGCGTGCCCTGCAAGTACCTATATAAGACAAACAACGTGTATGGAGATCGTACGCAGGCTAAGTCTGTAAGTAGATCTCGACCGATAAATGTCGAGATTAACTGTCAAAATATCGACTAATCGATATTTTGACAGTTTTGGTAGTCACTTAGCAGATAACGCGTCGAATCGTTCTCGCCAACTTATTTGACGGCGAGATTGGGTCGACATCGAGTCGAGTGACAAGATCTAACGCCGCCATGTTGAATTGAATGTCATTTTTTACGCAAGCAATGCCGAATTTCATATTTATTTTGAGAATAATTATATAAACGGGTTAAACAACGCCGTTTAAGAGATTCTTCAAACCCCTTAAATATTCCGCGTAATTCTTTTATTGTTAATTACCGCGTAACAAAAGTTTTATATGGTTACATATTTATTGGAAATATGCGTCCGTAAATGTTTTCCGTAGGTTTAGATTTGAAATAATTTTTGATTTTGAGAAAGTATTCTTGTAAGCTATTTTATCACTTATGTATTTTAACACTTAACAAAAGAAAATTCGGCGTAGTTTTTAGTAAAATTATAACACGCTGCTGTCATCACACTTGATAAATTGATCGAAATATAATTAAAAATAATTTTTAAAATTACTCTCAAAACATAAAACATAAAAAGAAACTTAATTTAATCGTATTATAACTTGCTTTCGTGCTTAAAATATGACCATATTATATTTATTTAACAAATTTATGTAAACAAATTTGACATTTCTTCAAATCATGGGGAACATATTGTGTATTGCCATAAATGATAATTCAAAAATGTACCGCAAGCCAGCCTAACGGCGACAAATACTAATAAGTGCATTTACGAACTCGACAGCGCTTAGTGACTACGAATTGTCGTCACGGGCGTAAACATGGCGAGAAGAACGGCGATACGTTGTCGGATCTCGACTTTTTTACTGACTTGGCCTGCAGGAAACATCTTGTACCGCATATTATTAACGCGTTGCCGATTAAAATAAGAAATATTTTAAGGTCTGACGAAACGAAAATAGTAGGTAACTATAAAAAATACTCTAAAACATATGTATCTGAAATCAAGCGTTCGTTAGACTTTAAATTATTATTGTTGATTGATTATAGGTATAATGTATATTATTTGTAAGGTTCATTAATTTTAATTTTTGCTTAGTTTCTGTTTCTTTAATATAAAGTATATATTGTGCAATGCTTGTTGATATGATCGTTGTACTCATACCCGGCCATGATAGTTTGACACGGACACAGGCTATAACTCAATAACAACGCCCTCATCATTGGGTTACTTCGTATTGATAGCCTTATTATGATCACGATTTAAATATCGGAAATAACTGGTATACTTCCGAATAATAAATTATTGTCGAATTTTAATAACAACTAGACACTGCCCATTATTGAGTAATAAATAAATAGAAACACAATAATAAAAAATAAATGGTATGTATTACACAACAATAATAAATACATCAAAGTAATAAATAATCATATATTGTTTTTTTAACCACTTCAGAATCAAGCGTTGTTTTCGTCATGATTTGATTAAAAGCTTACTAAACACTTACCTAGTTAATCACAACTAAAATAGTTAAGATCGGTTTTAGAAACGGTGCCACTATTTTTACGACCGAAATTGGCGGGAAAAGCGTTTTCCCGCCAAAAAGTTTCTATTTACACGACAAATTTTCTGATGTCGTCTATGTTTTTAGGTCATTTATAACCATAGAAAGCGCAGATAAATCAAGTTACAAAAATATTTACCTTTGTCATTTTTTTCAATGGTCATAAATGCATCATGGAAACCAACTTGAAGAAAAAATAAATAATATTGGCATCTTATTACATTAACTTAATTTTATAAATCATTTTTTCATCGAGATCTACTATTATAACAAAGTATAAACATAGGTAAATATTTTTATAACTTGATTTATCTGCGTTTTCTATGGGTATGGAAAGAATGATAAGAATTTATCTATGGTTGAGTCGTAAAAATATCCCTAGCCTATTAAAAAATCCTACTTATAAACGTATACTAAGATGTGACTAACTAGTTCATCAAATTGTTTACGAACACCCTCATTTATTTTTTCATATGGCCGCATTGACTTCACATATGTCAAAAAATAGAAAAATCCATGTAATTTTTGGATAGCTGAAATCGATAAATGAAAACGATCACCGCGTTGTGTCGTGTTGAGTCAATTTAAACACTATTGCGATGAAGAATAACAAGGAAAAACGTTATAAGTATTAAATTTTTCTGTCAATCTCAAATATGCGTCGGATCATAATATGTGAAAGATCCGCCATTTTGAAATATTATTGGTATGACGCGTTAGTCAAGCGTTAGACAACCTCTCGACCCGTCCGAACTTGACGTCTGCTAAATAAATGTGAAATAAATATAGTCATGGTTTATAAGTAAACTTTTTCGTTAATCACGCCTTATAACCAAGTACTATAGATAGTTTACGTTTATAAGTAAGACGGTTATTCTAAGGACTGGAAGTACTGGTTAGTTGGAAGAATTTTTCTTCCACTAAAAATTAGGTGCCTTGCAATTTTTTTAGCTTTGAAGAATGTGTGGCTTAGAATAGTGCTTCCGATTTTTGCTTTTGGGAAAAAATCACTAGTTCAGGATGCAAGGAAGTGGTTATTATTTTTACTATTATAATTATCAAAAAATGTTTGCTATGAGGCACCGGCTGAGGATAGTGCTTCCATTCTTTTCAATAATCATCGTTTTCGGGTGTCCCGAAAGAGCAAGGTGATCGAAAATATCGAAAATACAACAGGCAAATTAACATCTCACAAAAGTCAACAATGGGGTTCACCACCCATTCTGAATGTTTCCTTTCTAGGTGGGACGAGTAAGTGTGTGGGCATACGCGTATATTTCATGCTTCCTTTTATAAGTTAATTCACACACCTGTCGCTGGTTATCCCACATTGTGGATATGCTGTGATTTTGTATTATCACCCAAAAAACGCAAGAAAAGTATATCTTTATTACTATATCTCCTTGGGGTAGTGAGGACTTAATACAAAATTGATTCTTCTTTGACGGGTTTAAAGGACAAATACGATTCTAATGATTCAGCCAATGTTTCATTTCGATTCCGTCTGTATTTTTCCCCGCGGACAATCCGCCGATATCTTACAGAGCTGATCGAAAATGGGCGTGACCATTGTCATATTGTCCAGCCAATTAACCTTGGTTCCATATTTGAAATTTGCCCTTGTCTCGAACCTCGTAATGCACCACAACGGTCGCAAGATTTCATACACTATATAAAAAGGTTATTAATTGCTTCTAAGCGGAAAATCCACGCGGATGTGATTACATCATCATTTTTTATTATGGGTTTTGTTTAGTTCGGTCTTGTGAGATAATTCGGGCAATATCAAAGATGCTATCAGGTAGGTACCTACTTTTATATTAATTGCTATTCGTTGATTTATTTGGTAATTTTAATGTAAAGAACGTTGAACTTTAAGTACATGTTTTTATTGTTTACTCTTGTATGAGAGCTAGACATGTTTGATTTCTTAATGGAAGACACATTAACGTGATGGTACTCGCTTAAATGAGTACATATAATGTATTCGACATTTTTTTTAAATACATCATTCTATTGCGTATTTTTTTAAACATTTATTATTAATTATTATTGTATTACCAATTGTAATATTTTTTTCCAATCATTAAATAAATGAAATAATGCGTTTTTTTCTCCAAAAATAGTTTGTTGTTAATAAAAATAATTTAAATGTGTGCCATATTATTAACAATTTTATTTATTTATCTTTTTGTGCATAATATACACAAATATTATGCACACTGACGGGCTTATTGCCAGTAGGCAATTTGTTTCAACCAACCAGATTACAAAGTATGACAAAACAATATATATACATCAACAAAATAGATTTAATTAATTTTTCATTGTTTTGAAGAAGTTTTTAGTAACGAATGAAAATCAGTTAAAAAAGATAATTCACTAATGACAGTTCAAAAAGAAGATTCACTGATGCCAGTTCAAAAATAAAAATAACTAATGCCCCTTCAATAATTAAATTCTAATTCATTAAAACTATGAAAAAATTAAATATAAAAAAAATTTTCATACTTTTAATTCATTATGGAGTTCTACCACGAAGTGATAGTGTCCAATATTGAAAAAATTAAATTCTAGTTCAAAAAGAAAATTCACGAATGCCAGTTCAAAAAGTTAATTTACTTATGCCAGATCAAATAGAAAATTCACTAATGTCAGTTCAAAAAGAAAATTCAGTAGTGCCAATTCAAAAAGAAAATTCAGCAGTGTCAATTCAAATAGTAAATTCATTAATGTCAGTTCAATAAGAAAATTCACTAATGTTAGTTCAAAAAGAAAATTCACTAATGTCAGTTCAAAAAATAAATTCACTAGTGTCAGTTAAAAAGAATATTCAGTAGTGCCAATTCAATAAAGCTTTTTATTTTTTCTTGGGACACAATAATATTATCAATGAAATGTTATATACCTACCCACATTGTATATACGTATGTCTAGTACGATCCTGCTTTTGATTTTTCAGGAAGTGCATTTTATGTATCTATTATAGACAAGTTCTGTAGTCAATTCAATAAGGTTGAGATAATTGTGTCGATTGTTGAATTCGCACGTTTATTGCTTGAAGTATTCCCTGCGGATAGGTTTTAAATGTACTCATGATATTATAGCCCTTACATAGATTAATTGGATATTCTATTTTTTTTTTTTTTACGGCGCTGGCTGATTTACTAATGATATTAATAACAATTGAGCACTACAAATAATAACACTCAATTATTATTATTACCATTATACACTTCCTCAAAAGAATTAGCAGATCAATGCGTAAATTGTAAATTATTTAAAAGAGCAAAATAAAATGCAACAAACGCATCATCAAGCTTTCAATTGGGAATAGTTCACCCATCCAGATACTTAACATATCAAAGGATTAGGCTCTGAGGAGGTCTCTATACTACCTAACAACCCTACTGATTCCCGAATATTAACGTTTAAAAAATCTTTAACGATTCTACATGTATTCATAATTACCGTTTTTTGCATTTTTATTATTAAATTTTTCGATAAATCTATAATTTCTAAATTACGGATTAACGATTTTGGAATAATGCCAGTGGCTGAAATAATGAAAAATACTTACAACATTATTGTCAATTAATATTATACATAAATCATTTATTTCCTAACAAAGATAAAAAAACGAGTTACGAGCGGTGATTTGTACAATTAATTTAAAATAACTTCAATTCTGATTTATTTATTTAAGGCAGAAACAGTCCCTTGAAATACTAGCGAAACCCGGCAATCTTCGTATTGACTGTATAATTAACCCTTTCTTAACCGAATTATGAAAGCATTATGAGAATAAATATGTTGTAGGTATCAAAAATGGGCAAAATATGTGATTTTGGAAGTTTTAACGATTCCAATTGTCACCATTCATATATAAAACTATATTCTATACATAAAATAAAATCAAAAAAGATAATTCACTAATGACAGTTCAAAAAGAAGATTCACTGATGCCAGTTCAAAAATAAAATTAACGAATGTCCGTTCAATAATTAAATTCTAGTTCAAAAAGAAAATTCACGAATGCCAGTTCAAAAAGTTAATTTACTTATGCCAGATCAAATAGAAAATTCACTAATGTCAGTTCAAAAAGAAAATTTTTATTAGAGATTGAAGGAAATATAATTACCTAATTAAAAAAATATAAAGCATGCTAGAAAACAAAAAAAAAACTCACATTTATTAAATTTTGAATAACCGTGTTTAGCAAGAAAAGCACCGAGTACAGAAGGTCCGTCATTCTCAGTATTGTAAGCGATCAAAAATATTGTGACTAATAATTTAGAAGAGAAATAACACAGCTGGTAACAATTATTATTGAGATATCTTTATTGACAAACATTTTTTAACATCTCAATAGAGAGGAAGTTGGGATATTGTAGGAACTCGAACTCGAGGCACCTACAGGGCTTACGACCTGTCATCGGCTGGTTTACGTGATCACTTTATGCGCTTGCGCAACGTTCACCAATAAATTATGCCTTCTTATTGAGTTCCCTTATCGATGTAATTTTTGAAAGTTCTATATATTTGAATAGTGTGTAACATTTTACCTGAAAATAATGCATTATTACTATTGCCATCTATGGAGTAACGGAGAAACCTTTTTGTAACGCCATCTATTGAGAAAGAAGAGTACTAAGAAGAGTATGTAATAGAACGATATATGATAGAATAAAAAATGAGGACATAAGGAGAGAATGCAAGTTAAAGAAGGATATTATATGTAAAATGAAAGTGAATGCTTTAAGGTGGTTTGGACATATAGAAAGAATGAACGATGAACGACTGACCAAAAAAATATACATGGGTGCAAGAGATGGAGTGAATAGCAGAGGTCGCCCCAGAAAGGGATTCCATGACCATGTGAATGATATATGTGTGCAAAAATAGAGAAGTATGGCGCTCGATTCTCTCTGCTTACCCCGTAAGGGACATGGCGTGATGGTATGTATGTATGTATGTATCTATTGAGAAATTGAGAAATTAGTTTTTATTTGTAAACAATGAAAGCAACACTCCTTATAAATGAGATGACGGTGTCACTCACAGATGTCACCCCTAAACTGCGCCAGAAATATTATTTCATTTTTGGCTTGTTTACCTACTTGTACCAATGTGTATGTAAATCGAATATTCTTTTTGTGTTTGTAATGTTTGCGTATATGCAATTAAAAAAGAATATTCAATTGAGATATCATTGAGATACACGTAAAATACATTAATGATTCCATTTGGAATCATCGGTTAAGAAAGGATTAAAAATGATCCCTTCCGTCTCCCAGTGCCGTAGCTTCAGTGTCTCCCGTCCCTTAAAATATAAGACATTTTTTTCCACTGTTTATATTTATTACGACCGAACGTTTTTGTCGAGGTGTTTCAGCATTATCAAGACCTAAATGAATGCTGTTTTTGTGTTTCAGGGAGGATGGCAAGCTGTTTGTGCTTGTCGTGTGATCCAAGGTCTAGCACAAGGATTCTTCTTACCCGCCCTCCACACCTTCCTGGGAAAATGGGCCCCGGTAAACGAGAGGTCACGGTTCAGCACATACGTATACGGAGGTAAATCTTACGAAATGTATTTTTTTATTTATTTATTTTAAAAAAGGCACCGTACCAATAAAATTTTACAGTATAATATATAATAATAACATAAGTAATTGTAACTTAATGTACTCACTGCTGGTAACATATAATTCATTATTCCTGTCTAATGTGGCTCTTGAAAAGGGTCCTGGACATACTTAATATGTCCACGGACCCGATCCTTTCCAAATTATTATATCTAGTAAGTAATCGGTACAATGGCGAAAGTTTTTTATTTTTTATTTTATTTCATTTTGTAAACACACAGTCTTAATAACAACTTATACATTTCATTAGAGGACCAATTAAGTTTACAGAAACAATCAGTTTTGTGTAAATCGTAATATCAGTTAAAACGAACGGATAGGATATTAGGTATTGGAAGATATGTCTGTATTTTTATAAAGATAGGTACATATTTAATTTTCAAGAATGTGTGTTTTTCCTTTAATAAAAACGACGTGAATGCGTGTTTTTCCTTTGATAAAAACGACGCGTGTTTATTATAGGTATATTTGCGTAAGGCAGATATTTTACAAGCAGGTAATATTGACTTGTTTTGCCCATTTGATTTGATCGTTTTATTACCTAAAGCAAATTTGTCAAATTAAAATTAATTACAAATGTATTATTTAAATTACAAATGAAGTATTGCAGCGGGAAAGTTGAACAAAGAAACTTCGACCAGTTTATCAATGCATACTACGAGAAAATTCGTGAATGCCAATAGCCTTGTTTCGGATAGTAGTTAGTTCAGACTTTAATAATTTCAGGTTTCAATACACGAATATTGCCACTGTTCTTCCCCCACCACCACCCTTTCTGCTTATGGGGACTAATAACGGCCCCTTGTAAAACTCTGAAAGAACATACGAAGAGTCCGGAGAACTCTAAAATCTTGCAGACACTGCACCTAATGTGCAAAAGAGAGCTAATCATGTGGAAACAACTGGCTCACTGTTCACTGATAGTGAAGATAATAGTGCACCAATTTTAAGACAGAAAGTCTTGAAAGCCCTACAGTTCCTCTTTGTGGTTAAAAGGTCCGCATGTCCAATGGGTCCAAATAAATTCCCTCGGACATCGTCGTAGAGTATTGCCACTATTAATAATATAAATAATTTCCTTCCAATATTCATTTTCAAATGACAATAAAGTTGATTATACACTAAAGTTACCGTTAATCCATAATTTGTTATCGGATACCGTTAAAGTATTTTGTAGACTTTCGAAAAACTGTCATCATATTTATGTTATAATGATATCATAATGTATTTATACAGGTCCCCCTATAAAATGGCCTAGACCTTGCTAGCATATTTTTAGACAAATAATGTTGACATTTGTGTCTATGAATGCGGGTCATGACAACATACGACGTGGATAAGATGATCCGGTTTCATTTTTTTGAAACAAAGGTTATTGGTTCATAAAAAGTGGAATGATTGTTTACTCAATCAAATTTATGACAAAGATACGAGCATGATTTGGATTTAGAAATTTCGGATATGAAAATATAATTGAGGTGTTTTTTTCTTATTCTCATACTGGTAGAAGGTTACTGGGGCCTCTTTGCAAAGAGTTTGCTGCCTCTTGTGATTGTGATATGGACTCCCAACTCTTTCCAACTTTTGGGGGAGGGGTTTCCAGGCATTCTTCTTAGGACAAGGTGTGGCAGTCTTTGGGAGTCCATTCTTTTAACATGATCTCTTCAAAACCTTCCTCTTTGTCGCCAAGGAAATTCGGCGACGTCATTTAAACTCTCGACAGAAATAAAATGGAGGGTTATTACAAGAACGGTTCACTTAGACCAGCAGGGCTACTCATGAAGTTGATCAACATGAGTTTAAGATCAGTTTCAGACTTAAGAAATCTTTGAGTTTCAAATTAATTTAAAACTTGTATAAATTTATACAAAAAATAATGACAGTTTCATATTAAACTTTGATATTACCATTTTTTATGATCAAATGTAGAGAAAGATTAAAATTAAATTATAATCGAGTACTGATTTATACATTTTTAAGATTAAGGCAAGATAAGAACGTATTAAGAATTTATTTATTTTATTTATTTATTTATTTATTTATGTAGTACAACAATATTCTAAAGAAAACATACTGTGGCAGACCACATCTCGAAATTTCTTTCGAGCGCGCGCCTAGCGACGGCAAGTACATTTGTTTATCGCTAGGCCGAGTTCATCGCCCGCAACGTCAAACTGGTGACAATACTCCTCAACTGGGTATGACACTTCAAATAAATAAGTCTAGAATGTTCGAGGACATTGAACTTGCTACCCCCAGCGCAGCACTATTTAAGGGAGTCTACACCTCTACACGTCGTCACTTCATTTCCGTATTTCCGTCACTTCGATTCGTCACATCACGCCGCCGTTCTCGACCACGCCGTCTCGCCGACACTTCGTCTCTCGACCACCGGTCATCTCTCGACCTCGCGAGCACGATGGTACTTCACCATGCGAAGATTCGGACACTTCGAACATACCCGCTAACTCGCTCGTTATACCTACTCATCGTGAGAAAAGTTCCTTTGTAAGTTATTTCATCAATTGTAAATTTACCCTTAAGCAAACTATTAATTGTGATCAATATACTCATTGTTACTTTTGACCATTCTTTCTTCTTCTCTTTCAACCACTGTCCTTGTGTTCTTATTTCAAATCATATCCACTTGGGATATAGTAAACTCTCTTTACTAGTAACCCCTCTGGTTACCACTTATATTTAATAGTAACCACTCTGGTTACTAAAAACTGTTTATTGGTAACCCCTCCGGTTACCAATCAGCTTTAATACTAAAGATAACTGCTTCACTAGTCAGAGTCTGTTCCGAAGCAAATATCAGTAAAGTTTGCAAAATTTGTTTGAATATGTCATGAGTAACCCCCCAGATCCTAACCATCAGATAGTGGACAGCATCATATTGATAACTTATATTCTCAAAATAATCATTTTAGAAATGTATATTATTATGATTTCAACTGTTTTGAAGTAAAATATTATTGTTGTATGAACTGAATTAAATTATATAGATTTGTTTACTTCGTTTTTAAACAAAAATCGTAAAATTTTATCAAAATATTAAATAGATCAAGCTGAAAACAGTGATTATATGTATTGCCATCGGGAATACACAAATTCTGAAAGTTTTAGAGCTCTCGTTGGGAAGTTTTTTTTTTTCGTCAAAATTTCAGTATAGTCAGACAGACAGACAAGTTCTTCTTTCTTCTTCTTCTTCATTTAATAGACCTAGTTGGTCTGTTCTTCAGAAACTATGCCTCCTGGGATGACGAAGTTCAGCTATCCTTCCATCTCTTGGGTGGTCTACCGGGTAGGCGGCGGCCAGAAGGAATTTCGTTCGGTGTATAATTTCAGTATACCAAGTCAGACAGACAGACAAGTGAAGTTAGTTAAAAATCAATTGCAAAATTTCATTATAGTCAGACAGACAGACACGTGAAGTTAAAGAAAAATCAATTACAAAATTTCAGTATACCTAGTCAGACAGACGAACAAGTGAAGTTAGTTAAAAATCAATTGCAAAATTTCAGTATAGTCAAACATACAGAAACGTGAAGTTAGTTAAAAATCAATTTCAAAATTTCAGTATTGTCAGACAGACAGACAAGAGTAGTTAAAGAAAAAAGGTATAATAATGATTAATAGGACTGCATTTCTAATAATAGATGATGGATCGATGGCAGAGCGGTTAGCGCGCTGAGCTAGTAATCCAGTAGTCGCGAGTTCGAATCCTGCCTCGACCGATTTCGCGCACCTATAGCACGAGCATTTATGATTATTTTAGGGAACGTAGGAAGATGTATATGTACTTGTTTAACAAGGACATATAAATTTTTTTATATTAAAAAAAAACTCGCATTTCGTTGTAAAATACGAGTATGTGTTAAATGTATTTAATTTTTATTTTGAAATATATTTTTTTGTTTTTCAGGTGCTCAACTCGGTACAGTAATATCTATGGTGTCGTGCGGTTTTCTGGCTGGAAGTTCATTCGGATGGCCAGCCATCTTCTACGCCATGGGCCTGATCAGCGTCGTCTTCGCCGGAGTTCTTCAGCTCTTCGCCTCCGATAGTCCTGCTCAGCACAAGACTATTTCCGTTGAGGAGAAGCTTTACATTCAGACATCCCTCGGACAAGTTCATATCATCGAGGTAATGAAATCATTACGTGGATTTTATAACTATGTATGTTTTATTATATTCTCTCATTTGACCGAAGATCGCCAGGGCTAGTTAATGCAGAGTTTGAGGCCTCCTGGGATGTGAACTCATAGCTGTCTTTCTATCTTTTGGAGGGTCTTCGGGGTTCCTCTTTTCCTCTAGTTTCTCATGTAGAGAAAATTTTGGTAGTCTTTGGGAATCTATTTTTGATCATGTAGCCACTCCAGTACCTACCTACCTATTCATTTGTTTTCCCCATTTTACAACATAACATTTCTAACGATATTCGAAATTCTACAAAATTTTTATTCACGAGAGAAATACTTAGCCTGTTTTCAGCATGTATAAATGCGAAAATCGTTATAAAAATTATTACTTAATAACATTATTTGTAACTATGCCGGATAATGTTTGAGGTGCTCTTTGAGTTACTCATAAAAATATTTAATTTCATTAGATTTGATTTGAGATGCGATTCATATCAACTACATCAACGTAGTCATAGTTTTCACCAGGCTTCATAGTTTTTCCATAGTTTTCACCATCTTGAACCAGGCTTTCCAGGTCTTAGTTGGTATACATGCAAATCGCCCCCCTTCTCGGCGACAAGGCTCAATATATTTGACGACAACGCTAGTCACTTTTCTAATATGGTTCTGAAATGAAAAATCCCGTCAGAGATTGGATTGATGACAGTAATTATGGCGGACATTAGGACGTTGATCTATTTTGTGTGAGCTTATCTCTTATGATGTTTTTGAGGTGGTGATTGTGAGTGCAGAATACTGAGATTGTGTGCCTATTTAATGTGGTACGGAAACTCATCACCTGGTTCATAATTGCTTATATTGTCACTAAAAATTGTAAACTTCTAGCCCTAGAACATGATATCCTAGTTGGACAGCAGTAATCTACTTTGTAAATATTGTGTGATTAAAAATAATCAAACAAATAAATAAATAAGTACTCGTAATGTCATATTTTGTCAAAATGATTATATTTGGACACATAAATACGTTAAAAAAATATAAAAACTATTTAATTGTCCAGTCATTTTTAATACTTATGTTATTTTGATTTTTTTTCAAATAAAATACATTAATATTTACGATAATAACGATTTAATATCGTAATATGTAGGTACGTTTCACAATGCAATCATAGAAGATGTATTGGTTGAGTAATTCAATGACCCGCATATATTTTGAAGGGTAAATCAATTTGGTTGTGTTGATTATTGCCGACATAAATGAATTCAAATCCACACCACACCATTGACCACAGGTAGGTAAGTACCTACTCGATAAAACTAACAAATATGTAATTTATAGACAAGTTTTTAACTAATTTTAAAATAAATACAATACACTTACGTCGAAAACGAATACAAAAATGAGTTTTGCAATCGGCGATTTTTAAAACATAAAATTTTTGAAAAGGACTATTTGACACGGGGCAGCTAGGGTTGGTTGTGAAAAGTTCACGGAAACTAATGCAGTGGTCATTGGTCATTACTGAACATCAGAGTACCGAGTCTTCGACTCCTTGCTCCTTATCTGACGTTACTTGACTGGGTGGTTTGGAGATATAAATACTGAAGAGGTAAGGGTTTTAGGATGGGGGGATGAATTTATATTTTATATGAAGGGGGACGGGTTGTCAGGGGTGAAATTTATATATTGAGGGTTGGAGGGGGAGTTTTTCGGATCGCTGCTATGGTGGGGTTTGTCTCATGAGGACAGTTTTGGGTCTTTTGTACCTATGAAAGTTGTTTTCATCATATGGAGCTAGACTGTTTATGGAGGCGTTCTTATGCAAGGGGATCTTCGCATAAAAACGCTTTGAAAGGGAGATTATGAAGTCTTGGATTGTGTGTATTTTTGCATCCTTGTGAAGTTGGGAAGTTCTCACTATTGTCATTAACAGATTTGTAGAGCTCACCAATCGAAAAAATGTGGGTGACGTCACCTGTGCATAGACAAAATTTAGTACATAGATGTACTCTAATTTGAATTAACCAAAAATATTGGTTGTCGCTCGACGTTGTGTAGCGTTATTGTGTGTCACTTTTGTAACCGTACATTGGCAACCGTGCTGTACCTATAACCTGTCACCGGTTTTTTAACGAAAGGCAGAGGAGGGCCATTAGTGTACGGTCTAATATGCTTGCCAGGAAGCTCACTAGATGCAGTGAAAATATGAAGAGATAATATCTCTTTATTACATATTGTACTAATACAAGGGAGCTGTAGTGTAGACACACACGTCAGTCTTATAATTCGATGAGAGTACAATACTGCAATGCCTTTCGGATAATGCTCGGGTTACCTAGATTCAGCAGTGCATCTCAAATTTTTGCAGAGCGCGGGGTCATGGCTTTGCCACTCTCCAAAGACGGAGGATAGCTGATGCAAGAATGAGGATGTGGGGGTTTAGCAATTCCTCCCCTCACGAGAGGCTGGTATGTGGCTTGACTCTCCAATTCACAGAAGATGGGCATCAATTGTGCAGTGACTGACTGAAGTGATTTCAATATACGGTTATATACGGTTCTATTATTAGTATTTTTAAATTGATGTGTCATCCTTTTTATTTTTATGTACCTATACCTAATTTTCATATGAAATGGTTTGTATAGATTTTTACCACTAGAGCTAAGAAAATGCACAGGTCATTTTACCAATGTCGGATGAGCTCTATTCCTACACCACCACCCGTTCTGCTTATGAGGATTAATAACGGCTCCTTGCAAAACTCTGAAAGAACACACAAAGAACATACGAAGAGTCCGGAGAACTCTAAAACCTTGCAGACACTGCACTTAATATGCCAAAGAGAGCTAATCATGTGGAAACAATTGAACCACTGTTCACTGATAGTGATGATAAGAGTGCACCGAATTTAAGACAGGAAGTCTTGAAAGCCCAAAAGTTGCTCTTCGTGGCTACAAGGTCCGCATGTCCATTGGGTCCAAAGAAATGTCGGATGAGCTGTTAAATTTGAGAATAAACGCGAAAAATTTCAACACAAACAATAATAATAAGTAGTATTAAAAATAGCAATAGTATCATATAATAACGTAAACAATATGTTGAGAAATCTTATTTATCTGAAAAATGTGTTCAAATACGAATACATCATAAACTTTTTCCTAACTTCAAATGGCAAAGGTGTTGACAAAATTATTCCTGCAACAAATTTCCATTCAATTTATAAAGCAATTCGCTATTCTCATTAAAGACTAACCAAAAAATTTACAGGAATGGAGATTTACGTACACATCAAACTATTATTTCGTTGTCGTATCATACTATTATTACATCCCGTATAATTTTCGGGATATATAATTTGTGAGTTTTCTAAGCTCTAGTCATTGTACTCCCTTGCTCATGAACTGAAATAAAAACTTATTATTATTATTATAACGATAATTGCTGTCATAGAACTTATTTTTATGTTGTTTTTCAGATGATAATGTGTAAATTTGTTTTTAACTTCGTTGTTATTTTTATTTTTTGTTTTGTTGATAGAATTTGAGGGTGCCATGGAAGGCGATATTGACAAGTCTACCAGTATGGTCAATTGTTGCTGCTCACGTTGGCTGTTTCTGGGGATATATTACACTTCTTGCTGAGATTCCATCGTACCTTCATAAAGTACTGGGAGCTAATATTCAACAGGTATAATATATTAACATTTATATTTTAAATTTTTTGTAAATACTGAACTCCTTTTCCCTTCCCCACTCACCCCAATTCCTAAATATCCCTGCATCATTTGTATATTTATAGTTTGAATTACTTACGATCTTCGGTGTTCATTTTTCTGGTATTTTTTATATTATATTTCAATTAGTTATATCTTAATTTCAAACTAACTCTACTATTGACATATGTTTTAGTAATATTATTTTTATTTTATGTATAATGTAATGTATGATTATGAGGGAACTGTTTTGGTAAATATTTAACATTTATTGTTGTCTTTTGTAATTTGCAAATGGCTGTATGTTTCCCATTAAATTAAATCAATAAAAACATCTTAAATTAATTAAAAATACACGAGAGCCTAAATAAAAAAAAAATATCTACACATAATTCGTATCTTAAACGTAATTTTTCTTTGTCTTTTTCGTCTAAGGGGGCAATTCTGGTCAACAGGCGAAATCAAAACCATCAATGTTAACCCATATCATGGATATAATTATCTTATGGATATCTATAATATCCTTATTCTATAATATCCTAAAATTTTATAGAACTCGAAAAGATATTTTTATTTTTGGATTTAGCCTGTTGACTAGACATGCCCCCTCTCGTAACAACGGAAAAAATAAAAGATATTACATACCCACGTTTCCTTTTTTTTAATTTCCATGAAAATATATGACATTACGTGTGTAACTATGGTTACTCTTGAAATAAAAAAAATGTATCCGATTTCCATAGTAGATATGAAATCAACAATAAGCAATAAAACAAATATGTGAGGTTCCTATTTTTTTTTTACCTGTCAATTTCAGTACAAAAGTAATTTATCAATAAAATTCATAATTAGATAATTTTGCTGCCTTAAAAGATATTTTCAAATAGTATTTGTTCAAGTTTTATTTCACTAATAATTTAATAATAATATCTTCATTCTGTTAGACCTGACGCTATTGAAATATGACATGTATTTTAAAACAATGTATTGGACTGAACAACTAAATTTAACAGCGACATCTGTTTATAAGATCTTGAAACTTTTTGTACGACTCTCAATTACTCATGTCTTCGATGGGTTTATATTGTTTATGTCGTATTTTTGTTGAAGAATTAGTTCAGAAGTCGCTATTTCACAAAATATAGTGAGTCAGATGGATGATTAACAATGACAAATCAGTAGTCTTTTTATCTATATTATAAATTTGAATGTTTGTATCTATGTATGTATCTATGTATGTGTTGAATGCGCTCCTAAACCGCTCATCCGATTGCGATGAAACTTTGGTGAACTGTCGAGAGTATACCAGGGATGGTTTCTGGATCAAAAAATTTTAACTTCTTCTTCTTCTTCATCGAGTTTTAGGTCATTTTACCTATGAAGGTGGACTATCCTGGGAACCGTTCATCCGATTGCAATTAAACTTTGGTGAATTGTCGATCGTATGCCCGGGATGATTTCTGAATTTAAAATATTTTCTTCTTCTTCTTCTTCATCGGGTATCAGGTCATTTTACATATGAAGGTGGACTAACCTGAGAACCGTTCATCCGATTGCAATGAAACTTTGGTGAATTGTCGAGCGTATGACCGGGATAGTTTCTGGATTAAAAAAATTTTCTTCTTCTTCTTCTTCATCGGGTATCAGGTCATTTTACCTATGAAGGTGGACTATCCTGGGAACCATTCATTCAATTTCAATGAAACTTTGATGAATTGTCGAGTGTATGCCCGGGATGGTTTCTGAATTAAAAAAAACTTCTTCTTCTTCTTCTTCATCGGGTATCAGGTCATTTTACCGATGAAGGTGGACTATCCTTGGAACCGTTCAATCAATTTCAATGAAACTTTGATGAATTGTCGAGCGTATGACCGGGACCTACTGAAGGGACGGGAGGTAATGAAGGGACGGGAGGTAATGAAGGGACGGGAGTAACTGAAGGGACGGGAGTAACTGAAGGGACGGGAGTAACTGAAGGGACGGGAGTAACTGAAGGGACGGGAGTAACTGAAGGGACGGGAGTAACTGAAGGGACGGGAGTAACTGAAGGGACGGGAGTAACTGAAGGGACGGGAGTAACTGAAGGGACTGGAGTAACTGAAGGGACGGGAGTAACTGAAGGGACGGGAGTAACTGAAGGGACGGGAGTAACTGAAGGGACGGGAGTAACTGAAGGGACGGGAGTAACTGAAGGGACGGGAGTAACTGAAGGGACGGGAGTAACTGAAGGGACGGGAGTAACTGAAGGGACGGGAGTAACTGAGGGAGGTACTGAAGAGACAGAAGGTACTGAAGGGACGGGAAGTACTGAAGGGATGGGAGGTATTGAAGAGTCTGAAGCGACGGGTGGTTATGGAGGACAATTTTTAATTATACAGGCAATACGAAGTTTGCCGGGTCTACACTAGTTATATATAATTATTCTGCGCGTGTTCATGTCACTGAACTCCTTCTGTACGGTTGTACCGATTTTGATGATTTTTTTGTGTGGAAATAAAAGAATATTAAAATATGTAAAAAAAAATGTACGCCTGGTATTATACAAACAGTATAACTTTGGAGATATATAATAAAATGCAAAACAGGAGTTTCATTAATATCTTTACATAATAATTCTTATCTACCTAGTACCTACGTCGATGGGTCGCTTAGCAACCGGGTTGTCAACAAGTTTGTGTTTATATTCGCTCTGAAAAAAATATTGTTTTTTTACTAAAATATAAGTGAATTTTATATTTATTGTGCACTAATTTCATTATTGTGAGTTTTAGTTTGTATCCGTTCATTATCCATGAATATGGATTTGGATATTCCACCTGATCCGGGACCAAGTCTAAGTGTTAAAAAATCTGACATGTCAACGCCACCTAAACAAAACAACAAGAGACCTAACACAAATAATTCTGACATTATCCATCCGTCTAAAGCTCCAAATTTAAATAGTTCTCCGGAAAAATTGTACAATACTCATAGTGAAATTGAAATCCAATACCTGGAAAATTCGCCTGGGCCTTACATTGTTTTCGTTCAAGATATTGACTCTAGCAAGAATATTCACCCAATGAAAATTGGTAATATCCTTATTAAACATAACATTAAAAATATTTCTCCGGGTGGAGTAAAATCAGAAGGGAGAAATAAAATCTCAATTACTTTCAAAGATGCTAAGAGTGCGAATCAATTCACGACAGCCATTTTTTTAAAAATAAATAATTTAAAGGCATATATACCTAGATTTAAAGTGACAAAAATGGGTTTGATTCGTGGTATTTCAACAGACTTTTCGATTGACGATATTATAGAAAATTGTGCAGTACCAAACCATATTGGGAAGATTTTAAAAGCAAGACGCCTCAATTTTAAAGATAAATCATCAGGAGAAACAATGTGGAAACCATCTCAATCCGTTGTCTTAACGTTTGAAGGACAAAATCTCCCAGAGTATGTTTACCTTTTTTATAACTCTTTGAAAGTTGAAACTTATGTATTTCCAACCATCCAATGTTATCGCTGTTGTCGCTTTGGTCACATGAAGATTCAGTGTCATTCTATAACTCGCTGCTTCAAATGTGGAGATAGTCACCTTGGTGAAGTTTGCCAAGTGGTGGACTTTTTAAAGTGTATAAACTGTTCAGGATCTCATTCAGCTACAAGCCCAATGTGCCCGGAATTCACTCGGCAAAAAAATATTAAACATTCAATGGCTACAAAAAATATATCATATCTGCAAGCATCTCAACTCTTCCCATCTTCTGTGAAAAGCTATTCTGAAGTGACTAATAACCAATTGAACAATAAACAAAGTTTTAAAAAAACAATATACACTAAAATGTCTTCGGAAACTCAAAAACAGACAATTCCTCATATTAATATTAAAGAAATAAACAAGTGCATGTCGTATTCAAATGGTGAAGCTAGCCATCCTACAAATGGATGCGCTGTTTTAAGCCAGTCAACTACTTCTGCATCTAATGAAGTCCAAGAAAATATTTTCCAAGATGATGCCCATTCTGTTGTATATTTAATTACGCAAATTCTTATTAGTTTAATTTCCAACTCAAATTTTAATTTACCGTCCAACGTTGCCAATCTTATCCCGCTTTTAAATTCTTTTTTAAAAAATGGTTCAAAATCACAAAACCCATAATCCTTTAAACATTTTACAGTGGAACTGTAGAAGCGCATGTTAAGTGACTTTCTTTTATTTGATACTGTTCATAGTGTATGTCTTGTTTATATTTAAGTTTGAGTGTTCTGTGAATACATTTATGGCACAAATCATACAATATTGTGTGAATTGCCTAATAAAATAAAATAAATAAATAAATAGTACCTACGTCTGTATGTCACCGAATTCCTAAATTGCTGGGATAGCAGGCAAGCAAACAAACAGACGTTCGGTCAGGAACGTCTGTCAGACCTGCTAGTAAACTATATATTGTTTTATTTTCATCAGAATGGAATATTGTCATCTGTACCATACTTGGCTATGTGGGTGATGAGTTTCTTCTTCAGCTATCTCTCAGACTACTTCATCAACAAGCAGCACTGCACCATTACCACGGCAAGAAAGGTTGCCAATACTATTGGTGAGTTTCTATTCTTTTAAAGGCATCCTTCAATTATATACCTACAGTAATTATTATATCAAGTTGAATATATGTAATTCAATTGAGACAATTTCTATGGCATAGTTGTAAACCGTTTAGATTCCGTGACGACGTCTCGTATTCGATTCCCAGAAGGGGATAAAATTATTTTAAATGAATAATTACCAAAATCTTGCTTCCCTAGACTGGAAACACTGGACTTAAGGGGGCATATAAACCAAAACACCTCAATTTCAAATCAAATTCCTCAAATATATGATTAAACAGTGTGTATTTAGAAAAAAATGTCTATAAGTGTTTTCAAATTTCTCTAGTAAATGGTTGTCATACAATTTTAAAATACAGCCAAAATTCCCCTATAATATCCTTTTTCACAGCATTATAAGTGAATGACCGATAAAGTTTTTTAATTTAAAGTAATTTTTTAACGCACGCGATTTTCCCTTACTAACAACTCCATAGGTGGTTTTAATATATCATTTTTTCAGTCACTAGATATATGTCCTCTTAAAATAATTTGCTGAATTTGTTAATCACCATTGGCGTCCCCTCACATTAATCGATTACGAATGAATAGATTTATCGTTATTTTTGCGATACATTAAAAATTCCAATAATAATAACAATAGCTGTGAGGCTCCGGTTTAGAATAGTGCTTCCACTCTTTTACATTATTGTTTTCGAGTGTCCCGTAAACGAACGGGTAAACGATAATACAACAGGCAACAATTACGTCTCACATAGTTCATCAATGAGGTTCACCACCCATTCTGAATAAAGTGACATTTTAAGTGTGACGAGACTGGTGTGTGGGTATACACGCATGTGTAGTGCTCCCTTTTATATGATAATTCACACTTGCACACCTGTCGCTGGTTACCACACATTGTGGGATGTATCGTGATGGGATGAATGAATAATTATAATTAACATTTCCTGCACCTTGCGCCAATGGAGTTCATTGCCATATGGTAATTTCTTCCAATTAACCAGTGTTTTCATCCCAGAGAAGCAAATTTTGGGTGAGACATGAATTTAAAAAAAATTCTCAGGATGACCGTAGAGAGGTCAAACGGCTTACCAGCTGTGCCACGGCTTACCAGCTGTGCCACGGCTTACCAGCTGTGCCACGGCTTACCAGCTGTGCCTCGACGGTCAGCTTTTTAATCGAAATTTTAGGTAGTTTTGATTTTTGTGTCATGATTCTATATATTTTTTAAAACTAAAAGTAATAATTAATTCAATGTTGTTTGTTATAATTAGGAACTTGGGTCCCTGCACTGGGTCTGGTATGCTTGTCCTACGTCACACCGGACAACACTCCACTAGCTGTCACCATTCTCGTCTTCACAATCGGATCTCTGGCAGCAACCTTTGTCGGTTTCAACGTAAGATATTTTATTCAATAAAATTAATTTGGATTCAAACGTCAACATGTTGACGTTTGATATGGAAATTAACGTTATTAAGTGTATTAACGTTAACGTTATTAACACTATTATGTGAAATTTTATTCTTTTCGAGTATGAAATTAAGAGAGAGAGAGAGAATTATTCTTTGAACAGTCTTTCTCCAAACTTCTAAATATCCAACTCAAATAATAGAATTATTAAAGGATTCTGTATCTTCGTATTTTTTTGTGAATTTATTTGTCAATATAATAATTCTAATGCATTTGCTAGAGAAAGAGAGAGAGGGGGAAAGAGAGAGAGGGGAAAGAGAGAGAGGGGGAAAGAGAGAGAGAGGGAATGAGAGAGAGGGGGAAGAGAGAGAGAGAGAGAGAGAGAGAGAGAGAGAGAGAGAGAGAGAGAGAGAGAGAGAGATATGTATATTTACAATAGGTTTGTTCGAGGCTTCTTTATCTACGATAGTGCTCTCACGTTGTGGTTCATTTTATAAACTAATTATTGTACTTCAATTTACTGTAATTTATAATAAACTGTGTAATTGTTAAACGCGTGTTCATTTAATATATCTGTGTATCAAAACTACCAGATATCACAACACTGGTTGGGTACCAGATATTACAACGAGTAGACTATTAGAGGTGCCTGATGAAGGCCCTGAATGTCTTGGCTACACAATAACTGTGTCAAAAGAATGTTTAATTGGGATGACAGAGAACAAACTCTTTAAAATAATTGGACAGTGTATAAGGAAGTTTACTATGATTGCAGTTTCAATGTGAATAGGCCTTTAAAGTGGAATAAATTGCCCTCTAACATACGCGGAGCTCAGAGCATTGACACTTTCGGTATACTATTATAACAAAAACAACAAATATTATAAAAGTCTTAAAAATATGTAGGTATACATTAAAATAATCTATATAAACTACTAAGTACTAAGTCTTAGATATAACAAAGATTTCAATGATGCAACATTAGAAAATAGTTTAATTACTAAAGTTACATTTGTTATGGTTAATGTTAAACGTTTTTATCCAAATTCCAGATAAACCTAATAGATTTGGCTCCGAACTTTGCCGGTACTTTGATGAGTATCAGTTGTTTCTGGGCCAATCTCTTCAGCATCATGACACCAATCACAGCTGGTCTGATTCTCACCAACGACGTAAGTTCAGCATTGCTTTAAGTAGACTTTGGAAAGAGTGAAAAATCTCAGTCATTCAAGAAATCATTGGAAGATATCGAGAAATTGAAAGAGTCAAATCAACAGAAGAAGAAATTTAAATAAATTTCTATTCTACTTTTGTTAATTTGTCTCTTACAATGGAGTAGTTTATTTTTATTTATTTTACACAATATTCGGCATAAGCCAGCATTTATGTCTTACAATACTAAAAAGAATTATAAACAGAAAACAATATATAGAAACACAAATAAACACCGTACAAACAGTATAAATTAGTTCACACAAAGAAACAAATGTATCAATTGATTATAGGCTTTGGCTCTTATGGCTACTTTTTACACAAACAAATAATTTTACATAATAAATAAGAATTATTCAGTTATCACAAATAAACATTAATTAGTAACACTATATTATATGATTGCATTCTTTCTATAAATTAGGAGATGTGTGAACATGTCAACATATGGTGCTGCTATCGAAATTTTACTATAACAAGCAGCAGCTCTGTTAAAAATTAAAAAAAAACAATTATAGGTAATCGAAAAGTTTATATTTTGTAGAATTCCATTAAAAATGATGTCTATAGTTAAAAGTAAACCACTTTTTGATTCTACATGATCAATAAATAAATAGTCTCAACCAACCAGAGTATAGTAAATTAATTTAATTTTTGCATTGTATAATATCAATAGCTTTAAATGACCAATCACAAGAACCTGTAAGCTCCTCCTACATAATTAATCTATAAATATAAGTAAAATTTGTCTAAATAGTCATAAACTAGTAAATGCCCTACTAAGGCGAAATAGGCCTATTGCACGTAATAAAATTCATGTGGAATCAAAAAGTGGTTTACTTTTAATTATAGACATCATAACAATAATTAAAGGTATTAGTTTTATCGTTTATTCAGGCTCAAACTTCAGAAATACGATATGATTTTGCAGAGTTGATTTTGCAAATATAACGTTTTGTTTTGCTCTCAAAAAATTGACGATTTCGAAAAAAGAAAAAATGAAATCTCGCTGCCAATTGATTGTTATTGAAATAAATGATTGCCTTTTGATTGCAGTCTGATCCGAGTCAGTGGAGAATCGTCTTCTTAATAGCGGCAGGAATTCTCTTTGTTACCAATCTGTTCTTCGTCGCCTTTGGAACTGCTGAAACTCTTCCATGGAATGAGCCCTGCTATGCCAGAAGTATCAATGGTAAATATTCAAACTTACTGATAGTCAATTCTTCTGAGTTATAATCCTAAGATTGGTTTATCGTCGTTTACCATTTACACAATGTTTCACATATATCAGTTTTCCTTACATTTCAACACATCCTAGATAATTGTTCTCTAAATCTTAATATTCAAAGTGTTTTTTTTTTCGACAAATTAATCCGAAAACAATTCACATTAATCGTTATTCTCTATAAAAAACAATGTGGTCTGCCCACCAAAACGTCGAAAATCCCCCGGAAAATGCCTCACTTAGATTCATACAAAATTTGCTGACTACGACATCTAGTACATATATTATAGTAAAAATCTATGTATGTACATATATAATATAAATCTATGGTTTAATATAACATCGTTTGAATTAGGTAGGTACAATTCATTGTCATAGATTGTCCTTAGATTTTATATGACATTGTTTTAGTTGGGTATCTAAGTACTGTGTAAACATAGGTTTTTTATAACCATAGATTTTTATTATAATATACCTAGATGTAGTACTCTGTGTCAAAAGTGAGTCACGGAATATCGCGCGTTTGACGTTATGTTTGGCAACATATTTCAGTTTTCCTTCCTTTCAACATATCCTAGATAAATGTTCTCTAAATTATTAATAATTAAAATGTTTTTTAGACAAATAAATCCGAAAAAAAAAATCACATTAGTCGTTATTTTCTATAGAAAAACGATGTGGTCTGGAACCAAAACGTCAAAAATCCCCCCAAAAAAATGACTCACATTCGATTCATACAAAATTTGCTGACTACGACATCTAGTGTATTATATGAAAACCTATGTATATACATAACATAGTTTAAGTTAGGTACTATTTTTCGTCATAGATTGTCCTGAGATATACATAATATTGTATATCGACCCGAAATGGCGGGATTTCGTTATGAATTCGCATTCTGTCAAAAATTTGACGAGAGATATCATTGTGCCTATGAATATTTCAGAATTCAATAGATTAAATTCTTGTTTTGATTGCTGAAAATCATCTGATGTGAATTGATTTGTTATCAGGACGGATTTATTTATGCTTGTTAACTGATAATAGCTGTTTCCATCCGTAATGTTTATGCCACCCATTGACAGTACGTTTTCACGACGAATAGTCATTTTATTGGAGGAAATTATAAACTTATGATTAATAATTTAATATAATATTGAATATTGTAATTCAGTTACACAGTAAAATATAATAAGACTTATTGAAAATTTATTTAATTATGCAATAACACTGATTATGACACTGATATATTCAACAACACATAGTGCATCGGCAATGACGCAGTGATATGAGGCATGGAATACCCAAATCTCTCCCCACTCCCCTAAATTCCTACATATCATATTATCATCTGCATGTTTTTATTTTTAATTACTGATCTTGTTTTGACTTTTTTTATTTTTGGTATTTTATAATCTTTAATTTCAATTTATTATACCTATATGTCGCCTGCGTACATTCCAATTAAAAAAGTAGGTTCTTAGCGAATAATTCGATATTTGTATCGAATTTGCAGCTTAAATAAAATCCAATTTTAAATTTATTTTATTTTAGTTGCAAATTCGAATCAACATTTCATTATGAAATGTAGATAAGCTTTACATTGACGAATAAAAATTAATGAAACAAGATAAAGACCAAGTTTTGTATTGAAATCCAAAATTAATTTCATATGAACCTGGAATATTAGTTTAATCATCTTCGAATATTGAAATCAAAGTGCAAAGAACAAAGAAAAAGCGATAAGATCTTCATAGATATTAAATGTAACATTTTTTCTTTGATTAATCCGCCGGGAAAAATCCAGTATCAATTTACTAATATACTTGTATGAAACAATTTGCAAGAGATAAAAACACAATTGAATAATTCCTTTTTTTTTCATTTCAGCTTCTACCTCCAGTGTCTCTATAACTCAAGTTGAACCAGAGATATCTGTGGACACCGAAGATGACACAAAAAAGAGCATCTCTATGACTTTGTATACGACTGAAGGAGAGCAAAGTTCGTGAACGATGTCTAACTTCCTCGTTTGACAGTATTATGAACAGAACAAATTTAATTGTGTAGATAATATTGAATTAGTTAGAAACAAGTGATATTATTGTACATAGGTAGTACATTGGATAAGCCAAGTGATGCTTACTTTCGAATGTAAGTGCAGTCCTTACTTGTAAGTCGAGTGTGAGTGGGATCGCTTTAGCAAGGACTTAATGGAAATTCAAATGATTGCTTGTAAGTGTGATATTTTGTACCGCACCGTATTCGATTGGTGGAACAAAATTGATTATCAGTCCAATCTTATTTTTAGATTTATGTATATAAGGTAAGGCGCGCATGGAAGCTTAAATTCATAGTGGAATCAGCGAATCAGCGCGCATGAAGCGATTGATTCATCGGCCGATGGGTTCTAACGCGCATGGAAGCTTATAGAATCGTACGATTGGAAACAAAACGGCGGTCAACATTCATATATTCAATATACAATATGTATTTTCATAAATTTTAATATATTCTGTTATTGTCCCAAATAAACCAAATAAATAAATAAATAAAAGAAATATGAATTTTTTGAAGTAGCATGTGTTTGTGCTCTTGTCCTCTAAATGCGTAAAAAGAACCAATTCTGTTAGATTTCATGCGCGCTCTTACATGTAATTCGTATGTTGTAGCTCACCGATAATAATTAATCGGCCGATGAAATTAGCTTCCATGCGCGCCTACCTTGTGCGGTAGGTTACGTGTAAGTGACAGCTTTATTTATCTATTATTAAGTGTGATACTTATTTATATGATATTTGTGCGTTTTGTAAGTGCGAAAGTTGTAATTTTTGATCGACGATGTAAGTTATATAAAAAAAATACCGACTTTTTTTCGTATCAACTTAAATGTATGTATGTACCTATAAGCGTACAGATAGGTATGTGTATTAAAACGAAAAAATATTAACAGGGCATATAATCCTAAACACCCCAATTTGAAATTAAATATCTGAAATATGTTAAATAATGTATTTTAATAAAAAATACCAAAATATTTTCAACATTACATTTCTATAGTTATTGTTCGTCTAACAATTTTAAAATTCATCATAATTTCCCTTAAAGAAATTATGGTAATTGTTAACAAGTACTGTCTCTGGCTGATCGAAATATTTGTTATATCAATAGATAAATAAACGCGTATATATTAAAGGAAAAATAAAAACTTTTGGTGGTGAGGCTTTAAAAAATTATAAAAAATAAAATAAAATTACGACAAATGTATGAAGGAATCCACAATAAAAATGGTTGGTCTCCTGACTCTACTCGTGTTTCCGAAATTCACCACCAGGCGTGAACATAAAATTATATTCCAAAATAATATTTAAATAATACTCACATGTTCATTTCTTGAAACCGAAATTATTTAATAAAACCTTGTATACCTACTGATTTTTTTAAAATCATACCATAACAATGTGTCGTAGAGAAATACATTTTTTATGTGTATAAAGAGTGCAAAAAATCAATGTGAATTGATTGGTCGTGATAGTTTGTTTCATTTCAAGTCATGTTTGTTCTTGGAATGCAAAAAAAAAACAAATTTTGGGTTTCCGATATTTAAAATAACGTATAAACTCTTTTAAATACACGCGATAGTTACCCTTACTGACATGTAAATTCTTAGTGCATTAGGCGTTTTTAATATATCACGTTTTCAGTCACTAGATTTAGCGTTATATGCCCTCTTAAATAAATAAAAAAGAAAAATCAAAAATCATTTTTTCTTATTTTAATAAAAATAACGAATGCGTACAACGAAACTTTTTTTTACTATAAACAATTGAAACCAATTGATTTTTTATTATTTGTTATCGTGGGGTGTTTGTATATAAAATTAAAAACAGAAAAAAATCCAGAAATATGTGATTTTTTATTTATTTATTGAAAATTAATAACAAAATAAAATAACGAAAAATGTAATTTTTAATTTTTTTTAACACAAAAATTTCACTCCAGAGGCTATGTTATCAGAAGGCTCATTTACTGATATGATTAAAATCCAACCCGTTTCCAAAGGACGTAAATGAAGTCTTGTGAATCAAAAGGTTATAATAATTAAATGTGATTCTTAGAGAAATTGTAGAAAGGATATATAACAGTAGGATGTAATAAAATGAATGAATGAGAAAAATGTACGATTACTAAGGCCTACTGTACACGTAAACCGCACGTCATGCGCACGCTTACGTCAATTGACGAATGCAAGACGAATGCTTGCATCTTGCATAGAAACAATCAAAACTGTGTCCACGCTGCTGCACGCACCGAATGCATGACGTGCGGCTGTCGCGACGTTGCCGCGACACCGCATTAGTTTTGATTGTTTCTATGCAAGATGCAAGCATTCGTTTTGCATTCGTCAATTGTGCGGTTTACGTGGACAGTAGGGCTAAGTAAGCAATTCTTGCCGCAGCTAGAAAATTCCAAGACATTGGAACTAAAATTGAGTTTTTCTTAACACAATTCATTATTTGTAAGTACAAAATCATATTTGGAAACTAAGTATGATTCTTCAACTGCTTTCTTACCTTCTTTCTTTCTTAACTTTATTACCTACTGATTACGTATGAGTAATCATAAGACCCCTCGGTTGTCTTAAGTTGTATTCTCACTAAATACTTTTTAATGTGTTTTGATATCTGGTGTTTTTTGATATACCTACACTGAGAAAATTGAAAAAAATATTGATTCAACACCAAGAATTCCTGTTATATAATCAAAAATAACGGTTTTTCCGGTGGAATTCTGGATTTTGTATCTAAATTTATTTTTATTTTGTTTTTTCGCTGTTTAAAAGTAATTATTGTTATCTAGTTTACTTGTTAAGTAAATAATGGAATGCCCATTTATAATTTGTGTATTAGAACAAATACAAATTCCGGTCATCCAGTGTTAAATTCTTTAATATTTGTTAAGAATTAAAAAAAAATATTTCTAATTTGTAATTTCTAAGTGATCATAAAGGCTGTTTATGTATTGTTAAATCAAGAATTAATAAAATATACAAATATTGTATTTTTGTAAATTGTATAAGTAGGCAGTTAACTTATTTATAGTAGTTACAATTAAACACTGTCACTAGATTGTATGTCAAATTATGTACTTACAATTAAATATTGTTAAAGATGTCACAATGATCTAATATCACTTAATTTTATAACAATCGTGAAAAAACTCATTTAAAGGGGATAAATATTTCAATTACAATTTCATAAAAAAAGCATCTTGTGATAAAGGACAATAATTTTGGGATTTATAATCCAGAACTGGTCTATTTTAATTTACTGTGTTCACTAAAGTGTAAACCGTTTTACTGTGAACAGTATTATATTTAATGTCTCTAGAACTTATGCATAAAAAAGTTTATTTTAGTTTATTCAAAATGGTTCATCACCCCTGAATCAATGTTCATGTGCAACATTCTCTTTCGATATTAAAATGTCAATTATTTTACAGATATGTATCGAGTTTGTCAAATAACATAAAATATAAAATACACATAAATCCCTTTTCTAAAATTTTGATCTATAAATTTAAATATTTTATTGATTTAACTTAGTTTAGTTTGTCGATTGACAATTCTCGTTAGAACTCCAGTTTATGTAGATATATTACAAATTATATAAAATAATTTAAATACTTAAAAAATACTTTAAGATTATTATTCTGACGATGTGCCTTGCACGAATCGCGTCAATAATCAATTAAATTTAATAGGACGAAAAAAAATGTTTTATAATTTATAACATATTTACTTCCTTTTATTGTATCAAATAAATGAACAAATTATCTCTTTTAAAAATTAAATTAAACTTAGTATTATATTTACATAATGGGTTCATTTCTGACCGCAGTAAAATTTTTAAAGTGTCAAATGTAATTGAATAATTTTTATATATTTTTTTGCTATTCTGAAGATTAAATAAAATAGAGGAAGTTTAATAAGATTAAAATGACAAAATAACATCACTGGTGTGTGATGAAATTGGTATATGTAGTTTAATGTGACAGTTGGTGAACTAAACACAACTTTTGTTTTTAATGACATTAATGTTCATTTAAGTTTTAATTCGTGTTTTTTTTAATTTCAATAATCATATAAAAATAAGTATTGATTATTATTTTATACAGATTAGTATCTTATTCAAAATTATCTATATCTATCATTTTATATAGTTTAGTATCTTGATCAAAATTATCGATATCTATAATTAGATCGACGTTAAAACGATATATTCATAACGACGTCGCAATGAAGAGAGAGAATATCACTGCTGGGCTAACAGTCTTATTTCAGACTGGGTTCATAAACGATCAACAAATGGGCAACTTTGTATCGGATTCGCTATAATTTGTCATTTGACATAGTTATTAAAATGATTAGACATTCGAGAAGTAAAGATAATTAATATCATACGATACGTCCATAGATTATGACCAGAAGAAAAGATTTCCATTCCAGGGGAAGAAATTAAAATAGCAGCTGGTTATATGTTATTTTAAAAGTAGACATGAAAACGAATTGAAAATCAACGATATTTTTCAAATTTATAACAAAAATAATGATTATCGTTTCGGCCGATTGGGCCCTTATCATTACATTTATACATACTACCATCACGGCATATCCCACAATGTGGGGTAACCAGCAACAGGTGTACGGGTGTGCAATACCTTATAAAGGGAGCACGACACATGCGTGTATGCCCACAAACTAGTCTCGTCTCAATCAGAATTGGTTGTGAACCTCAATGCTGAGCTTTGTGAGATGTTAATTTGCCTGTTGTATTTTTGATAACCCGGCTCATGTGAGACACCCGAAATAGATGATCATAGCAGAAAGTGGAAGCACTATTCTAAGTCACACATTCTTTACAGCTAAAAAAATTGAAAGGCACCTAATTTTTAGTGTAAGAAAAATTCTTCTTATTTTTGTATTCAATTATGCTTCTAATATGTTTATCGGTGGATAAGGCGAAACGATCGGCCTTTCAAAGTAGAAGTAACGTTGATTTAGTAAAACATAAAGTCGGTTGCAGGCCAAAAGCTAAGCTAAGTTAGTTTAGCTTAGCTCGCATAGCTGAGGTTATTTTTCATATTACTCATATAGTTTGCAGTCTGCATACTAGTATGAAAAACGACCTCAGCTATGTGAGCTCAGCTTAACTAACTTTGCTTAGCTTTTAGTCTGCAACCGGCCTAAGATTGAGCTCTAATAATATCAGTGTTATTCACGTTAACTTAATAAAAAATATGCTATTCCATTTGCATAAAATAAGGCGTATTAAAAAATATTAGAAGGTTTTTGTCGTGAGTTATTTTCTCGTTAGATTCAATTGTATTTACAATTATATATTTATTTATTCAATAATATGCGTATTATAATAAAAAAAATGTTACGTCCATATTTTTAAGGTGTATTATATACGAATACCTAAAAGATAGTACATATATAAGTGAAGTGATATTAATTTATAAGTAAGAAATATTTTTAATTATTATTAAAAAATATACCAACACAATATTTTTTGTGAATTTTTCTGATTACCAATATTGAAAAACGTATTAAATATGAATATAAAATAATATAGATGCTATTTTCCCTAGGAAATATTTTTTTATTTAATTTTAATATTTACCTATTCTGTATTTTTACTCCAAAATAAAAATTAATATTTTATGTCGTATTATTATTTTCCTTATATAATTTGTAAATAAAACAGGTATATAGGTGAACGAAATCGGTCGAGGCAGGATACGAACTCGCGACCACTGGATTACATAACCCAGCGCAGGAAATAAAAAATGAACATAGTAGTTATGAGGGTAGCAGCATCAAGGAAGAGGAAACAGGAAATGAACAATCTGGAAAGAATGCACAAGTCGCCAATATGACTTACAATAAATTGCACCATACTCCTGACTCCTGAGGATTCATACTTCTGATCACTCTAGTTGCTGAAAATTTTGTAATTGTATTACCAAATAAATCAAAATTATTGAATACATAATTATATGGTGATGCACATTTAACAATATCTTGAAATATGGTAGCAAAAGCCTGATGTTTGAAAGTAAAGGAAGCTAAGACTCGTGCAATATTATTCATTGTAAATAAGCATTGTACATAATTTAAAAAAAAGTAATGAGTTAAGAGAATTCGGAAGGATGGTCGCCAACATCCGGTAAAAGTGGCACGCTATGAAGAAATAGAACATTCTCAAAAACATAAAAATTATTGTTAAGGGTCGTATTACAAGATTTATTTGAGAAAAATGTATGGTCCCGTGCCGCGAGAATACTCCTTAGGGGACTTTAACTTTTTCTTACAATATTCTTTAATAACTCCCGTAATACGACCTTTAATGTCAATATAGAATTTTATTACATTATTCATCAACAGTGTTATTTATAAAAATAAATTTGGTTAAATTGAACCCGGTTCAAAGTCTTATTCTGAAATTCAAATATTCTTATACAAGAATTATTTATTTTTATATGAGAATATTTGAATTTCAGAATAAGATTTTGAACCGGGTTCAATTGAACAAAATTTATTTTTGTAAATAACACTGCAAGTGTATTGTTTTATACATATGTAATTTTTTTAATATGTAAGTGGTGGTTTTGTAGTTTTGCAAGTGAAACCATTTTCAAATAGTACTTTAACGCTATAAATAATTAGTAATAAGTGCTGTTGCAGCCATGCCTTATCTCTAATATAACTTTGTCCCATCATTCGAATCAATCAAAATAAATAAACAAGATACTTCAGATGCACATTAACAATATGATATAACACACGTGCGCCATAGGTAATTTACACACGTGTTGATAAAACTAATTAAAAATGATATTCAAAAACAAATATGCTTCACGTGACAGATGAGGAGACAATTATTTCAATTTTTTTACAGTATAATAAGTCCATAAACCCTATCCCAACAAGAGCGGAGACTATTGTGCAATATTAATCATGCAACACTAGTTTTATGTAACATAATATGAGATCCAACTGTCGAAGGCGATAGTATGTTCAATTGAAGGATACGTACCAAACTATAAACACTTGAACACAAATTAATAAATATTGTAAGATATTTTGTTTTCTATATGAAACATGTAGGTATGTATGTCAGGATAGAATTATGAATATTTAGATTATGTACTTACCTGAGAACATCTCCATGAAGTAAAGATGTATAAAATAAAAAAAGTCGAAATCGATTCTTGAGAATCAATATAGATCACATAAGCAATAATTTGTTTAGATGGACTTGTTAGAATTCATCGCCAGATGGCGCATGAGACGAAAACAATCCTAGCGGGACTAGTGATAAAGGGATAGTTGGAGCTGGGCACAGTTCCTGAAAAAAAAACAATAAATATAAGAGGAAGAAGAATGTGTCGATGATAAGTTAAGTGTGAGGGATGCACAAGGTTAGTGTGAGTTGCTAAAATTATTATACATAGCACAATGAGCGATGATCCTTGATATATTGTTGACATCGTAAAGGTGTATTGCCGCTGGTAGACCATAAAAGGAACAAATAGTTCTGTGAGTAGACTTAGAAGTTGACTTCTTCCGTGTACGTGATAGGTACACCAGCAATCATTGTAGGTCACTTGACACATTTAATGTTGTTTATTCTTAGGTGTTAAATTTTCTTCAAATGTCTGTAGCCTACGATCTGTTTCCTGAGTTTTTCATGTGGTCAATTTTTACAATTGATTCGACCTTGAGCGTATCGATGACTTTGTTTTTACGAGTTGTGTAGATTTTGACAGTAGAGCAAATAACAGTACGCTACGTCCTACGTGGGCGATTCAAAGCGAACGCGATTGCGAAGCGATGCGGTGCGGATACAAGCGAATTCAATGCGATGCGGTGCGACGCAGCGGCTCTGTCCTACGTGTGCGCGAATCGTTCTCTCTGCCGCCAGCTACTGTCATGGATGTACGTATATAAAATACTCAAGAAGTATGTACGGCAGAGAAGTGAAACTAATATTGTGTACTTAGAGAGGCATATTTATGGGGGATATCACAATTTGTATGAAGATTTACGTGATCTTGTATTAATAAATGAGACTGAATTTACATCTTTCCAGGAAACATAACAAAATTTGACATTCGTGCAAGCGAGAGAAAACGTTGTGTGTTTTGAACAACATCCTAGTGTAAAATAGCTATAATAAATAAATGTGTTTACTTGTAGTCCCATTTTTTTTTGCCAAATCCTAAAATTCACGGTTCGATAATAATAATTCTTTTGTCCCATAATATGGGACGTTCATGGACAGAAATTAAAATTTCTATTTCTGACATGTCAAAAAACAATGGCACCGATTCGCACATCAATTCGCACGAAAATATCAAACCAACTGATCGCGTTCGCTTCGTATCGCGCCGCGCCACATCGAAACCAACTCGCGGTCGGTAACGTAGGACACTTCCATAGTTACCGACTGTTTGTTATTTTCGTGCCGCGCCGCGCCGCTTCGCATTCGCTCTGAATCGCCTACGTAGGACGTCGCGTTAGATACCATCACGCTCCGGCTCTCGAGGGGTATGCAGAGACAATTATTCACCACACAATCTTATTAGAGATATGTGGATCAAGTTTGAGCGAATTGTGATATGATTTGTCACAAAAAAATTGTGATGCCCTGTAATTTGTAATAAGAATTCACATAAACCCAAATTTCTCAAATATCTTAAATAGTGCGTTTTAATAAAAAAAAATACCAAAGTATTTTTAACATTGCATTTCTCTAGTGAATGTTCGTCTAACAATTTTTAATTTCAGCAGGAATTCTCTTAAAAAATGTTAAAAATACCCTTTTTACAGCTTTTTTTTTTAATTTCCATAACTATGTGTCGTAGAGAAATAAATCTTGTATGTGCTTAAAGAGTGCATAAAATCGATGTGAATAACCGATAAAGTTTACTCATTTCAAGGTTTGTTCTTAAAATGCAAAAAAATCCACAAATTTCTTTGTTTCCGATAATTTAAATCACGAATAAACCCTTTTTAACGCTCGCGATGGTTACCCTTACTAACACTTAACTTCATAGTGCATTAGGCGGTTTTAATATATCACGTAGTCACTAGATTTAGCGTTATAAATATGCTCTCAAGGCTGTATTTGTCGAACAAAGATTAGAGTAAAAGTATAGTTAAAATACTTTGATTTCATGAAATTGTTCAAAATCTTTGGTTGTTTCGTTGAAATATAAAAACGTCAAACGAAGCAATTTTGAACAAGTTTATGAAATCAAAGTATTTTAACTATACTATTACTGATCCTTTTGTTGAAACAACTCAGCCTTAACAATCAACCCATCTAATTATTAAATGTTTTGAGTTCGATAACAATTTGAGAGTATAAATCTTCTATTCGCACTTCTTGACTGCTATTTGCGCGCTATTTTGGACACTTTTCCAGGAAGACCACTGATGACCTCGAGAAATTCGTCGTAATGAGAAGTATGGAGGGTAGAAGATCCAGAGGACGCCTACCAACCTGATAGAATGATCATTATTAAATATTTTAAAATATTTAGTTTTCCTATACAAAACATGAATGTCAGTCCTTTCAGTCAGACTTCAGTCCTTTTTTCTTACTCTGAATAACAGGTAAACAGCTTGATGTCATGCATGTATGTTTGATAAATAATATCAAACTATTAAGAGTCCCCGTAAATATTGTGTATTTAGCAATTCAAATTGTATGAAACAATGTTGTCACTAAATTCAATTTTTACAAAAATTGTTAAAAAATAGTTCATGATATACTGCTATAAAGTATATATTTTTTATGGAAAAATAAATTAACTAGTTGGGGTGTTACAGCATATTCCAATGTTTTTTTTTTTAAATATAGGCTGTTAAGTACAGAAATTTGTCAAATAATAATAATTCTCCTAGTAAAAAAAGTTTAAGAAAATCTGGAACATTTTCATAAAAACAGGTTTGAGATATTGTATTTGTATATTTATAGAAATTTTCAGCGTTCTAACTATTATGGTTTTGGAGATATGTGAAAAAATAATTTAAAAAATTTGAATGTTGATAACTTCAAAAATTCAAAATACTGAGTATATAAGTTTTGTAGTCCTAAAATTTTGGCTTTGTGCATCAAGCGGATCAAGAGTTTTATGGGGGGGGGGACAGACACACTTAATATTCAACTCCGAATTCTAAATTCATCCACAAAATATACAACATATATGCAGCGAAGCATTTGTAGTGTGAAGCATTTTGTTGGTGTTTTTTTACTTAGGTATACATTACAGGACAATAGTATCAATGGTACAAATTCTTTGTTCTAAACCACTTTTACTTACTTATCGGGTCGGGACTTTAGGCCTTGTCACTCCAGTATGCAGCGACGTATATCGCTTTGTCATTTGCCATCATTAGGTAATTCATATTACATTGCAATGGCATTTCAATATGTGAGAATCACTCTGCACCTACCCGCAGTCGCAGCTCGTGTCCTCCGCATCCAAAAAGCCAAACCTCTGCTGGTTACTTTTGCACCTATGTAGTCACCCGAAACCACTTACTGAGTGAACTTAGCTGACCTAGTTTCGGAAGTTATAATTCCGAATTAGAAATGGATGGAAGAATTTTAAATTCTTTAACAAGTCTTGCAAAGTTTACTCAATACTTAAGTGGCGAGCAAAGAATGCACCATTGTAACTATTATCATAGACTAGCACAAAGTTAAGGATCTTCAATCGTCGAAACCCTTCAATCAGCCCAAGAGGCCATGGACACGAAGAAAGAAATGGGAAAAATTGGTAATTCTTAAAACAAAGATTGTTTTAGTAGTTTATTTATTATTATTATTAATACACAAAACAAATATAACATAACATACATATATATTGACTAATAACGCCCCACTAGGCAAAAGCTTATGGGACTGTTATTTAACACAGTTGAGTATCTTTAATCAGCTGTAATTTACAAATTTTCACATGTTTTAAAAGATTAAACACGAGTAAAATAAAATATATGTAAAATGAATGATACCAATACACAAAAATATTCAATTGTACAAAATATTGAAATTAATTTATTTTAATAAACTTTTTAACATCTCAATAGAGACGAAGTTGGAATATTATAAAAGAACCAGGAACTCAAGGCACCTATAGGGCTTACGACCTGTCATCGGCTGGTTTACGTGATCGCAACATTCACCAATTATGCCTTCTTATTGAGTTCCTTTATCAACGTAATTTTTGAAAGTTCTATATATTTGAATAATGTTTAAAAATTCACCTGAAAATAAGACATTATTACTTTTGCCATCTATGAAGTAACGAAGAAATCTTTTTGTAACGCCATCTATTGAGAAATTAGTTTTTTGTAAACAATGAAAACAACAATCCTTATTAGGATGGTGTAGTTTAAAATCCCTAAAAATGCATGGTTTTCTGGTTTCTTAAATAAAAATTAAATATTATTTTTGAGCAAAATATTATAAGCGTTATAAAACTCGTATCTCTTTATAAACAGAGAGAAGGATACAAAGAGAAGGGAATAATATTGCATCTACCTGGTATCTTCTAATATCACAACACAAAGTAATGATGGTAAAACACACCACTTCCAAACACGGTTTGGGTATTAAAAAGGGCGCACGGCGCGCAGAATTTAGATGGTCAACACGAAAAGACACGAAATATGTATATTTCGAGCGTATCGAAATAATTTTACTTCATCAACTGTCAGTGACGTACACAACGACGAGCTGTAGATGATCGTAAATTATGGCCTATTCTGATTCGTCTAAATTTATCCGTCTGAATTTTAGTATAGGAAAAATTTCAAAAATTTGATTTCATTTATACGGGACTCATTACGTCACACTGCGCGGATAAAATCCTTTTATCCAAGGTCGGCCGTTGATTTAGACGATTTCGTACTCTGAAACGAATCAGAATAGGACATATCGTATATACAACTGACTGGTACCTACTCACTACTCATGTAGGTAGAAATATTTTTGGGATATTTTTAGAGGAAAAGGTTGGGAGTGCTGCCACATTTATCGAACATATATTATAATATCAAACGATAAACAATTAACAGATTCAAAGCAGTAAGTACAAAATGTATCACAATACATTGATTGGGAAATTCTTTATGTGATTATGTAATTATTTTATGAAAAATCCAATGAGACATCCGTCAAAAATAATTAGTCAATTAAGATTTAAATTATTAGAGTATTAACATAGATTTAATATTAACTGGAAATAATTGACAGAAAATTTCATCGGAATAAAAGAATAATTGATTGGGATTTATCTGGTACATACATATTACATATATCAGTGTAAATTAAATCAATGCTATTATCTCAATTATTATCAACTAGAATTGATTCAATTTAACGCTGTCATAAAAATCGCATAGAGATATAAAATATCAAGATTATAAAAATAAGTAGGTACGTTGTTTCTAAATCTTTGGTCAAAAAAGTATGATTTTTTAAAATGATTTAATTTAATGTATTTATTTATTGTTCATAGATGTATTTATTTATTGTTCATAGTGGACATTTAATGTATTTATTTATTGTTCATAGTGGACATGATTCAGGACCGTTAGTCAAAAAAGAGCGTAGTTTATTTTTCAGTTAAAGAATGGATATATCCTTGAAACAAGTACATATATGTATATATCTTCATACATTCCCTAAACTGAGCATAAATGCTTGGACTTGGACTATAGGTGAACGAAATCGGTCGTGACAGGATTCGAACTCGGGACCACTGGATTACTAACCCAGCCCGCTATCCGTTCTGCCACCACCCATCTAATATATATTCATAGATCTTTATAAATAACTTTTACGGTAACAGAACTAAGGCAAAAATAATACCGAAACTATTCAATAAACTACTTAAAAATATACTGGGTACTGTGATGAAAGACTAGAAAAAATTTCACTAAAACAATTCTACACTTAGCATACCTAATTTTCAATGCTTCCGATATTTTCATTTTTTTCTGATTTACCTTGTTTTTCACTGACGTGTTTTTGATTTATTTTATTTTGAATTGTTTAAATTGATTTAATTCATATATATTTTTTCTTTTGGACTTACATAATTTTAATTGTTCTGTTTGTGCTTTATTTTCACTGAAAAATGGTTTAATTTTGATGTTTTGTATACTTGTAGATTTATATTGATGGTTGAATAACTATTTAATTGCAGTGTACGAGAGGAGTTTTATAAACTAATAAATAATTAAAAAAAAATGTTCGTTGAATAACGAATCACATGAGAACTGCTGAGATATTTGCTTAATATAGTTTGTCAGTTCATTTTCAATATATGAATCAAGCCATTCGTTTACATAGTGGCGATAAATTGATTTTTCTGAATATTTTCAGTGAATTTTGATTCTGTAGTAAGTTCATTGCAATCGCTCCATGAAATGGATTACGATTCGTAGTTTTATATAAAACAAATTTACAGATTTATCTACATAATCTACGATTTTTAAATGACTAAGGACGGACGAAAGGGATTGAAGAAAAAACGCATGTCGGGTACCAGCAGCTTGTTGAAAATTCAAGCGCTGAGATGGTTCAGCCATATATAAAGAATGAACGATGAACGACTGCAAATAAATTATATATCTAAGGCTAAGAAGGATGGAATTATAGGCAGAGATTTACATTTGAATATCGCAGTATTATTTGTTCAATTAATGCTAAATAATATATGATTTGTTCAAGTTATGTCAAATAATAGGTATGTGGCCTAGAAACTGCGAGCCACTCAAAGAGCTATGGAAAGAACCATGCTGAGTCTGTCACTAAGAGATAAATAATTAAGAAAAGAAACGGTGAGAGAAATATCATAAGTTACTGATATAATCCACCGTGAGTCGACTCTGAAATGGAAATGGGCAGGACACGTACCAAGATGCTCGGACGATAAGTGGACAAAGATATTGGACTTGGAGACCTCGCACAACAAAGAAAGGTAAAGGGCGATCACAACTGAGATGGAGGGATAACATCAAACGATATGCTGGCACGTCCTGGAAGCAGACTGCACAGGACAGGATGACATGGAAGCAAATGGAGGAGGCCTTCGTCCAGGAGTGCACGGGGATAGACTAAGGAAGAATATATGATTTGATATTGTGATTAAGGGTTTCTTTTATTAAATCTGGATATGTGAGATGATTAATATCGTAAGTCTCCAGAATTAGGCAACTTGTTATTGGGTGCGTGTTAAATTAATATTTGACACCTGTTAGTTGTCCAAGAAGTAATGTAAAATAAAATAAATTGGTCGAAATATATTTTTGATTTAAAATTTAAGTTTTCAAAGTATTAGAGTTATCCATATACCATTTTGAAAATGACAGGAATTTATAAAATAGCTCACTTCAACACCTGTGTTAATAAAATAAAATAAGTATCTATTTATAATCTCTGTACGCCTATGTCGCGGACATATCAACAACGTTGCCAGATTGTATGAATCCCAAGCATTTTATGAAATAACAAATTTGTTGTTATTATAGTAATTAGTGACGAGTACTAATCACCTCCGGTCTTGGCATTAGTCTTGGTCTTGCGACATTGATGAAAAAAAACTTTTTATTTTATGTCAGAAATTTCAATGAAACATTTAAAGGTAGGTACACCAATTTTTATTCCTATTTTTTCAAATACTATCGAATACTTTGTTGTACTTTTTTTGGCGCGACTGGTTTCAAAACTGAATGTTGAATATTGTGGAAACGGTTAGTTCCGAAACCGGTCGTATAGTTTCAACAAAGTTCTTAAAAAAATAAGTAATTAAAATATAGTAAAAAATGTTGATAAGACGTAATACCCCATATTCAGTAACTATTGTAACTAAAATTGGAACAAATTAAAACTGTAAGAACGTACCTATACTGGCCGGAACGTTCTTAAAAAGTTAGTGAATTAGACGTATTTTGAATACTTATGAAAATGATAAAAAATTCATAATTATTCATAATACGTCTTATTCAGTAACTTTTAAGAACGTTCCGGCCAATATAGGTACGTTCTTATTCCATTTAGTCCAAGTTGATATTTTATAACGCTGAAATAGACCGTAAATCTAAAATCTACAATTTTAGAACGTTCTTAATTTAGTTTCAATAGTTACTGAATACGGGGTAATGTCTTGGATTTTTCTTAAGAAATGTTGATCTTGGCCTTTCAGTGATACTTAGGTACATGTAGTCTTGGTCTTGCATTACATATATGACTAAGCCGTAAGACTTCCAATGCTTTTGCTAATCAATCAAATACGTCCTACAAAAGAACGGACCTCCTCGCTGTTGTCAGTGGGCCTCTTCACGCTACCATTGGACATGCGGATTTAGTGGTCTCGAAGAAGAACTTAACAGCCTTCAAACTGTTTTGCCATGGATGTGGTGCCCTTCTATATGACATTACCGCTGAATACGAAATTATAGTGTTCCTGGTCAACTCTCTGATGCCCAGTTTTACACAGTCACATGCTTGAAGTAATCTCACGACAATTCATGTCTGTGAATTATTTTCACTGACGTTGATTGTTATTTTTTGCACTATTGTGCCGAGGCCACGAGTCTAGAGGAGCTTCTAGGGCTTCTCTTCGTGTCATGAATTCATTGTCTTTCTTACTAGCGTTCTGCGAAGGGGGCATTTTCAGTTAGTCCCCATATGCGAATCGGGTGGAGGTGGGCGTAGCTAATTACAATGTCATTTTTACGACACGTGAAGCTCTCTTTGTGCCACTTGTGGTAAATTTGAGAATCACTCTACGATATTATTGTTTTTATGCGAGAACATTTAAAAAAATATATTTTTTTACATCAGGTAAAATTTCACGATATGCCTCGTGTTTCACGAAACGCTTAGACAAATCATGATGTGCTGAATTTCAGTATTGTCGTGCGACATGTTTTAAAAGCAATGAGTTATCAGTGATCTTGTTGATAAATTGCTACTTGGTTCTCAAACGTTATTTAATATTCGAGTATGTATTTATTTATTTTATCTTATAAAAATGCATTATGTACCTATCGGTGCTATCACAACAGTACAATATGATAAAAATAGTTTTCAAACTATTATAGCGCACCTTGATAAAATGGGACCCATATTATTTTGAACATTTCTTTGAACTAGTGTTCATTTTGAATATCGAGCACAAGATTTCTACTTATATACTAAAATTCAGAAATCTTTGTATACATAATTTTTCTGTACGTGTGTATGTCACTGAACCCCTTCTAAACAGCTGAACGGATTTTGAAAAAAAATTGTGTGTGTTTGTGTGAGTCCCTAAATGGTTTAGATTTAAAAAAAAATTAAACATTAATTTAATAAAATCATAGTCAATCGTTTTAAATATTTTTCGGAATATGCATTTTTATTGCTGGCAACATTGCATTCGAGACGTCATCATATGTCAGTTATGTCATTAAAACTTGTATAAAATTCAGAAATTTTATCATTATATTTGGAAATGTTATTACGAAATTGAGGAAGTTTATTATAACGGAAATACAAAATTAAACCAAAATTCTAAGTTTTTCAGTTGAAATGGGCCAAGTCAACCAAAACGATTGTCCTCTGAAAGGAAAATATATACGTGGACTGCGTACAATCAATTTATTTGTTTAAAAAAGAACTCATAAAAAACATTGTTTTACGATAACAGGATAAGACGATTTAGCAGACTCCACACTCCATCCCATTGGGAACATTTGGGACTTAAGTTCAGGAGGGTTACATGCGAAGTTGATCAAGACTAGATTCAGACTTTGAGATTAAAATTAATCAAATAATTGTCTTAAGAAGCTCCAAGGACAACGAAAACGAAGATTCTAAGGTCAATCACTGGAAAAACTCTCCGAGATCGCATCCGCAATGTTGTAATGGGAAAAATATGTGGAATAAAGGACACCGTTCGGTGGAGTAGACTCAGAAGAAGACATTGGAGGGACCACGTAGTCAGAATGGACAGTGATAGACTTGCGTATATAACAGCAAATGAAATCCCCTCTGGTCGCCGTCTACCCGAAAGACCGCCTAAGAGAGTGAAGAATAGTTGGACTACATCATCTCAGGAGGTATAGTTTTTTTTCTGTTACAGACCAACAGGTCTACTTAAAGAATAAAAAGAAAAATTCTTCTTTTATATTAGATCGTATGTAGATCTGTTTTTTCGAGAAAGCTATTCCTGTGAAGCTGAGGTCCTCCACCTCTTCGGCGGTCTTCCGGGGAGGCGATGCACTGGCGGGATTTCGTTTGCCGCTATGGATGGGATTCGAGATGCGTCCATCCTGTTGACGTGGTCCCTCCAGAATCTTCTCCTAGCTCTACTCCATCGTATGATGTCCTCGGTCTCACAGGTCCGCCTAATGTCGTTGAAAATTCCGCCTAATCGTTCTAATTATTTTATAAATTAAAGAAAAATTGTATTAATGTTTAAAAACAAAAAGACGTTGATCATAATGAATTTTTATGATTTTACGATTATTTCATATTATGGCAACTTACACGAAATTGATCATTTAAAATAAATGTGGAATTGAAGAAAGTTGAGATTGTGTACATATTTAGTGTGGAACGGAAACAATCACCTGGTTCATAATAGCATATAATTGTCAATAAAAATTGTAAACTGCTAGCCCTAGAACAGGATTTCCTAGTTGTGCAGCAGTAATCTAATTATTGTTGTCATTATAAATATGGTGTGATAAAAGGTAAATAAAATAAATGATAATAATTAATTCAAGACATTGGCCTAATTGAGTGTCGTCAAATCAATGAAGGAAAGTGCATACATAATAAAGAAACAGGAAAAAAATACGTACATTCCAGCCCCCAGAATGCCTTGGGGCTAATGGAGTAAAAACATTCATGATGATATTTTGTATATTCTTATTAATGTTTGTACTGTACTGAATCTATGTAATAAATGAATAAATAAATGTTTGGTATAACTAGAACATATTAAAATATTTGTACTTTAAAGAGCTCATTCGCAAAAAGAAAAAAAAACATATTGATACCACGCGTTGCACAGTTTGACAAAGCATCACAGCTATCATATCGATATAAATTCATCGTAAATCCGATGATAACCTCAGTGGTTATTTTACTCGCGTTTCGGACGTGGCGCATTGACAATATTATCATAATCCAATATAAACATGAACTATACATGTGACAATTACTTTTATCACTTGACGAATTTGTCAAACGTCAAAATAACAAAAATTTGTTCAGATAGAATTAAGGGTTTCAATTCACAAAAAGAGGACTCGAAGTAATAATAAAATCAAAGTGATTTTCAAAACCTAACAAATTGGTTCTCAAAAACGTACAACATAAAATTTAATATTCAAAGAGCTAGCTATAAACAGTTTAAATTCCTAAAAGTCACCAAGTGATTTAATAATCGTACAATTCGATACTCGAAATAGTTTTAGAATTGTGTCTATCAAAACTAAAAAATACTCAAAAACGTACTACATTATAAAATAAAATTATACATTATAAAATCTTCGTTCTTCGTGCAAATGATTTATATAATTTACATATACTCAAAAAATTATAATTAAGTTACAAACAAATAAAATATATATTCCTCTGGGCTGTAATGTTTTATACTCTGTGAAGTGATTGTATTGGATTAATTAGTATAACAATCGATTTCAAGTGTTTCCTTATCTATTGTAAATAATTATTTCTCAAAGGACTTGTAAATCATTAGATATCTTTTGAAATATATAAGGTTAACAAGCGAAATATGATCTTGACATAATAACACAATAGATATATATGATATATATTTAATAATATATCTAAATTAAATAACAAATAAAAAATAATAATTATATCGATAAGTGCATGATAAAAAAAAACACTGATACTATCTAAAAGTGAATATAAATAACAAAAAAGTTTCGATTTTGACAGCGTTCGCATTGTCAAAGATTATCTAATTCATAATTTCATTTTAATCGTTATAAAAATCCATTTAATTTCAAGCAAGAAAAATGAAGAATATATTAAATGTTCAACCGAATTTGTAAAATCTGTTGAAAATTGATTTCCTTTCGATAAAATAATAAGTGTTGAATCTTTATTCTACATTGCACAATGGACGTCAAAGAAGAGACTCGGGATGCTGTGATGGAGAAAACAGAAATGGATGAAACTTTGAAGCCAAGTAAGTGTTTCATTTTAAGGGGGCGACTGCTGCCAACGTACCTATTTTTCAATTTGATATACCATCATTATTTATAATAAAATCGTTATAACAAAAAAAAATATATAGTTTGGGTATTAATAAAGAAAAATATACCTCAACTTTTTGATAATGCTCTGTATAAATTCTTGTAGAAAAATAATGGCATACCCCGATTTTCAACGTTTATCTTATATTTTTAATTAACTATAATGCGTAGAGATAGATAGTAAAGTATGTTCAGCAGATCGGAGTGGACGCCCGTGGTTTTATAGATATGTGAATTTATCTTTGAGACATTGAGGTAAGTTTGGATTGCAAAGGATTGAAATTTGAAATTGATTTTTTTTCATTGTATGACAATGACAGGATATGTATAATTCGTCGTTATTGTATCTTGGACCAATGAATAAGATTACAGTAACGAGAAATGTGATATTTTTTAGTCCAAAGGTAAAACGGATGCAAACATGGAAGCGTTCAAGTTTGTTGAGATGTTCCTCGTTTGCATCCAAATAGCAAATATCAGCATCGTCAAGCGATGGTAGGAGAAGTGATTGTACTAGGGTTATTTTACAATGCAGTGGAAGGAAATTCTTAAGTTAAGTAAAGAAAGTGGATTTGCTGACATGTGATAACTGTTCATGCCAAGTAAGGTTATTATCAATGAACACCCCAAGATCTTTCACGACCCTGGTATAAGAAATACATATATTTATTTATTTATTCATCTTCCTGTACATAATAAATATATTTTACACAGGGGGGGCTTATTGCTATTAGGTAATTTCTTCCAACCAACCAGATGACAAAGTATGACAAAATTGTGTATGTACAACAACAAAAGAATAAGATCAAATGAAAACAAAGAAAATATACATAACACTAAGATACCATTAAAACAAAAAAAAATACTTCATAGCAAAAAAAGGATAGGAGAGGAGGACAAGGAGAGGAAATCAGTATTAGGTGTTCAGGGATAAATATTCCTTCTTTAGTTTTTTCTTGAAAATACAAAGTGAGTTTGACGACGCAATATACGGACTAAGGCTATTCCATAATCTTGGTGATTGTACTTGGAACGAAGAGCTGAAAAATTCTGTATTATGGATAGGGATGGATTGTATTGTACGTTCAGCAGATCGGAGTGGAAGTCCATGAATGTACATTGATTATTGATATAAATATTACGCCGCTTGTTCACAAATATTGCTTATTTTAATACTTTTCGGGCAACTAACAGTTACTATGTAAAATATCAAATATTATTTTACACCCACCCTATCGCAAATTACGAAATACTAGAGAATTATGAAGTTTATTGTCTCACAGATCCAGATTGAAACCACAATTAAAAACTGTTTCCCCATCGGGAATCGAACCCGGGACCTTTGGCACAAGAGTCAGATTTAACCATGAAGGCTAAAAATATTATTAATTTCATCATAATAAGAAATATATTCACAAATATTAGCATAATAGATACACGTGTTGTCATAATAAATCATTGTTTATGTTTTTTCACGACGGATGTTTAAAAAATTACAATATCATGGGACAATGGAAACAAATATAGTTATAATAGAGTCATAAACTATAAATATTTGTTTTGATTCATCCTGTTTCTGTACAATTGTGATTTCTGGTATGTTCAACAACCACTTTCCACCTGTCCGGAAACTGCACTGCCATTCCCCAATACCTTGTGGTATACCATTTAAAAATGGACACTTTCATTCCATCTGATTTTGAGTCTAGGAATATAGTGAAGACACCTCCTTGTAAGTATCGAATGAATATGTTCTTGCAACAAGAACATACATAATATATCATCATAGATTCCCTTAACTAAGTTGCTTGTACGAAATCGGTCGAAGCGGGGTGGGATTCAAACTCGCGTCTATTTGATAACTAATCCAGCACGATGCGACTCCAAACCATATAAATAAATAGACACTACCCATCCCTATCTATAACACAGAATTTCTCAGCTCTTCGTTCGAAGTACAATCAGCAAGATTATGAAATAGCCTAAGTCCGGATATTGCGTCGTCAAAATCACTTTGTATTTTCAAGAAAAAACTAAAGAAGGAATATTTATCTCTGAACATCTGATCCTGATTTCCTCTCTTTGTACTGTCCCTATCCTTTTTTTTGCTATGAAGTATTTTTTGTTTTTTTTGTATTAATATTATTTTAGTGTTATATATATTTTCTTTGTTTTCTTTTGCTCTTTTTCTTTTGTTGCTGTACATACACAATTTTGTCATAATTTGTAAGTTCGACAGATAATTTATTGGATTTTAATGTGTAGTGGATAATATATTGATCTTTTTCTTTCCTATTGGCCTTAAGACTAGGCTTGATCACTATAATAGGCTAGGTTAGGCTCGTAGAATTATCTGCCTACGACGGTCTTGGGCAGACTGAAAGGCTTCGGTGATTGAAGTCTCTGTATCGAAATTAACAAGGTGACTCCATCAGGTCGGTCTGGATCTTATATTCTCGGTCTGAAAATATTATTGAAGATCATCTGCAAAAAGATTTTATTTTACACTTGAGGTTAGTAGTAGTGATAGAATTGATAAGTATGGAGAATAACAGTGAGATAAACCCCACCTTACATGTACAGCATACCTTCGAAATGAGACCACACGTGATATCGAGAGTTTAATGTTAACCTATTCGCAAAATATATTTGGCAGTGTGTTAAGTCAATAATATGATTCATAGCTTGCCTTATGTTTTTCGCAATTAACTTTGAATATATCTTTACATTAATTAATATGAACAATGAATAACAATGATAATTACCAATTGTCAATATTCTCTCAACGGAAGTACATAAGTACATTAAAATTTAATTAAGTAGGTAGGTATCATTAATATGATTGCAAATGACATGTGTTATTGGTAATGTATGTATGTAAATAACGAAGAATCTAAAATATGGCAACATGGTTAGATATAAAGTTGTATGTAAATATATTATTTAAATGTACCTATACAAATTTAAAACGAGTGAGTTGTGGCCAACACTAAACTCTCCACACCATAGTAAGCGTTCATTTTTTCTTCTTGAAAGGTTGACAATCTCTAAATGCATTTTTAAGACGTATATTTCTAATAGATTCTTAAACAAATATAAGATTACCAGAGGACAAAAGTTTTCACAATACACCATACACACAAAAACATTTTCACGAAACTCATAGTATGTATTTTACATGATACCTGTTTAGTAATTTTAAGTAAAATTGCATTACTAGCAAGATGAGCATATATGGACAGGGTATCAATGTTGATGAGGCGATGTATGTGTCAAGATAGAAGAATGCGGTGTTTTATTCTCACTGCCTACCCCTTGAGGAATATAGAAGTGGAGAGTAAAAAATACATTTGTCTGTAGAGACACATACAATATCAATATGAAGTTGATCACTCAATTTTCCCATACAGAAGCTATTTTACTTCTGTTGTTCTCCCGTCCCTTCAGAAACTTCAGTACTTCCCGTCCGTTCAGTTCTTTTAGTACCTCCCGCCCCTTCTGTACCTCCCGTCCCTCAGTACCTCCCGTCCCTTCAGTACCTCCCGTACTTTCAGTACCTCCCGTCCCTTCAGTACCTCCCGTCCCTTCAGTACCTCCCGTCCCTTCAGTACCTTGATGCAGGTAGAATATTTGGTGGTACCCTGGTGACATCAATTGTCTCCCCTAACAATAGCCCCGAATATAATTATTAAACATTTCATATTGTTATTAACCTTGGCTTTCGTAAATATTTTAAAATATATTAATTCTGTTGTTGGTTCAGGTATTTTCGGTTTTAAGGCCCTACTATACCCTGGATATACGGATATACGCCAAAATGCACACTAAATTAGCTTCTAATGTATGAAACACGAGAAAATATTGTATATCACCTGATATGTGATATACAACATTTTATCGTGCGAAAATGGTAAAATTTAGAGGTTTTTTTTAAATAGCAAGAAGAGTCATTGAAATTTTATAATAATAAAAAATTCAGCCGGTAGATTTTCATATTCTCTATCGAATAAAGTAAAAATATACTTCATAGGCCTTGTAGTTTTTTAGTTACTTACAGTAAAAAAATAAAAAAGGGTTTTACTAAAACTAATTTTACAAGAAAAGTATTAAACAAATTCAAAATTCAAAAAAATCATGCAATAGATTAAAGATGTACATACAAACTGTTCCTTATTTCAAAGACGTATCTTTTGAGGGTATTAGGGAAATTATTTTCAAAATATAATGTATAGCCTACTATAGCCTCTTAACGTTCATAATTGTATTCTTTTAATCTGTACCCAGTTCGAAAACACAATACATCACCATCATATAAAATAACCTTTTTTCAATACCGCGCAAAGACCATTTATTTGGGTTCTGCAATAAAACATGGTCAGTAACTAATTGTCTCAGAGATTTGGATTTTTCCGCACTTAAATATTTCAATGCTTATTATTCAAATATAGATTCAGGCTACCTGAAAAAAATCGAACCCTTTTAACCTTCATCGATCGTTATGTAAATCCCCGCCGACGGTGCTTTCAGATGTTTTAAATCCGGTTTCAAATATTCAAAATAAATAGTTTCAGTTTTACATTTCCGTTAATTTTATGTCTCTTTTCTCAATTGTTGCTCTAACGTCGTATTGTCCTCTAGCGAGATACACGGAGGTTGATTTTGCGCAATCCGGGTCTAGCCACCGACGAATTCACTGATGCCGTATTGCTCATAATTCCCGGGGTGGATCTGGTTGCCGAAAGAAACAAACGTGTAAATCGCGAAAGGATATATTCGCGTTAGGCAATTTTACCTTTCAATGAAAATGTTTACAATGTACGCGCCGGACACGTGACTTTTGATAAACGTCATATATCGCGCGTTAGGGGCTTTATAAATTATAAATCAGTGTCTGACGCTCGTCATTGTAAAATTACTTCAAGACAGTCACGAAAAACATTATTTTTTTCCATGTTGGTTGTATCTCGCGCGTCACTTCCGATAAATGTCACACATCGCGCAATAGTGCTTTCATACAGCCCTCGCGAGTGTGAATTTTGACGGAATTGCGCGTGTGATACTTCTCAATATAATTTCACTTCAAAATAAACGGTTTAAACACTGAAAACACTGTCACCGATTGTACCAGCTAAAGTGTTACGTGGCCAGGGTTAATTAATTTAATTAGAGTAATTTGTTGTATTTATGTTAGTCTCGATCCCACGCAGAATGCAAAATATGCTATTGTTAATTTTAAAATATTTTTTTTACTGTTAATTTTAGTAAAATATGCAAAAATGATTTGCGTGCAAACATTTTGAATATTTTATACCCCTGTACACCCCCTCTCTTCGAGACAGGGGTACCTTTATTATATAAGGTAGAATCCTACTACCTGGACGACCAGTAACAGTCAGTAAGAGTTAATCAGTAAGAGTCAGTTAGAAGCGAGTTAAGTAACCAATCAGTCGATAGTTGAACAGTGTCAGTCAGTGGAACATTCATAGTTGAAACAAGCCAAGTAGTGGGCCTGAGGGCCGTGTTTGGCGGTCAGGGCTTACGCCCTGGCCGCCACCTTCAAATTTTTGAGTCTAAGAACAGCATTATACTTAATAAAAGAACATTAACATAAAAAAAAAGGAAAATTGAGTCGAATCTATGTAATTATCGTTCGGTAGCTATTAAAGTTTAATTTTTTATAGTAACAAGAGTTCAAGTTAAATCAATAACTAGTCTCGCCTACGGGCCTTGGCAAGACCAAGTTGACTTCGTCGATATCGAAAATTCTATTCACCATTCATCTGACCCAGGAGGCAGTGTGGGAATAAGAAAGGACTAAATATAGTCACCCATCCATCTGACCAAATGGCAGTGTGGGGACGTATTTAGGGCTTACGAGCCTAATCGACAAGGATATTAATTTAATTAACAATGAATTAGAAGTAAATTCAAAAATATATCCAGCGCCGAACGATAATAAGTGGACCTCACGCACCGAAGAACACGGAACGAGCCAACGCGATCTTCCAGGATTGTGCAGAACGAGCGCCCAGCGTTATCGCGAACCGCGAAACGTTGCGGGCGCCTAGACAATAACAGTCGCACCGCGAACTCAACTTTGACCCCTGCAAACAAGGTACAGTGAACTTTAGTTTCAAAGTGAAAGACGAACAGAAAAGTGAAAATCGACGATTATTTTATTTCTGAACTATTTATTATAATCTTAAATGTAACCATGTGTATTCCTATTGTAGTGTCATGGCCATGTCTACGCACCATTATAATTTATTGTCTTTTTTATGTATTCTGCGATTGGGATCGCATTTGCAAATTTATTATATTTCGTATTATTTTTTTGTATGTCTATAATATTTAAATTGATTTTTTGTTTTGAAGAATATAATTAAACCGACAAGAGAATTAACTTAAAAAAAAATCTTTTATTACTGGAGTGAGCCCTTGTCATTACGATACGGCACGGTGAGAAGGTGGAAGCGTCAGGATCTTGTACTCTCCGCTGGCGAGAGAGTCAAATCTGGAAGGCGACTTCTACCTTGAATTCTACCCCCCGGTATCAACCTCCCGTCCCTTCAGTACCTCCCGTCCCTTCAGTACCTCCCGTCCCTTCAGTACCTCCCGTCCCTTCAGTACCTCCCGTCCCTTCAGTACCTCCCGTCCCTTCAGTACCTCCCGTCCCTTCAGTACCTCCCGTCCCTTCAGTACTTCCCGTCCCTTCAGTACCTCCCGTCCCTTCAGTACCTACCTACCGTCCCGTAGGTAAAATGACCAAATACACGAAGAAGAAGAAGAAAAAGGTTTAAATCCAGAAACTGTCCTGGAAGACCTGCGAAGAAATGGAAGAAGAGTAGGAGCTTCTGCTCCCAGATTATTAGGTCACTTTACCTTCATACTTAATGCCTGATGAAGAAGAAGAAGAAGAAAAATGTTTTAATCCAGAAACCATCCCGGGCATACGCTCGACAATTCACCAAAGTTTCATTGCCATCGGATGAACGGTTCCCAGAATAGTTCACCTTCATAAGTGAAATGACCTAATACCCGATGAAGAAGAAGAAATTTTTTTTAATCCAGAAACCATCCCGGGCATACTCTCGACAATTCACCAAAGTTTCATTGCAATCGAATCAACGGTTTAGGAGCGCATTCAACACATACATACATACATAGATACATACAAACATTCAAATTTATAATATAGATTGATATGGCAAACCATAGATTTTTTCTTTAAATTTTGACAATCCTTGAATGCATTTTTGATCAGATATTTTTGTTGTATCGAAATTTTAAAAGTAGGTTTACAAAACTCGATTTTCCAGACCGTGAGATCATTTTGAAAATTTGGGCAAATGAAATCATAGAGAAGAAATTAACGGATATCTATGGAAAACTAATCAGTTCTAGGTCTATGAACTTTACACATATAATGTTAATATGAAGTCGATCGGACTTATAGTTTGGGCTGTAGAGAGGACGCAAAAAGGATAATTCCGTACGCCGTACGCCATACATACAAACACAACACGACGAAACTCACAGTGTGCGCTCTGTACATGATGCCCGTTGAGAAATTAATGTAAAAAAATAAGCTTAAAAATTGTGAAATCATGGCTCTCCATAGTGTGGAGAGTAAAAAGAAAAAACGTAGCTTAGTAGTTCTTGTGTATTTCAATTGAAAAACGAAACAGTTTCTTTTTAGTCAAAATGATTATCAAAATTGAAATAAATATATTATATGACAAGGTTAACACGAAAATTATCGGAATATTTTTTTGCATTTACTTTTTGTAGTTGGGTACTTATATTTTAATTGCACAAGTGATAAACTGCCCAACGTAAAAAATAATAATTACGAGTTATTTTAATACTTAATATAGAAATATTTTTTTATATAATGATATTACTTTTTTTTATTTTTAGATTCGCATGGTTAATGAAGCAAATTAATAGGTTTTAAAGTAGGATAAAGCTAGTTTTTAAACTAACCAAAATATGACATTGGAAAAAACATCAGTTTTATTATATAATTATTACAAAAAAATACTTTTTTAGAAACTCAATATATTTCATGGACATTAATCGTGTAAAAATGGCAAAAACAGATAATTTCCTTTCAGTACAAAATACCTATAGACATAGGTAGTTGAATAATAATTAATTCATTCATACATTAATATCATCATGACATTCCTACAGTTTGGGGTAACCAGCGACAGGTGTGGGGGTGTGCATTACCTTAGAAAAGAAAGAACGACACACACCAGTCTCGTTTCACCCAAAAAGGCAATACATAATTAGAATGGGCGGTGAACCTCATTTTTGAACTATGTGAGACGTTGTTTTTCCTGTTTATTTCATTTATCTTTGTCACAAATCGGGCCAAAAGTTTCCAGGGCTTTTTCATAATTTTAAGTGCATTCCCAGCATTCCGATCCATATAAGAGTAATGGCAGGATAAGAGTCTTTAGAGGAGGACTTTAGTTTTTCTGGTGAGGTGATGAGGCTTCTTGTGCCTCTGCAACCCAAAGTAGCACCTGTTTGCGGCCACTATTCAACGTTTGATTTCGGTCGATACATTGTTGTCGTTTGTCACCATTGTGCCTAGATACACAAACTCGCCAACAGTTTATAATGTGTAATCGTCAACTCGAAAATCTGACGGATTTCAGCGTCCATGCACTGGCACATACTTTGTCTTTTCCTTGTTCACCATCAACCCCATGTTTCACCCCGATGCGGCGGTGACAGGAAAATTATTCGAAAAACAATTATTCGAATGCTCAATTTTACGAAAATCAATTTTATGAATGGCAATTATTCGAATCACATTTTTTCGAAAAACAATTTTCCGAACACACAATTATCAGAAATTACAATTGTTCGAATTTTTATGACGTCATGTTGGTAGTATTGCGAGAGGAATAAACCATAGATTTTTATTATAATATACTAGATGTCGTAGTTAGCAAATTTTGTATGAAACTACGTGAGGCATTTTTCCAGGGGATATTTGACGTTTTAGTACAACATCGTTTTTCCATAGAGAATAACGACTAATGTGAATTGTTTTCGGATTTCTTTGTCGTAAAAACACTTTGTTTATTTAGATTTAGAGAAAAGTTATTTAGGATGTGTTGAAATGTAAGGAAAACTGAAATATTATGGTGCCAACCAAAACGACAAACGCGCGATATTCCATGACTCACTTTTTGCACGGAGTACTACATATACATACATAGTATATTATGCATAATAAAAATCTATGGAATCCACAACATGGCGACGCACCGCGCTGTCAAACATCAGTTATTAAAAATGTGCAAGCATACGTACCCAACAATGATACAACCATAGAATTATAATATACTAGAATGATCATTTGCTTGCAGTAAACGAAGCCGCTTTTTGTTTTCCAATTTGGGTTACATTTGCCGTGAGGATATTCAGTAATCATTTGACCGCCCGCGTGAAACGTTCTCCGTATTTATTAAATAAAACGTGGTCAAAATGCCCAACTGTGCAGTGTCGAGTTGTAAAAACTATCCCAGAAATAATGGAAACATTATGGAAATCTCATTTTACTCGTAAATATCGTGTTTTTCTATTTATATAGTAAAAAAAGATAAATACGTTATATTCAAATGAATCGACATTAATAACATGACATTCCACCGAAAGTTGTTACCTCTCAAACATTTTTTCCCCATTTTTGTCATTAGTACATAATAATCTGTATGATATCATAATAATCTGTATTGTTATGAAAACGGCTGTTTTAAAAATTATTTAGATTTTTTTTCATGCCAGTGTTTACGAGTATATTAATTTATTAACTTATGATGATACAATAATAATACCCCCTATTCAGTAACTATTCTAACTAAATTAAGAACGTTCTTAAATTGTAGATTTTAGATTTACGGTCTTGTTTCAGCGTTATAAAATATCAAATTGGACTCAATGGAATAGGAACGTACCTATATTGGCCGGAACATTCTTAAAAAGTAACTGAATTAGACGAATTTTGAATAATTATTAAAATGATGAAAATTTAGGTACTATTAAAAGTAATTAATTAATTTTATTATTTTTATTTATTTATTTTATTTGGGTGGTAGCAAAGCGGTTAGCGCGCTAATTAGCGCAGTGGTCAATCCGGGTCACCACATAAATTTAACTCGGTTGATAGTTGAAAAATATATAAGACTTAGATGTTTTTACATTTATAAAGCAAAAAACCATAAACTGTTAGCATCATCCAAACGCCAAATATATAAAAAAAAACAATTACAATTTCAAGGTCTTTAGGTAATTCGATTGTTTTTTTTTTCATAGAGTAATAATAATTACAATTTCAAGTTCTTTAAGTAATTTTATTGTTTTTTACATAGAGTAGGTAAACTCAGTTTCGATTTTTATTTATTTTTTTCAAAAGAACGAATATTTTCTTGTAACAAGTATATACATATACATTCCTTAAACTAAGCATAAATAGGTACTTGTGCTACATCATATAAGTGAACGAAATCGGTCGTAGCGTAGCAGGATTAGAACTCGCGACCATTGGATTACTAACCCAGCGCGCTAACCGCTCTGCTGCCGTCTGTCTATTAGGAAGACCACATAAGAGATGGAAGGCCAGTTGGACTTCATCATCTCAGGAAGCAGAGATGACCTTTCTGCAAATTTACACCTTGTTCTTGTTACTTTGTTCAGTACCTATTATGTACTCGTAGATAATTTGTTCGTTTTGACTATTAAATCAAATAGACCATCGAATCCATTACACGATATTTTATATTCCCTCTAATCCTAGTTTTTTTTGTTAGTATAAAATAATTTATTATTTTTTAATATCTCAATTAATTACCGATTGGAGGTTTTGTATTGTAAATCCAATGTTTTATTTCATATTTGATCATATTAAAGATTTATGCATATTTCTTTTTCTCTCAAATCCCAATTATTAATATATTTACAAAAACCTGCGACAAAACAAGTTCTCTTAAGTTTGTATGATGTTGGCTTGTGACACCTGAATAATGAAATATTGAGGCAAGTAGGTATGGAAAACATCTAAAAACATCCAACGTCAAAGCGGGCCTATTGACTTAATTTGACTTTGTACGTGGTAAATGTATACAGTAACTAAAAAATAAAAATTTAACCATCACAATGTAACGCAAATAATAACATTAAAAATTTTAATAATTAAAAGGTAAAAAATCGTCTCATACATGCTCGTCGATTATTCAAGCTTCTTATATTTCCTTCTTTCAAAATATCATTCACATGGTCATGCCATCCCTTTCTGGGGCGGCCCCTGCTATTTACTCCATCTCTTACACCCATGTATATTTTTTTGGTCAGTCGTTCATCATTCATTCTTTAAATATGCATGGATGTAAAGGAAGCTAGGAATGTGTGCAAAAATAGAGGAGTATGGCGCTCCGTTCTCTCTGCTTACTCCGTAAGGGATATGGCGTGATGGTATGTATGTAAAAAATATATATTTATTACTAACTGAAATAATGACAAGTAATAATAGTCTTCATCGAATATATTTTACTGGCAACAAATATGTCAAAGAAGGCAACATAATGACACAAAAATATATTAAATTCGGTCAATTGGTGTTCCAACAAATGTTTGTTCGAATAATTTGCTTTCCGACAATTGTCATTCTGATAACTGATTTTCGAAAAAATGTTATTCGTACAATTGTGCATTCGAACAATTGTGTTTCGAAGAATTTTCATGTAATCGATGCGGCCAGGGCTTTAAAGGTAGTTTTAAATCATTTTCCGAGCGTGCAATGTTATCTACATCATCGGCATAGGTAAAGAGATGCACAGATTTATAGAAGACATGGCAACCAGTTTGAATACCCGAGTCTCGGATTACCTTTTCCAATACCAAATTAAAATGTGTGCAGGCAAATGCGTTTTGAATTATTAGATGGTAAAATGTTTTTCTAAGTCAATTTATGGAAACTAGATTTTCCCAAATTTCGGATTCAATTGATTCTCACCGTGCGAAATGCTGAATGAAGTTCTGATTATTCACCTGATGGCAAATTATTTAAATACATACCTACTTGAGATAACGTTGAATGTGACAGTACAGGATTGCGTTAATAACTGAAATTAACTATTTTTTAACAGATTTTTAATTATCTCAATAGAGACGAAGTTGGAATATTTACTGTAGGAGAACCGGGAAATCAAGGCACCTACAGGGCTTACGACCTGTCATCGGCTGGTTTACGTGATCACTTTATGCGCTTGCGCAACGTTCACCAATTATGCCTTTTTAATGAGATCCCTATCAATTCAATTTTGAAAGTTCTATATATATTGTAATACTGAAATTCTTTTCGCTTGAAAATAAGGAATTTTTACTACAGCCATCTATGGGTGAAATTATGAACAACAATCTTATTATTTTTTATTTATTTTGTTGTAACGCCATCTATTGAGAGAATTGTTTTTTTTTGTAAATAATGAAAGCTACAATTCTTATATCTGAGGTGACAATGCATTTTTCGCATAGAAGTCACCCCTGAATTGCGCCAGACTTATAAGGTCATAATTGGCATAATTGGTGAACGTTGCGCAAGCGCATAAAGTGATCACGTAAACCAGCCGATGACAGGTCGTAAGCCCTGTAGGTGCCTTGATTTCCCGGTTCTCCTACAATAAATATTCCAACTTCGTCTCTATTGAGATAATTAAAAATCTGTTAAAAAATATCTTTGACTCCCGACAGGGAAAAAAATCCAATGTTTGCGCATATGCAATAATAAAAACATATTCGAAATTAACTAGATTTGCCCAAATTTTGGATTGAACAACTTTGATTCTCACCGTGCGATATGATTAATCCAGTTTTGATTATTCATCTGATAGCAAATTATTTAAATACATACTTACTTGAGATATTGTTGAATGTGACACTAAAGAATTGCGTTAATAACTGTAATCAACTTGATTTGTATTATTAACAGTTATAGGTATATCGTGATTGATTGACTTAATTGTAGTACTAACATACATACATACTTGCAATATGGATAAATATAATTTGTTCGGATTCATCGGATTATCATAGTACGTATAATATAGATAATTATTTCTATTGTCATCGAAAAACATAATTCAAATACTACATATGCTACCTTGTTGATATAAAAACTTTTCAATAGATTTGTTTTAGTGTATGTATATGGAGGTACTTGTTTATGACTCTTATAAGTAAAATATATTTCTGATGGGTCGAAGGCAGAGCGGTTAGCGCACTGGGCTAGTAATCCAGAGTAGCTTCTAGTCCCAGCTCTTCTTTTCTGCATTCTTACATAGGTTAGGTTTAAGTTAGTGTATAATAATAATAGCGACTCGCGTGAGCGTGTTGCTTTATAAATTGAATTATAAATTATTATAAATTACATTTACATTTTTTACTTAATTTATCGCATTTAATATAAAATTTCACAGCTCATTTGACTCCATACTACGAAACCTCAACCAATCAGAGAGCCAACCGGAAACATAATGCGGAATGGTAAATGCGGATTGTAGACGCTAGTGTAATTCAGTGGTCAAGAGTTCAAATCCTGCCTCGACCGATTTCGTTCACAAATGCAGGAAGATGTATATGTACGTGTTTAACAAGGACATATTCATTTTTTCTTTTTTCTAAAAAAAAATATGAGTTTACCTACACGCATGTATTGTATTTCCTTTAAGACGGGAATGCATATTCACAAACCGGTCGCTGTATAAGATATTTACATTGAAGGATATGCCGTGATGTTATGTATTTATGTACCTACATATGTATCAGTAAAAATGTATAATGTTTACATGCATAATATCATCACGCCATGCTCTTCACGAGTGTAGGTAGAGAGAACTGTACGCCACATTCGTGTGAATTAACTAGTGTATCCACTATAGAGAAGCACGAATTATGTGAGAAATAATTTTAAATAAATTTCTCTTCTGCTGGAGATCGAACCTAGGACGCCCGCACGGAAGCTAAATGACTAAAAATATGAGAAATATTTTATTTTTAATGAATAATGTCAATCCTGCTGGGATTTGAATTATTTAAATTCGTTTCTCACGCAAATATTGCTTCTCTGGGCTGAAAAGACTGGTTAGTTGGAAGAATTTGCCAAACGGCAATAAACTCGCCACTTGCGCAGGGTGCAGGGAAGTTTTCATTATTATTGTTATTTTTATTCGAACCCGTGACACATTGTTTACCTTCTCTTTTATTTCATATGAGTAGTATGGTCGGTTGGTTAGATATCTGACTGCTGAACCAAGGTCCCGGGTTTTTTAATTGTGCTTTCCGTCTAGATCTGTGAGTCAATAAATGTAGTAAGTCTCCATGAATGTGTCAACTTCGTATTGGGTGCGTGTGAAAAAAATAAACTTTTACACGCACCCAATACCAATCTGGGGGGCAAGTCTGGACAACCGGCAGAACCAAAACTATCCATGTTTACCCATATAATGGATATAATTATTTATTTATTTATTTATTATTAAAAATAACATAGAAAAATACACAATACAACAATATATACAATTTTTAAAAAGATACATCATAATTTTGTTTTTTTTTTATGACCTTCAAAAAGAGTTTTCTCGTGCTTTGAAGTGAGTCACATTTCACAAATCTACAAACTATCTAATATATTAATATACATACATCTTAATCTAGGCACTAATCTATTTACAATAACATACATATTTAGATACAAACATACATAATATTATATATAAAGAGAGAAAAAAAATACAAAATTGGTCTGTAGAATAAATAAAAATATACAAATTGAAAATAAACAATTCACAATGAATACACAAGAAAAATGTTACTTCAAAAAGTCTTTCAGCAATACCAATGGGAGCACGGAAGGAACCTCCACGCGGTGCCCCCTGGTAACAGAAATTCTCTGGCCAATCCTTCCACCACAGCAACGCAACAATGCGTTGCTGACACGAAAGAAGAAGAAGCAATACCAAGAACCCGCCAAAATTATTTTGCGCCACTATTCTCATATTCTCATATATTATGGAGGTATATAATATGATAGGATATTATAGAACTCCATATGATTATTATATCCATGATATGGGTAATCATGAGGGGTTTGATTCCGCCTGTTGACAAGACTTGCTTCTCAGGTTGCCTGAGAATCAATATAAAAAACTATGTTGTAGGTATGAGAGGCGATCGTCATTCATTTATTCTTTCTATGTGTCTTATTATGTATTTCTATGTGCTATTTTCAGTCAGTAAGAACTCGTATGGACGCTAATTTCAGTCAGTAAGAACTCGTATGGACGCTATTTTCAGTCAGTAAGAACTCGTATGGACGCTATTTTCAGTCAGTAAGAACTCGTATGGACGCTATTTTCAGTCAGTAAGAACTCGTATGGACGCTAATTTCAGTCAGTAAGAACTCGTATGGACGCTAATTTCAGTCAGTAAGAACTCGTATGGACGCTAATTTCAGTCAGTAAGAACTCGTATGGACGCTAATTTCGCGTCACAAAGTCAGTATTTATATTTCAGTCACGTTTTCTAACGTTTATGTTTTAAAGTAAAATATAATAACCACGTGCATGTATTGTATAAGTATACAATTGTAACTTTGTAAAATGTACATACATGTCATAATGTTTTATATTTATATATTATCTGCTTCTATGATTATGATTATTTTTTTTTAATAAAAAAAAATATGTCCTTGTTAAACAAGTACATATACATCTTCCTACGTTCCCTAAATTAAGCATAAATGCTTGTACAATTAAAATTAAGCATAAATTTACAATTTAATTGATAACATAATTAATAATTTTATTAAGGATTTAATTCATTATTTTATTAAAAATTCAATTAATAAATAATTCAAAACTGATTTCATAATTTAATTAATAATTTTAAAAATTTAATAAAAAGGTATTTTTATTGACAATCATTTTTTTCCAACATCTCAATAGAGACGAAGTTGGGATATTGTAGGAGAACCAGGAAATCGAGGCACCTACAGGGCTTACGACCTGTCATCGGCTGGTTTACGTGTTCACTTTATGCGCTTGCGCAACGTTCACCAATTATGCCTTCTTATTTAGTTCCCTTATCAATGTAAGTTGTATATATTTGAATACTGTGTAACATTTCACTTGAAAATAACGAACTATACTATTGCCATCTATGGACTAACGGAAAAGCCTTTTTGTAACGCCATCTATTGAGAAATTAAGAAATTAGTTTATTTGTAAACAATGAAAGCAACAATCCTTATAAATGAGATGACGGTGTATCGCACAGATGTCACCCCTGAACTGCGCCAGAAATATTATTTCATTTTTGGCTTGTTTACCTACCTGTACCAATTTGTATGTAAATCGAATATATATTTTTTTTAATTGCATATACGCAAACATTGAAAAATATTATTTGACTCCCGAAAGGGAAAAAAATCCTATGTTTGCGTATATATACGCAATTAAAAAAAATATTCGATTAATAAATAGGTAATTTAATTGAATAAATTATTTTATTAAAAATTCAATAAATAATTTTCTTAAAAATTAAATAAATAATTCAATTAATTTTTAATTAAATTTTTTATTTATTTAACTAATAATTTAAGTTTTGTGTCAACAACTTATAAATTTTAAATATAAATTTTGTTCGTTAATACAGTGGAATTTCATAATTATAAATTAAATTATTTTTAAAAATAAATAAAAACAAGTTTTAATCAACAAATAAGATTGACTTCAATGAGCCTAAGCGCTTTCGCCGAACATAGCTGGCATCCTCAGAGGCAGAAATCAAACTGCAGGGGCAAAAATCAAAATCAATATTTTTCTAATAAATATATTTATTTTTATTAAAATAATTCAATTTTGAAAATCCATTTTTAAACTAATTGAAATATTCTCTACTTTAATGATCAGAGAATATTTGAATTGGAGAATATATAGTGTTTCATTCAAATAAAACTCTTGTAGTTTTAATACATGTATTCCAAATACATTCAATAAAATTATACAGATTATTTATATATATATATATATATATATATATATATATATATATATATATATATATATATATATATATATATATATATATATATATATATATATATATATATATATATATATATATATATATATATATATATATATATATATATATATATATATATATATATATATATATATATATATATATATATATATATATATATATATATATATATATATATATATATATATATATATATATATATATATATATATATATATATATATATATATATATATATATATATATATATATATATATATATATATATATATATATTGTACACAGTAAGGCAGTCAAAACCAGAATGAAATTATACATTTTTATATTCTTCACAACAATTCTTTATTGTTGTGAAACTAATTGATATTATTGTTTTAATTTTGCCAATAAATATAATTTCTAGACTATTCTATTTACATTTTAATTATACCTAAATAATAATCATAACACATGAGTGACATCTATAAATAAACCTGGTAAGTTATAACTATAATATGAACTTCAGATAAATACTTTTACTAATATCCCATAGATGTCACTCTATCAAAATATTAATTATTTTATAATATTTTACACTAATGAATGAAATATAACAAAGTGTTTTTCCAGTTAGACCTTAGTACCTAGTTTGATAATGACGAGCCACCTCGGCGAACGTTTTTGTGGAAAAATATTTTGCTATTCATTAATTTTAAAAATATGTCGTAATGTATCATAAATGTTAATTTGTTGAAAGCAGAGCGCAGAGATAAGATTTGAAAGTGGGAAAAGGAATTGGATTATTTTCGTAGATTATATTTATAAAAAAAATATCGCATTGTTTTCCACTTTGAGAATCTTACCACTCAATTATTTCATCCTAAATAGAATGGTTTATCATTTGCAAAGTAACGGGAAAATAAATCTTCTTTATATGACTAAAACTATCATCAAATCATACATTTAAAGTTTTTTCAAATCATTTTTATAATTTTATTACAATTATCATACATTTATTTATTTATTTATTTAAAAATTCAACACAGACAGCGTTTGCTGGTATGAGTGTTGACATACATTTTGTTTATATTGACATTTTGTTAGATTAATACATGTTATACAATGTGGTGAACAATAGCATTACGATGAAGTTTACAAAAAAAAAAATTGAAAATTTAACTATAGTGGAGCCCAAAACAGTTAGCCGGATTTACAGGAAAATCTATTTGAAAGCACTATCATGCAGTATGTGTTGTTTTAATTTTTTTTTTGAAAAAATGGAGTTTTTGGCAGTGCTTAATGCCATCTGGTAGTTGATTGTACAAATTAATGCTGTAAATTGCGTAATTAATGTTGTACAAATAGTCCTTTGTTTAGTCTGTCTGTTCTATTGCTAATGTTTCTTAGGTTGTTTCTTTGTCTAGTGTCGATAAGAAAACATATTAAATACGTTGATACTCTCTTGATTGAGTGGAGAATTCGTATTCGAGAGAGAATTTTAATAATTTCAAGAAGGATAATGAAAAATTGTTGTATTATCTTCATTTTAAAATGAAATAAGCTATTATTTTTTGTTTTCGTAGTGCCTTTGTAGTGTCATCATTGTTAATTTATTGTGACCTTTTCTGAAGAATAAAATACCTTGACACCTCGTCAGTAAATCTTTGCTTAACGGTATCTCGTTGTAGATCCTTTGTAGTGTCATCATTGTAAATTGTGACTTAGTTCTTCTGAAGAATAAAATACCTTGACACCTCGTCAGTAAATCTTTGCTTAACGGCATCTCATTGTAGATCCTTTGTAGTGTCATCATTGTAAATTGTGACTTAGTTCTTCTGAAGAATAAAATACCTTGACACCTCGTCAGTAAATCTTTGCTTAACGGCATCTCATTGTAGATCCTTTGTAGTGTCATCATTGTAAATTGTGACTTAGTTCTTCTGAAGAATAAAATACCTTGACACCTCGTCAGTAAATCTTTGCTTAACGGTATCTCGTTGTAGATCCTTTGTAGTGTCATCATTGTAAATTGTGACTTAGTTCTTCTGAAGAATAAAATACCTTGACACCTCGTCAGTAAATCTTTGCTTAACGGCATCTCATTGTAGATCCTTTGTAGTGTCATCATTGTAAATTGTGACTTAGTTCTTCTGAAGAATAAAATACCTTGACACCTCGTCAGTAAATCTTTGCTTAACGGCATCTCATTGTAGATCCTTTGTAGTGTCATCATTGTAAATTGTGACTTAGTTCTTCTAAAGAATAAAATACATTGACACCTCGTCAGTATATCTTTGCTTATCAACGTCTCCATTTCATTAATTCCAACAAATTCCAAATTGTATGTAAATATGTAGTACAAAATGGGGAAATAAAACCTCCTTTAATAATAATTTGTTATCTCCAGCTAATTAATCAATAAGTCGTTTTCAAAAATGCCACTAAATTTAATGTTGATTTATCAAACTATCGTTTGAATTATTTCCAATTTTTTACGAAACAATGGCAGTTTGAGTTACATTTTAATTTTTAAGTATGCATTTTGTGTATCATGAATATCGTTTATCAGATCGCTAGTAAAATTTATATTTATTGAAGGTCAATCATCATTGTAATGATATTTTATTTAGATTAAAAAGTTATCATATTTCCAGTCTGTCGCCAATGCCAACAAAAAAAATTCTAACATAATGGGTATAATTCAAATATCAAATATCGCTATTTTTAATTTTTATTTATGCATAATAATGATGATATTGTATTATTTATGTGGAGCCGTTTTTGTGAATATCTCACCTTAAGGGTTAAATTATGGGTAATTCCACAATCGTATGTACCTACTACATTATTTTTAAGTCAAAAAGACAAAAGACGCATATGTACCGCTAATTAATATGGATTAATAGGGAACTCAATAATAATGAATAATTTAAGAACGTTGGGCAAGCACATAAATAATGTGATCTCGTAAACCATCCATATCATTTTTAAACTTCTATCTTCATCTTTTATCCACGTTAATTAGTTAATTTATAGTTGTACACTCAGAAATAAATACACCTTCTTCTTCTGGTACCCTGTCAGGAACCCCCGACGTTGGCGATCACTCTGGCGAATCCCTCTCTGTCTTGTGCTGCCCGGAATATCTGCTCCACAGTTCTGAAGCCCGTCCATTCCCTGATAATACGCCATCAGGACATCTGTCTCCTTCCAGACCCCCGGCTTCTTTCCCTTAAGTATTATTAGAAGCAAGAATAGAAGCGCTATTTTTCTCCTCTCATTATGTGACCTTGATATGCGTATAATCTACGTAAATTATGTCTATGTAAAAAATATTATGTTATTATGTTATGTAAAAAATGTAGGTGATTATGATGAGTAATTTATTTATTTATCGTATGACATAGTGAATTTTCAATGCAATTAAATCAAATTAGTAAATACACAATTACATATAGGTAAAACAAAATATGATCATATATTCAGGTCGAGGGCCCCGAGCCAGTCCACAAATGCAGGCTTCAGCTCGCAAATATCCGTCTTTGGACCCTCATATGCACGGACGCTGCAATCCTTCAATATATGTTGCATCCTTTGAGAAAGATGGCCGCATTCGCATTTAGCGGATGGAACAATGCACCACTTTGCCATGAGGTAGTTACAGCGTCCATGTCCAGTGCGGATCCTATTTAGAGAAGTCCACAGCCTTCTTGGCAGATCGAAACCTGGAGGTATCGACGTTGGTGTACCCGTGTACCCATTAACATCCAGGTTGGAGTTCTCCCAGTCATTGTTCCAAGTCTCATTCAGGCTGAAGCCCTCTCCAACGAGGTCACTTCCGAGTTTTGCTGCTGGATTCCTTGAAGAAATATATGATTAGTAATGCGATGCATTTTGCTCCACAAAATCACTATTTTTCTTTGCACCATCATCAGAATTTCGCTCAGTTCAATAACTTCTTTAAGAATTTAAGAATTTTGATACTAGGAGGTGGTTTAAAGTTCATAAAAGCACGTGTCGTTGATAATTAAAAAATATAAAGAACAGTGAAGTAATTATATTAAAGATCTCTAATCTTCTTATGAATGTCAGAGATTAAAAAATGACAAAATTTCTAGTAATGTTTTATTTGATCAAAAGATTTTTTTATCAATAGTATAATAACAATTTAGTCATAACCTTGTATGTCAGTGAGTGAGACATTGACATGACAAAAGACAAATGAAAAAAAAACAGTAAAAACATTGGGCAACAACGAAAAGTCCTCTAGTCCTGTCAATCCTTCCTTCCCCTTAGCGCTTTTGTCCCGTTTCTATCGGCGTACGCTCTTGTCCTGTCAATGATCTCTCAAAAAGGGGTACAGCGTGCATGGAGAGGGAACATATATATTGCGAAGCCTCTAAGTTGGTGCTTTTTTTACATCAAAGTTGGAAAAGTCGTGTAAAAATTCTACTACTGCAATTCTCTCATACGGGACTAAGAATAATACTGCCGATTCATTAAGAGAAATAAATTCTCTTGAACGAATCGACAGTTGGATAATATAGGATTGGTTATAATTTCTTAAGAAATCTTTTGTTATGCCACAGACTGGATATAAATTAATCAGCTAATATTTTTTCTAGTGCATAAATTATCATACAATTAATGTTATCTTTTTTTAATTTTTTTAACATGTCCACGTAGGGGACACCTGCTATTAGGATTTGGGTCCATTTTACTCTTCCGAAGAAGCGCACTACGTAGCGTTGGGAGGGGTTTGCAATCTAGAAAAGAGTTTATTAATTCGGATTTTAAAAAGACCCGGTTTGTACGAAGGTGGAAACACAGAATTCGGAAGATCGTTCCACAGTCAGGCTGCTGTATTAATAAAGGATTTCGAGAAGCGACTGGTTTGTATATGTTGAAAGTTTACTGTGAATGGGTGCTGCGATTGAGTAAAGCGAGTGACTCTGTTGCGAGTGGGTGGAGGAGGGACCAAAGATGCAAGTTCTTCTGAGCAATTCCCGTGGTAGTATCTATAGAATAAACTTAAAATACCGACTCTGCGTCTGTGTTCTAGTGATTGCAATCCATCAGTCAGTGATGTATCATCAATCAAACGTTTAGCACGCCTTTAGACAGAAATTCAGTGGGTATTGGGGTATTCAGTGGGTATTGGGCGGCTAATCTCTTATTATTTATCTATTTTTTTTATCGCATATACCAAAAATTACATTATTTAATATAAGCAACATAACAAATAAATTGGGTTGGTTTGGACCACCTCACTAGGCCAGGCCTGTTCCGAGGTGGTAGACTAGTTACATAATATTAATTACTAAGTCATTGTAAGCTGTTATATAGAATGATTGTGTAGCCAATGGTCCACTTATTGAGTCCTAAGTTAGTAGTTTTGTCATGTATGTTGTTATGAATTGAGAATTTGCTGACAATAGTTGATCGCTTCGTTATATAACCATGTTTGTATTATATGTTTAAGTCTTGTATTTTCTATTAAATGTATGTCCTTTATATCCTTTGCAACTAAATTTAGGATCTTTGGAGGCAAGTATTGATAATGTCTTTGTTCGTATGTAGTGTTTGTCATTTATTTATTTGGAACAATAACAGGATTCTAAACTAATATGAACATAAAACAATTAGTTATTAATTAAGGCCAAAAAATGTCCACAAAGTACGCATTTACAGTTGATTCTGAAAAAAAAAATAATATTATATGTTAAAAACTAGAAAAAATATATGACAAAAGTAACAAAGATAATGATGGATATGGGGGAGGTAATGTAGGAATAGAAATAGAAAAGTGGAGGAATGTGAGAGGTAGAGCAACTGATGGTATGTCACAACACCTTTCGTCATTGCGATATCCGTCTGCATTCGCACCTAATCCTCTCTCGAAATTTATCATAAGATAGGAAAAATATGTCTATGTCACTAAAACTTTCATTATATTGCCGACAAATTCGAGGGATAGTTGATAACTTCCGATAGTTCGTTCTATAAAGTGGAACGTGAAACAACTCGGGCCGTCTGGTAGTTCCTCCAGAAATTCTGAGTAGTGTAAAGCTTATTAGTTCAGAAGAGTCAAAACAATTGTTTATTACCTTATATAAAGATATTGATCGGCCATAATTGATATTAAGTACATTATCAATAATATACTCAATATCAACTGAAAACATCTCGATTTGATAATATCAACACATTTTAATGAATGTATGAATGCGCCACAATCTATATCAATTTGAAATTAACATGTTTGTTGATGTTTTTATATAAATGTTTATTTTGCTCTTATCTTATTTAATTAAAAAAAATACGTACCAACAATTTTATAAATATAACATATAATAAAAATATAATTGCATATAAAATGTATTATAGAACTCCATAAAATAAATATAGCCATGATATGGGTTATCACGAGGGTTTGTCGGAACTTACCCCTCTGATATCCTTCAAATCTAATGAAGTCTAACCAAATATTAGATGTACGATTTTTCAAAATTTGAAAAGGTTCGAATAAGTACTTTAGTCTATAATCGATAAAGTAGAATTAACACGCCGTACATAGCATATAGTATAATTGTGATGAAACTTTCAGAATACAATCTCAGCATGATACTAGTTGAAAATCCGCATCAAAAAAATAACTTTGAAAATTGCGAATTCATAATTACCCACTATATCCCCTTGGGTTAGTGAGGAGTAAAAATTTAACACATTATATAAACAATAAACACATTCAGGTTATGTAAGAAAAGATATTTAAAAAATGATACACTTTATACAAATTAATTTCCCTGATCGTGTTTAGATGTTGCCTTTATCAATCTTTATCAATATTCATCAAACATTTTTGGCTTATTTGTTGTATTACTGTCTGCTTTTCCTATGTACCAAATTAGCTGTATGTTTGTTTTCAATAAATAAAATAAAAAATTTAAAAAAAAAAAACGCTCGATGCTGCGTTTAGATTGAAACGCCGCTCGAAATCGTTCAGTGAGATTGGTTGTGAAAAACGCCATAATCTGCAACTTCAGTTACATCCGACGCCCAACGTCGAGCGCTGTATTTGAACACAGCCTTGATGAAAAACAAAGAACGCAGTTTGATTTTGTTTAAGTTTAAGTGGTTGACTTCATCGCTGTGTTACGGCGAGGTTTTATTTTTATTGTAAAATCAGGTGACAAGTTATTTGAAGTAGATAGTTAATAATCTAGATACCTACCCGATAAACAAATAAAATGGCAATGAAATTTATTCTGCACGTATTTGTCATCAGCTCGATGTCCTATTGACTGCTCAAATAGCAATCGATCAACTATTGTTTCATTTTGCATTTTAATGTCATCTTGATTGACATGTACCGGCGATAACTTTTTGTGGTCAATCAAATTCCTTCGAGAGGTCATTCATGACGTAAAAACGTTATAAAATACTCAGATACATCCGTTCATTCATAACTTTTTTTAATTTGCCCATTCCAGCCCATTCAACGAAAATTTGCAGGATATCTGGCAGTTCCGTTGGACGGCCTGCTTAGTGGGAAGAATAACCTTATTATTTTTCCCTGAGTCTTCCTCGGTTGTCCCAGACTTTTGGACTTCCCAATTTTTCACAGGACACGGAAAAGTTATCTTCGACGTTTTCAAATTGGCACCTCTGCCTCATGTCAGTTATGTCTATACCCGGACCAAACTTCGAAACATATGCTGTGGCATTGTTGCCACGCAATAGTGTCATCTTATATGTAGATCGGGGTTCCTCGTTGCTGTCTGTGGGCCTCTTCAAGGTCCCGGTCATGCGGATTTTGTCATCTCGAAGAACAGTTTTAAAGCCTTCAAGAACTTCTGCCATAGTTATGGTGCCTTACTATTGGTTGATTCCAATAAGATATTTTTACAGAGATCTTGGTCATATCTTTGATGCTTTAAATTTAAAAATACCTGAAGTCGATGACAGTCCACTAGTGTGAATCTTCTATTCAAATTCGTCGATTGTTCTTTTTGCACTATGGTGCCGAGATTGCCAATCCTGAGGGCTCCATGAGCTAATTTTCGTGCAATGCATTTTTTGTCGCTCACTTAGCGTTCTTTGAAGGGGCCGTTTACAGTCCCCATTTGCAAAGAGGGTGGAGGTGAGAGTAGCGAAAAACAAATTTGCCCATTCCAATTCATCGCAGGAAATAGAACATCTTTCGATCTTCGTCGTTTCAGAATTTTTTTTTTTATATCGTGTTAATTTTGTTAATTTCCAGATAAAATTACATATAATGTAGAGGACATAGGTACTATGTTGCAGTGTCATCTTTTAGATCAAAGTTCTTCTAAAAGACTTGGTACATTGGATAAGCTCAGGAGTGCAAGACCAAAAGTCTTGCAAGTCTAAATTATGTATACATACAGTATTTATATACATTTTATACAAGACCAAAAAGCAAGCTTGTTTTCTGATTTAATTTTAAACGTAATTTAATTTGATTTAATTTCTGATTTGAATTTTAAGCGTTTTTTTTTCTTATGATGGGATTATCTTAAACTCACTTGTTAGTTTGTTATTTGATCAAAGTGTTCTATGTCTTCAATTGGGTTTATCTTTTTACACATAAGCGAGCCTCTTTTTAAATCAAAGCGTTCTCTTTCTTTTTTAAACTCACAGGCCAGCTGGTCTTAGAGTTTTCTGTATGTCTTTAGGGAATATTTGTTAACACATAGGTAGCCAGTTTGCTGGGAAATGTGTCCTTTATTTTTCATTGGGATTATCTGTTTACACATCGTAAGCCAGCTCATTAACAATCTATAAGTTATTTATGTTTTTTTTTTTCATTTGGGTTTTCTTTTTGACGAAAGATAGATAAATCAAATGTCTTAATACCGTCGATGACTTTGTATTATAGTAAAGTTAATAGTTTATAACGATCATCGATCATTATGTTAATTGTTTGTGAAATATGTATGGTGCGTGTTGGAGATTTGTTTATAACGTAATTGTGAAAATACTTATCTTTACTGTTACTGTGTAAAATTAGTTACACATATTTCTACCCAATACAATTATAAATTCTTCCTCAAAACCTTGACTACTTGACTTAATCTACATGCTTGACCTGAATATTCTTATTTTAACTCTTAGATAACATTTTTATCTACATAACAATCTATTTAGATAAAAATATAATATCAGGCGCAGTTAGGTTTTTATAGATTTGTCCTATTGTCTGCCTATATACCTACTTCAGTTAGTTTCACACTTAAATACTCAGCCATGGGTCCTGGGTTCGATTTTCGACAATAAAAAATATGTGAATCAAAGATAATCTACAATGGATACAACATGATGAATAGGTACATAAATAAAATAGCTTGCAATAACGGAAAAAAAACAATAGATTACTATACCAAAAGTATAAGAAGAAATATAAAATTAAATATTTAAATTAATATAGGAAGAATTTTGGATTAGAAACTATTTTCTGGAAAGGTATTCAACCTGAAACCGAGTTTGTTGATATAATGATTGTGACACTGTCATTAGGCTTCGGAGTGACCCGGCAAAGACCGCAGTCACCCGAAATCGAACTACTCCCGTATGACTTCGTCCCACACCAAGATTTTCTCTTTGTTGCGCCGAACTTATTGGAATATGTGCGAGTAAGAGAAAAGGAGATGCGATCAGTTGAATGGTTTTGTGTTGTTTTAGTATTCGAAAAAGATAGCTTGTTGTGTTCGAAAAGAAATAACTATATTATACAAATATAAAATATAATTCTTCTCTCTAGTGCTTCTCCATTTATATGAATATTACTATAATCATTGATATAATATAATGACTGGCGTGAATTCTTCATATTTTATTAATGATAATATTTTTCTAAATGAATGCTAATTTCACAAAACATCAAGCGGAAATAATCATAGTCAAACATCTTTGTATCTATCCAGAGAACGGATCGACCGTAGGTTTTTAGTCCAGTTGTCATAATATATGCAGATCAATTGGGGGCGCCAAAAAGAATAAGATATCGAAAGGAGGGTAATTAATGGAATGGTATATTAATATTTAGTAATAAACATACATACATACATACCATCACGCCATGTCCCTCACGGGGTAGGCAGAGAGAACCGAACGCCAAATTTTTATATCTTGACACGCATTCATTGCCTCATCAACATTCATACATCGTCTTATACATGTTCGTCTGTTGTTCACGCTTCTTACATTTCCATCTTTCAAAATATCGTTTACATGGTCGTGCCATCCTTTTCTAGGGCGCCCGCGTCCTCTTATTCCGTTCCTGTCAGCTTTGTATATTTTCTTCGTCAGGCGTTCTTCGTTCATTCTCCCCAAGTGGCCAAACCATCTCAATGTGTTAACTTTCATTCTGTTAATTACATCTTTCTTTATCTTACATTCTTTCCTTGTATCTTCATTCCGAACTCTGTCATACATCGTTCTGTAGTAATATACTCTTGCAAAAATATTTATTCCTGGTCGTTGGTGTGTACCATATTTGGTTGGAATCCAAATATGGTACACACCGCTCTTTATCTTGTGCAGACCGCATCCGATCACCACTAGCCACACGTCTTATATAGTCAGAACCCCTTGTTTGAGGTCGTCCAACGCTTCTTTTATCCGCTCTAAGTCGCTATTCCAGCACTCCTTTAGATACGCCCTGCCCAGCTCTACTTCTGTTTGGCAACCCTTTGGACTACGTGGGTGAATTTGCTTTTCTCCCTTATCCACAAGTTGGTTTACTTTTAACGATATACCCAGCTTAACATAGATAGAAGTAACACAAAGAGCCACGGAAAAGAGAATACCGAATATTCTTGCGAAGTTTTAATTGGGATTGGTTCTCCGTATTTTTCTCCTCCTTGTCTTTTGATATCATCTCATCCAATTGTTACTTCTTCTTAGCACCTCCTCTACATCAAACCAAGACGTGGAGCTGGGTCCATCACAATGTAGGTGCCAATACCTACATTCTACAAATTGGGTCAACCACGACGGTTGACCCAAAATAGCTTGTGAGCCTAATATTCTTCCATACTTTGTGTTGTATTACATTATTTTTTCTGACACATTAGATTTAACTGACTGAATTAGATTTAACTAATTCTATTTAAAACTCGTCCTGTTTTTTTGTCATTACTGATCATCAGAATGCTCTCCTGGCTCCTTAATCTGACGTAACTATTATACGGGCAGTATACCGCTATGATGGAGGGGAGGTTTATGTTACGTGGAGAGGTGTGGTGGCATTGAGTTATTTTGCTATGGTGGGTGTGGTCTCTTTTCGGTCTTTTGTATTTGAAGACCTCATTTTCACCATATTTGGTTAGACTGTTGATGGGTGATTCCATTTTTGAGATCAGCAACAAAATATTTTTTAATCGCGCCGTGACGTCAACCTGTCGCTATGGTTCAAAATTAATGAGGACGCCGCGGACGCAGGTAGCGGGAAACCGCCATTAAGGTCGGATAATGCCTCCTCTACACATCGACAGATTCGTCGGCAGATTGTATCTGCGGATGCATCTGTCGAAAATAGGTACTCATTTACAGTACTCGGGCCGCTTCGAGCAGTCGTGTTGCAGTGGAACCAACTGCTTCAAGCTGCCGCCACAACTCCATAATGCAACAGAATGAACGCTGACAGCTTGAAGCAGTTTTCAGGCGGTTGGGCCGACGTCCCATTAAGTAGACTGTGACGCTGCGTTAAATGACCTGTTGTCAGGTGCAGGTGGTGGAGCAGAACGACCGTAGCCTATGAAGATTATTTCCTATGCCTACATCATAATTAAATAGTAATTCTTTTGTTATCGTTGGTTTAAAGAATAAATTGATTAATTAGTATACTTTTATATTTTTTGGACAACTTTGTTGTCATTCTTAGTTGTTTACAATTTCCGCATCTGTTTGTGTACAAATATTGTATATATTTTATGTACATAATATCTACATTTATTATAATGATTACTATTACATGATATACCTATAATATTATATCTTCCATTGCTCTTTTGGCTTCTTTTGACTGCTATATTACGGACCGGACGTCCAAACGGTTCAAATTAAATATTTTGATTATCTCGAATAAAATTAATGTTCGTGTTTTGATATTACACTTGCACCTGTAGGAATGTTGAAAACAAATCAGAAAAAACGAGTTTATTGTCAATAATTGCATGTGTTGCCATTTCGTGTTATTTCTTCCTCAATTTGACCTTGATTATATTTTCACGGGCAACATTGACTGACGACAAAAAAGTGGGTTTTTGTTAATACCCGTTGGAAGTTTTTTTGCGGCTTTGACTGCATTTTTGCCAATCTTGTCGGACATGTGATAGTTAGCACAGTTGGAACTATTAAGCAGTAGCCTCCCTGTACACTTGATCACGTCCAATACCAATTTCAAATTTTTGATTAGATCTTTCCTACCTGTCTTCTGCGTACATTTAATTTATTGACTCAAAACAAACCTACCTACCGCATTATTCTTCGTTACAAAGGTAAGTTCTTAGCGAAAACTTCGAATTTTGGATCGGATTTGCACTAGAGAGTGAGGCTACTGGTCTTATCTGCATAACATTACCCCAAGGTCTTTTGGATTTGTTCGTTTTTCTTCTTATACATTACCTCCTAGATATAACAGAATAACAGCAAATACAGATCACGCTATGTCCCTATTATTGGTAAAGACCCGAGCACCATACACTTCTGTCTTTGTATACAGTCATACCTTAATCACATTCATATATAGTTATTTAAACTTCTAAATTTCTTCTTCTTATCGTGTCGGTCAACTTGCATGTGACTAAATGCCCATCCGTACCCAGAATCCCTCAATCTCCTTTGCTTCGTCCTCTAGGTAGGCTCGTTCATTAAGAGTAACCATTGGACGTACCAGGAGGTGCTCGCTGTCCTGCGTTTGTCCACAGTCACCCATTGCCTCTTCGGCCATTCCCCATCTTTGGTAGGTTTCCGCTCTGGAAAATCTGGCACTGGCCAAATCTTGAATCTCACCCAACATGTAGAGGATGGGTTCGAGAAGAGAGAGATAACTGGAGCCGTTTTCATTGACTTAAGCGCCGCATACGACACAATAACTTCTAAATGTTTTAATTTTAAGGTTTTTAAATCAATATTTTTTTCTCGATGTATACTTTGCTCTCTTTCTCTGTATCTGGTTGGTTGTAAGAAATTATCGGATGGCACTAAGTATACTTAGTCCGCCTATAAGTAGACTTATAAGTCCGCCAGTGTGCATTATGTAGATATCTACATAATATGTGTACGAATCATCATACTTATTTTTAAACAATCATAATGTGTGTTTTAAACAATCATTAGTGCCTTACATCTAATGCTTCTAATAATGAAATAGATGTGAGGAACCGGCTTATAACAGTGCTTCCACTATTTTCCATTCTCATTTTTTTCGGGTGTCCGTTTACAGTAGCGGAATTGCTTATAGAAGTCGAAAATCTTGGATTGCCTATGAATATTATGTTAAGAAATTCAAGAACTAATATAAATGATTTGTTTTATTGCAACCATACTTCAAGATTAAAAATTAAACCGTTTGTAGATACGATGCTTGACAGGGCAACAAATGTAAATATTATTTTGGAATGTGATTTTAAAAATATTTTTCATGGCCACTGAAATAAACAACGATGCTAAAAAAACATTAAATTGTCGACATTTCCCAATTTTCTTCCAGGGTTTGCCTAGTCCGAAGGTTCTAGTCTCGCCCCTGTGTGAATCGAAAATAAAAGGTAAAATGATGTACATCTCATAATAGTATCTACGGCAATGAGGTTCACCATCCAATCTGAAAGTTCCTTTTTTAGGTGTATAGGGATACACACTTATAGCAGCAGATACACGCAGACAAGGCCGTAGCCAGGGGGGGATCAAGGGGGATTGATTTTTTTTAATTTTTTATTTTATTTATTGAAGACAAACATACAGCCAATTTAGTACATAAGACAAGCAGACATTAATACAACAAATAAGCCAAAAATGTTTGATGAGTATTACTGGTTAACAAAACATGAATTGAGAAAAAAAAATCAGTATATTATTTGCTGTAGGAAAAGGAAATTGAAAGGAAATGGGACGATATGGGAAGCGTGCGTAAGATCACTCAGAGCGATGAGGGAACGTGGCCAAAATGGATAATTTAAATCTTCTATGCGATGAGTTGAAGAGATCAATGTCATGGAAGAAAGAATCATAATTTCTGCATGCTCTGTATATAAAAGAGTGCTGTGCATAATTTGTGCCACAGGTGGGAAGTCTAAATGTATATTTTTTTCTAGTTTGTCTCGTCAGTATGTTGAAGGGAATTTTCGCAAGAAGTGCATCGGTGTTAATGATACTGTTCACTATTTTGTACAGGAATGTCATGTCAAATACAGTTCGTCTGTTCTCCAAGGACATTAACTTGTGGCGTATTCGGGAAAGAGACAGGTCTTTATGATGTTGTCGGTTCCTGTAGTCAAGATGTTTTAATAATTTGTTTTGAATGGTTTCGATTCTGTCTATGTGTGTTATGTATTGAGGATTCCAAACGGCTGAAGCAAACTCAACACAACTGATGAAATGAAAAAAGAAGATATTTCTTTAGTAAGTAACAATGAGACTGCAGTTACATACGGTGCAGAGGTGCACCCATTTCACTCTGTTGTTATACAAAAAATAATAGTTAAAATCAGTACAAACAAATTTCCCTAGTTCCTTTTATTTTTATTATGTATGACTGTGCTTTATGCTCGCTTGGTACTCGCACGGGGATAAGCTCGCGGGGAGACTTGTTTCTACTGTTCCACTAAGCTAAACCCCCTTCGAAATTATTTTCTGGCTACGGCCTTGCACGCAGATACTTAACCAACTAAGCCACGAAGTCCGATAGTAAATCATATTTATTTGTATAAATGAAATATACATTATAAAACAGGAAAACAAAGTCTAACATACATATGTACATAGTTCAGGAATGAGGCACACAACCCATCCTTATTTTTGCCTTTTTGGGTGAAACGCCTTTTTGGGTAATGCTTACTTTTATAAGGTATTGCACACCCGATAACCTGTCACTAGTTACCTCATATTGTGGGATATACAATGATGGTGTATATGTATGTAAGTAATAATTAATTTATATATAAATAAATAAGTATTTTTCCACAATATTTTTTATAATAACGACAGAACATTTTCGCCAAGGTGACTTGGCATTGTAAACCACCTTTAGAAAGAGGTTTCTTTTAGACCTTAGACAATGCCAAGTCACCTTGGCGAACATTTTCTGTCATTATTATAAAAAATATTGTGGAAAAATAATAATTTATTTATTTATAAATTAATTATTACTTACATACATAGATGGGTCGGTGGCAGAGTGGTTAGAGCGCTGGGGTAGTAATCCAGTGGTCGCGAGTTCGAATCCTGCCTCGACCGATTTCGTTCACCTAAGCACAAGCATTTATTTGCTTATTTTAGGGAACGTAGGAATATGTATATGTAGGTACTTGTTTAACAAGGACATATTCATTTAAAAAAAAATTATTAATGTTAATAAAAAAATATTTTCACTCTGTTATAACATAAAAACTCTAGAATCATTAACAATGAATTTGTTTGTATTATTTTTCAGAAAGATGGTTGGGTATACGACATCTTGAAGCCTTTACGCTATTCTCGGGTATAGCTATCGCCTATGGGCTTAGGGTATGCATGAGTGTGTCAATAGTCGCCATGACAGATTCTAATAACGCCACCGATGTGCACGTGAGTATCTACATATCTACATATCATTTTTTATAACCTTTTCTGTACTGAAATTTTGCAATCGATTTTTAAATTATTTCCCGAACAGTTAGAGACCTGAAACTTTTGTAATTTGTGTATTACCGGTGACAATTCACGTAAAAACTGTTTTCAGCTTGATTTATGTGATATTATGATAAAAGAGACAATTTTGTATTAAATAATTTGTTTAAAACTCCTTGATATCTGCAAAGTGTAAATCAATCAACGTTTCAACATGAAGAAAAATTTGAAAAATAGTGTCCTCAATTTATTTTATTTACTACTTTCCTTTATATTTCCATAACACAAACAAATCAATATAATTCCTTCGTACAAATCAATCAAACCTAAACAAAATATTAAAAAAAATATATCATAAAACAATAAAATATATAATTTAAAACTATATTTTTGTGGAGAATCGTCCTATCCTATGATGAAAAATGATTTACTGTCTAATCATAAATTATATATTTACATATACGACTGTCCAGGGGGGCTATTCCGGTCAAACGGTGGAATCAAAACTCTCATGATAACCAATATCATGGATTATATCCATAACATGGGTAATCATGAGAGTTTTGATTTCATCCTTTGACCAGACTTTTTTGTACAATTTTTTTATTAACTTTAAAATAATAATAAAGTTAATTGATACCTAGTGAGAAAGTAACATTGCAATAAAGTAATCGAGTGGTTATTTGTATAATATTATGTTAATGTTAGGTATAAAGTGAACTTTATAATAATAATAAAGTTAATTGATACCTAGTGAGAAAGTAACATTGCAATAAAGTAATCCAGTGGTTATTTGTACAATATGTTAATGTTAGGTGTAAAGTGATTAACTTTATAATAATAGATTATAAAGTTAATTGATACCTAGTGAGAAAGTAACATTGCAATGAAGTAATCGAGTGGTTATTTGTACAATCCTTTGTTGTAAAAATGATTGATTGTCTGATAAATAATAACATACACAGTGAATTGTTCAAACATAATAAAAGCTGGTAAATTATCCGGTAAAAAAGAATTTGCGTCGCGAATTGTCCAATTTAGTGGTGGTTAGTGGATCATTAATAAATTAATCACGTTGTGAATTGTCTAAATTAAAATATGCCTAAATTAAATATGCAGTTGTAAATAAATTTAAATTCAATAGCAAATTATATTTAATTTTGTTGTGAATTAATCATATTGTTTATTTCGTATTTATTATTAGATATTGAATTGACTGACGAGTTGTGATACGAGTGGTGATGAGAAAATGTAAGATCAAGACTAGAGTATCTAAATCTATGGTTGCAGCCTTTGTATTGGTCTTAACTGCTTAGGTCTTATGAGTCTTGAAAATATTGCAGCTTGTCAATGATAACTTGAGTTAAGTTCAGTAATTTCAATGAATGTTACTTTAAACTAATAAAATAGATTAGTCACGTCATATCATGGATGGGTGACAGATTTCAATCCCAGTGCACTTAGGAAAAAAATCTTAGAACTTTTTATCAACTGATGAATTTTACTGCGGATGTGTAATTTGTATGTTATGAGTTGACTTTCCCTTTCAAAATGGAAGATGTTTTTTTCCATGTTTTTAAAAAAAAAACAGACCACACCTGTGTATCCAAATTAAAGATCGACTCCGTAGTCGCAAGACCAAGATATTTTCTCATCACTAATCATCGGCGAACAATATATTCAGTTGTATATAATAAGTACATACGTATATAACGTGTTTGGTATATTACTAAATATATTGTTATAAGTGTGATGAATGTAAAATATACTATGTACTTATACTCACTGTAACAGTAAAACCTAAATTACCGGAAGGAAGCTAAGTTCCAATACATAGAAGTAGAATAAAGTAAATAGGCATGTACATAATATATTATAGTGATTATTATGTACTTTTGTATAACACACATATATGTATGTGGATTAGAAGGTCTAATTTGTGCGATGTTCAGAATGTGTATTGCAGATAATAAATTAAAACTACTACATAATAAGTCATCAACATCAGTGGTTTAGCTGCACCTGTTACTATGACTCACTGAGTTAGGTTCATTGACAAATCTACTAAATTAGATTTATTGGACGATTTACTATATTAAGTTCATTGGATGATTTACTAAATTAGATTCATTGGTGATAATTATTAAATCAGATTTAATGAATGATTTTCCAACCAAATTAGATTTTTTCGATGATTTACCAAATAAGATTAATTCGATGATTTACTAAATTAGATTCATTGATGATTTATTAAATCAGATTTAATGAATAATTTACCGGGCAAATTAGTTTCATTCGATGATTTACCAAATAAGATTCGATTTACTAAATTAGATTTATTGGATGTTTTTGATACTTATCATTATTTATATATGTAATAGAACACATCCAAAATACAAAATAAAAGATACAAAAAATATACATAATAAAAAAAAACATATTGTTCTAATTAGATTCATTGGATAATTTTTTATATACATTTATTGGTTTATTTTCTAAAAAGTTTCATTGGATGATAAACTAAATTTTATTCATTGGATTTATTTACCATATTCGATTTATTGAATATCATCGTAATGTGTTGCCCGGAAACCTATGGGGTTCGTCTCATCAATATTTATGCGTCGTGTCTGATATTCTTCAAGCTTCTTACATTTCCATCTTTCAGAATGTCGTTCATATAGTTGTGCCATCCTTTTCTTTTCTTTTCTCTTGTTCCGTTCCTTTCAGTATTGACTATATTATCTTCGTCAGTGTCGCCGATATTATACATACCATACAATTATTATTTTTGAATTTCAGACTTTTGACTGGTCTAAATCAACGCAAGACACGATTTTGAGTTCATTTTTTTGGGGTTATGTGTTATCCCAAGTTCCTGCGGGAGTCTTTGCTGAGCGCTTCGGAGGAAAGCTGCCAATAGCCGTTAGTATGGCTATGAATGGAATCATTTGCCTGTTGGTTCCAATAGCAGCTGTCAACGTAAGTTTAAATAATTTGATATTTCTTGCATACAATTAACAAGGGGTGACAATTTGTTCAATGTGCCTGTTGTTTGAACTAACTTTGCCAGGAATGTTTTTGTTTATAGAGCATGTAAATAGTTTAATGCAAAGTTCGCAGGTTCGTTCCGGAAATTTTAAAGAATATGTTGAGACTTTATCAATGATTGATTTTGTTTTCCAATTTTCCCGCTCCTATCCATCGTCCTGTCCTAAACACCCTAGTTTGTATGCATCTATTTATTTGCTAAGTTAACAATAATATTGATTGTTTTTTTTTTGTATCCTTATTTAGTTTTTTCTTTTTATATTTTTGTACACATAACGGATAATTTTCGTTGTTTTATTTTTTTGTAAGTCTGTACCTTAGTAATTGGTTTTACAATCTTTGTTCTGTAGTTGTTAATTATTTTTGAGTTTTTATGTTTACTATAAAAAAACTGTATGAAACCTTGAATAAAAAAAGTATGCTCTGCATTATCAAAAAAAAATATAATATGCTAAAAAAACATTTCTATCATAAAGATTTAAAATTGGTAGATAAGTTACAAACAAATCAAAATATTATGTCATCCTAAATACTCGATTATTGGGTTGAATTAAAAACACTTTTTTAACGGCATTTTTCAACTGTCGATTAGTTCAAGAGAACGCTGAAAATTGGTATAAATATAGACAAATAAAAAATCTCAAATTCATTTTTTCAAAAAAATTCCAGTTTCTCAAACATTTTTTATTGCAAAAAACATTTTTTTATGATAAATTTATGTGTTTAACTGCCTATATTTCCAAAGTTTTTGAAAATTTCGAAAAAAGCCGAAACACCCCAACTAAATGAGATAGTTTAATTTGCTATTAAAAAATATTGAAACTGTAGTAGTACATCTCGAACTTTTTTTTTATAAAAATTGAATTTAGTGACGACATCGCTTCATACAATTTGTATGGCAGTACACACTCTACATTATAATATCTAAGAAGACTTAATAATTTGATACTTAATCTCCAAGCTTACATACATACCATCATGCTGTTTTCATATTCTGGGTAGGAAAAACAGACTGACTCCCATACTATCCTATCCTGACATACATATATGTAAAATATAGAAAACAAAATAACTTAAAATATTTATTAATTTGTGTTAATAGTTTGGTACGTAATCTTCAATTATGCATACTATCGCCATCGACAGTTGGATCTCATGTGTTACATGCAACTAGTATATTTAAAACACATGTAAAAAATAACATACTTAATTTATTTCATTTAGATTCAAAATCAAGAATCGACATAGGTACCAAGTAACCAATTTTTTAAGGTTTTTTTTCTGTCTGCCAAAATATGTAGTATTAGGTATATGAGGAAAGAAGCCTTTTTAGTATATGAAATATGAAATAATATTAGCATTATATATGATATTTTGCCCTAAAAGAGCCTATTTCGGTGCGATTTTTCAAAACATGAAAATTGCGAAAAAATCGGATTTATTGCAATTGCCAATAATTCAGGTCTCTTCTTAACAAAAATTATTTTTTTCCAATTTTCCAGACAGTAAAATGTAAAAAAAAACAATCTTTGAACTTTTGAACTTGGTATGGAGTGTCTTTAATAGATGGCAGTGCTTAATTATATGTAGTTATCGGTTTAGATTGTCTCATACAGATGGCAGTTGTGTAGATTATACATACATAGGTACAGACTTTACAGGTAGCATGCTGAAGATGCTGGCTGTATCAAAAAAAACTATTAGTCTTCTTTAATTTATACAACGGAATAGAGAACAGAATATTCTGTAATTCATTACTCATTCTTGCAGATATTTAGGTAAAAACATCGCTAGAAATTCAATTTCATTGAAAATTACATACATGTAAGTATATATTTATTATGTGAATATATTACAGGGTGATTGGGGTGCAGTATGTGCATGCCGGGTGATTCAAGGGTTCTTCCAAGGTTTCTTCTTCCCATCCACGCATGCGTTACTTGGCAAATGGGCTCCTCCATCGGAAAGAGGACGTCTTGGCACATTTGTTTACGCAGGTATTATATCAAATACACACTGGATGACAATACATATATTAACTATAGTAAAATTCTCCTATGAGCGACCAACTAAGAACCGTTTTTATACTCTCTTTGCGAAGGTACCGCCCACTGCAATAAACGTTCGACTAATTACAGGTATAAGTTAAGTCAATCGACATCCCCAGTGTAGTTATAAAGTTATCCCCAGTATAATAGCAATATAGAAAATATTACCCCAAGTTCGTCACTTTCGCCAGTTAAGAGAAATAAAAGTTGTTATGCTGTAGGATATAAATTGCTCATTAATATAAATATTTTATCATATTAGTTTGTATACGATTTAACCTGTCGATTAAGACAAATAATGTCTTACGTGTACTATCTCAAAAAAAGCATTTCATCTAGTGCGATTCCTGTAATATTTTACATAATTAATTGTTTTTACTAAAAAGAGCCTATAAGAGGTTAATAAAATAATTTGTATTTTAATATACGTTTGTTAACTGTTATTTAAACTTTCGATTCTATATTTCAATAAAATAAATTGTTTTTTTATTATACATTATGTCATTTTTTTGTTATTCAAATAAAAAAAAATGGATGAAGTCGCGCCTGCGGTATAATGAAAAATATTGTTTAAAAATAAAAACACTTCACAAAATTGACTTGGGTTTTTTAACCCCATTTATTTACGTCGTTGCTTGAAGGTTGAATAGAATTGATTGTAAAGAGGGGATAAGTACACCTAATGGGCGGAGACATGCACAAATGCCTGGTTATTTTTAGGAGAATTTTAATATACATTTCAAAAGTTCAATTCAAGTGGTTCGGTAGCAGAGCTGCAGAGGGATAGTTTGCTGGACTAACAACCCACCAGTCCTACCCTAGCTAATCGTGTTCACATACAGCACAAAAATTTGATTATCTTAGAGAATGCAGGAGGATTATATATCTAATTTCATTTGTTTGAAAAAAAATATACTTAGATTGGTGTCAATCATTTCAATGTGGCGAATACAAAGCTATTAGTAAATTTTGTTATAACATGCTATAGTTTATTACTAATTACTTGATATTTGAGAAATTATATACACATACATATATTTCACCATATATTTAATAGAAAATATAAGAATGAGGTAAATAGGAAAGTTTATATTTCAAATACAAGTTTCATGGAGATTTTAAGATAAATAAGAGATTTTTGTTGTTGTTTCTCAGGCAACTAACGGATACTATTTGTGTCAAATATTATTGACACATTTTGAGATTTAAGATTTTAATCCTCCCACATATCCAGACTGAAAATATATCGAAAAACTGTGTCTTTACCATGAATCAAACCCAGGATCTTTGACTCAGGAGTCAGATAACTGAGCAGATGAACACAATTTTGGTAATTATTCGGAATAGTATGTAAACGCCAATTTTGTTGATTTTTTGTCTATAGGTAGATAAAAATATACAGATTACGGGAAAAATATTCATTTTCCCGGGAAACGTCTAGAAAAATTTAAAAAAATAATATTAATTTACGAAAAATGTATGAAAAACTCAGGGCCGGTCTTATAAACGTCCGTTAGTTAGATTTCAGACCAAACAAACCGAAATTTGATACAAATGCTCTATATTTCGTCTTATAACAATCCGTTAGTTAAATTTTAGTAAAATTTTACCGATAGCCTTTACTGACGGTCGGACCACCGATAGCGTTCGTTAACGATAAGTTATGGAAGGATTGAGTTTTACCACACTTGTTTTTTTTTATTTTGCGGTATATTTTTAATATTACGAATATTTTGAAATAAACTGTTTTATATTTTTTGGATTTTTATTTTGAATTAATTGTTTTCGGGAAAATATGTCGTCCGACAGTGATTTTGAATAACTAAAACGAATTTGATTACAAGTTTGTGTTTGACCAAATATTTTATTATTTCAACATGACATTGATGACACTGAATTTCGTTTTTTTTATTTTTTTTTTTTTTTTATTTCAAAAAAATGAATGAATAAAATAATTGTTACTAGTACCTACATATGCATTAAGTATTTTAAATTTCATTTTAATGCCATAAATGCTTGTGATATAAGTGAACAAAATCAGTTGAGATTTGAACCCGCGTCCACTGAATTACTAATCCAACGCGCTAGCTAAATAATAAAGGATTATCACCATTTTTGTAATTTTTGATATTGTTTGAAGTACGCAAAAAAAATAAACACTCTCTGTTTTTATATTGCAATGACAGCACCGCTTTATCCATTATAGTCCATTACAAATCTAATGAAAATCCATTGTAGTCTAATTAGACTGTAACTGTCAAATAAACGGACAGTTAAAATAGTTTTATAATACCGCCGATAGTAATATCTACGGAACATCCATCCGTTAGTAAATCGTAAACATACTTACGAATATTTGGTCTTTCGTTTAGTTGACCGGCCCTAGCAAATAGTTGCTTTTTGACATCTATGGGCGAATATTCAAACTAATTTTTAGTATAGAAACACGCGGTGAAAATCTGAAGTTAATGAAAATTCTATGAAATATCGAAAATTAGTAATGTTTAAAAAAATACAATGTTATAAAATATTTAAATACTACTTAAATTTAAATTTTTTGACACTGATTGAAAACGAGAATTCCGGTGAGATTAAGTATATCGAAATTATTTTAGGTCATCAAAATGAAATATTGTATGCTTTGCGCGTGAGCAAAATGCATTATACATTGAGTGACAGTATGTAATGCAACTCGCTCACGCGAGTCGCAATGATAACTACATACAAACCTAACCTAACCAATTTTTACCAAAAGTTTGCTTATAATAGGTTGGTTGGGTTTGTATTTAGTTATTATTGCGACTCGCGTGAGCGAGTTGCATTATACATTGAGTGGAAATTGATTGTAACTCAACCTAACCAAATTAAAATAGTTGAAATGATATTCGCACGTAATATTATTATTTTTATGATATTACAATAATAACTCCATACATTCAAACTTTGTGTTTTAATTAAAGTTATTCATATAAATTCGGTGTTTAAATGAGAAATAGTTTTTGTAAACAAAGTATGGCAAAACTATTGTATTCGTTTCTATTCGCCGATAGATGTCAACAAAGTATGGCAAAACTATTGTATTCGTTTCTATTCGCCGATAGATGTCCCAAAACCACCAAATTGTATGGTATTCTCGATACATTTTTCCGTAAGTTTATTTAATTTTTTTAATTTTTCCTGGGCGTTTCCCGGGAAAATGAATATTTTTCCCGTAATCTGTATATTTTTATCTACCTATAGACAAAAAATCAACAAAATTGGCGTTTACATACTATTCCGAATAATTACCCCTTCTTTAGTTAAAATTGAATCCACAAAGAAGAAACCTCTACAATTGATTATCAATAATATTAAACAATTGGTTTCAGGAGCCCAATTTGGTACAGTGGTAACACTTCCATTGACTGGGGAAGTATGTGGCAGATGGGGTTGGCCAACAATATTCTATGCGATGGGCGTTGCTTCTATAATTTGGACGCTACTATGGCTCATTGTAGGAGCTGACAGCCCAGATAGGAGCAGATTCATATCACACGATGAGAAGGAATATATTATGACTTCCCTCGGAAACTCTAAAGATGATGTGGTACATAGTTTTATCTGTGTTTGTTTAGTTCAAAGGTTGCAAGCAGAATGAACTGTAAATTAAAAAGTATTGCTTTTCAAGTTTTGAATCTGTCACTTTTTGATAAAGCTGATATTCATTGAGGGAGATGAAGGTACAGACGAGGAAGAAAAAGGTCGCTTATATGATGGACTGATCAAACTTATGATGATCTTTCTATCACATCTCAAGTGTCCACAAAGCTAGAAACTAATCTTGGCAATAGAGATGTGGGAAAAATGATGAAGAAAAAGAATAATCTTAAAATAAAATAATATTAATTACTAGATTAGACCAAAAGGTATTTCAAGCAAAAGAAATACAAACATTAGTGATATTTATAGATTAAAAAAGTGAATGAGTTTTATACCTACCTATATGAAAGTTGACAAATCTAATTGATAACTTCACATTTTTTTCTTAATAATTAATAAATGTATAATTTAATTCAAGAACTCTATACACATAATGTACTATATATGTCATACAACTGTTGAAATGAACACCTCGGCACAGGACTTCCTAGTGAGGTGTTCATCGTACCCTAGCAATTACAATACTTATCAATAAATAACACACATATATGTACACCGCACTTAACTTCTAGCTCTAGTATGTAATTTTATTTGTAACTTCCTCGTTGTATTGTTAATTTCCAACTGTCGATTCGTTCATGAGAATTCAATTCTCTAAATGAATCGACATTATTAAGCCAAAATGCGTGTACGAAGGAACATTTTGTATGGCGTAGTGGACTTTTTGCATGCTAATAACACCAACTAGAGGCCTCGCAGCATATATGTTCCCATACATGGATTTACTCAGAATTCGGAGTAGAACATTTTATGTGAATTTTGTGTGTCTGTCTGTCCCCCCTTATAACTTTTGATCCGCTCAATTTACAGAGCCCAAAGTTTCAAAATATATAGACACTTATAAGCCTACAAAACTTTTATACTAAGAATTTTTGTTTCAGTCAGGGGTTATCAACTTTTGAAATTTTGGTTTATTTTTCCATATATCTCAGAAACCATAAAAGATAGAACGCTCAATAATTTTTTTTAAAAAAATTCCAGGGTTTATCAAACATTTTTTATTAAGAAAAATATTTTTTTATGATAAATTTATGAGTTTAACTGCCTATATTTCCAATTTTTTTAAATATATCAAAAAAAGCCGAAACACCCCAACTAGATAATTTAATTTTCTATAAAAAATATAAACATTTTATTAGCACATCTCATTTTTTTTTTATTTTTTTTTTTTTTTTATAAAAATTGAATTTAGTGACGACATTGTTTCATACAATTTGTATGGCAGTCGCCTACACACAATATCTAAGGAGACTTAATAGTTTGATACTAATCTCTAAACATACATACATACCATCATGCTGTTTTTATATTCTGGGTAGGATCAAAGGACTGACCTCCATACTATCCTATCTTGACATACATACCTAGGTACATGTGTTGGATCTCATGTGTTACATGCAACTAGTAATAAATAAAATACAAATAAATAAAAACTGGCAACTCTCTAAAAGCTACAATCAACAAGGTCTATATCACAGATAATATGGAAGTAAACTTTCAGTATACTTGTCTATATGATCAGGGAAAATGAACAAAATAAAATATGAAATTTGTCAATTGACTTCAATGATCAGAAAGAGAATGAAATAGATATAAGTGACATTTACAAAATTCATAGATGTCAAGTTCACAATTTGATTTTACAACAATGCATCTTAGGATTTTTGGTTGATTTCAGAAATTGAAAACGCCATGGAGAGGTATCTTGACATCTCTGCCAGTTTGGTCATTGGTGGTAGTCCATTGTGGTCAAACTTGGGGAATGTGGATGCTTTTGACTGAGATGCCATCCTACATGAAATTGGTTTTGGAAGTCGACATCAAATCTGTGAGTATCATTTATTTTATTTTATTCAGAAAAACATGGAGGAAATCATAATGAAAAAATTGATTTATATGATATTTTGATAAAAGAACAATTTTGTATTTAGTATAAATTGACTAATTTGTTTAAAACTCTTTGATATCTGTAAAGTGTAAATCAATCACCATTTCGATAGGAAGAAAAATTTTAAAAATAGTGTCCTCAATTTATTTTGTTTACTACTTTCCTTTATATTTCCATAACACAAACAAATCAATACAATTCTTTCGTACAAATCAATTGAATCTAAACAAAATATTCAAAAACATTATCAAACGAGTGGTTTGGGGACAACGCTAAACTCCTCACTAACAAGTCACTCCAAAAAGTATTTTGTATGGAAAATTTTCAGCATTGTCATGAAATAAGTTTGTTCGATTACTTTTTTATTTTAAATATTTTATTATTAAAATTTGATAATTCTTCAATGCCATTTTATGAAAGTGATGTGGTTTTTTACCAATTTGAAAATAAAGATTTTATATTTTAAGTTTCCTGAGCTTGGGGTCACTTTAAAATATTTGACGTTTAAAAAAATTTACGAAGCACTATTCAGATATCCTTCAAAATCTAATGGGGTCTAAGCGAGGAAAAAATAAATTTGAAAATAATTGAATGAGTACTTTAGTCTATAATTATTGATAAAGTAAAACAAACACGCCGTACATAGCACACAGCATGCAGCACATAGCACACACACACACACACACACAGATACAGTGAGATGAAACTTTCAGAATACAATCTCGGCATGATACTAGTTGAGAATCTGCAATAAAAAAATTGCCTTAAAAATGCCAAATCATAACTCCCCACTATATCCCCTTCAGGGGCGAGTCTAAAATCCTCGGAATAGGCAAACCCTAGAAGAAAATTGGGAAATGTCGAAAATTTAATGTTTTTTAGCATCGTTGTTCATTTCAGTGGCCATAAAAAATATTTTTTATAGTCACATTCCAAAATAATATTTACATTTGTGGCCCTGTAAAGCATCGTATCTAAATATGGTTCAAATTTTTAATCTTGTAGTATGGTCACAATAAAAGAAATTAAAAATATTAGATCTTATTTCTTAATATAATATTCATAGGCAAGCCAAGATTTTCGGCTTCTATAAGCAATTCCACTACTGATCCCCTTAGGTTAGTGAGGCGTAAAAAGGCATATTAAAAACGAGTATAGGCTACATCAGAGTAAGAGCCATATTTTAATTTACAAAAAAATAAAAGATATTGCCAGTAGATCAAACAAATATTATATTATCATCATAAGCTCGATAGCCCAGGGAAGACCTTGGCTGAATCCAGAAGTTTTTCCATTCTTGACTTTATTTTGCAGTTACTGATTTGTAAAATGGGTATATAAGTGCTATATATGGGTATATAAGTGGGTATATAAGTATCCTTTGCATCTTGGTACTTTCTGGTCTTCTTCATTTTTTTTTTACTTATTTATCGAATCATTTTCAATGTACATACATACATACATACCATCACGCCATGTCCCTCACGGGGTAGGCAGAGAGAACCGAACGCCACATTTTTCTATCTTGACACGCATTCATCGCCTCATCAACATTCATACATTGTCTTATACATGTTCGTCTGTTGTTCACGCTTCTTACATTTCCATCTTTCAAAATATCGTTTACATGGTCGTGCCATCCTTTTCTTGGGCGCCCGCGACCTCTTATTCCGTTCCTGTCAGCTTTGTATATTTTCTTCGTCAGGCGTTCTTCGTTCATTCTCCCCAAGTGGCCAAACCATCTCAATGTGTTAACTTTCATTCTGTTAATTACATCTTTCTTTATCTTACATTCTTTCCTTGTATCTTCATTCCGAACTCTATCATACATCGTTCTGTATGTACATATATAAATTATGATAAACAAGGAAACAAGTTCCGTGATATATTTCATAATAATTTCTTTAATTGAGATACTTCCATCATCTCTATATAAAGTTATCCTTTGAAATACTTTTGCTCCCCTATCTGTGGCTATAATGTGTACTACGAGTGCTTCATTATATTTTGTTATGTGCTTTCGAATTTCTCTTCGAATGGTGTCACTATGACTGGGTAAAAAAGTAATGCTTGTGTATATTATCTTTGCATTGATAAAATTTCTTAGTGTTGTCAGATGTGTTGAGATAAAATCTCGTGTTAAAAAATGAGAGAATCTATTTTGTAATGTTACATTTACCAAACATTGCACATCTACTAAATAATACATAAATCATTTTATCACTAAGATTTATCATTACATGAGATTAACATTTATTTTAAAGACAAATACTTGTGGTGTGGAGAGTGTATGTCATTTTACTGGGTTGTTTTACATTCTGATTATGTAACTTGGTCTATCTCAGGGGTCCTACCTTGATGGGACTGATCAAAAAATAATTCAGTATCACAGTAAAAAAACATGCATGATAGCCCTTTTTTTGCTCACAGACTGAAAATTTTAGGTTCTGTTGTATATTATTCTTTCATAATATTTCAATCGCATACTCAAAATTAAGTTTAAAATATAATTTTTAGAATGGATTACTGTCTGCTCTACCATATTTTGTGATGTGGCTTCTCAGCTTTGTGGCGAGCTATTTATCAGACTTCATAATCAACAGACAGATGTGTTCAGTCACAATTACGAGAAAAGTATTCAATACTATAGGTAATTTCATTTTATACTCTAACTTGCCTTTAAAAATATTTATACTGACAAATTTAGTGCCATTGTTTGTCTGTTAATAAATTTGATCCATTTTATGAGGAATAAAATATAATTTTTAGGTCATTGGGGTCCTGGATTGGCGCTTCTTGGACTATCATATGCTCCGAAAAATGTAACCATATCTGTGGCATTGCTAACAATAACAGTTGGAATGAATGCAGGACAATATGTTGGTTTTAATGTAAGTAGAATATTTTTCTTCTGAAACCTAGCCTTTTTCTCTGACTATGTCCTGTACCACGTCTTTTGGAATGTGGCTTGACCCATGAATCCTAGCCATGCGCTTGTAGCACCACATTTTGAAGGCAGCCAAATGTCCAGACTCTCTTCGGCTGACAGTCCAAAAGTTTTAGCCAAGTTCTTCATAACATTGACATTATTTATTTTTTTGGATTTTCTGTTGAAGGCAAGAGTTGCCTGTAGAAACTAAGCAAAAATGTTTATGATATAGGTGAATGAAATCAGTCATGGCAAGATTCAAACTCATGACTACTGGATCACTAATCAAAGTATTTTTTTCAAGCATTGTTCCGATAAAACAAAATGGAATACAACTTTGCATTGTCAGTCAGACCTAATTAATAAATATAAATTTATTGATTTGTGGATGATTTTAGTAAAAATATGAAAAGTGCCAAACAGTGTAGTTAATATATGTGTGTATTTTGCATTTTTAAAAAAAATATATGACACCAAAAAGAAATAAAGACATGTTGTGTTATATTTCCAGGTAAATCATATTGATTTGGCTCCTAACTTTGCTGGTATTTTGATGGGCATAACAAATGGAATATCAAATATATTTTCCATTATTGCGCCATTGTCAGTTGGATTAATTTTAACTGAAGAAGTAAGTATTATATTATTATCCAATCGCAATGATTCAATATTGATAAAGGATACATTTACTGCATCCCATATTTTCAAATATGCCTAGTGAAAGCACACCATTAATTTTGTGATCACTCTATTGATCACAAAATTAATGGTGTGTAATATATCTAGTTATATGGTGTTGTCAACATTCAATAATCATATAGAGTGCTCTATGCGTTGATTCGATGCAGAAACAGGATTAAAAATGAAATAAAAGTGAAATATTGTTTTTTTATAATTGTAAGTTTGTTTAGTTTTAGGTATACTTTAATAAGGTGTTTAATACTTTAAATTTTGGATTGATAAAATATGAGAAATATTAATTGAAGATTTTTAATTGAATTAAATCAGAATATAGAACATTATTATTAGCAAACTAGTTATGGCAATTAAGAGGGTGACTGCTGCCAACGTACCTATTTTTTCAATTTGAATTTGCATCATTACTACAAAACTAAAAATTTTGAAAAAAATAACCAAGTTAGTTTGAATATTAATAAAGAAAAATATACCTTAACTTTTTAATTATGTTCTGTATATATTCTTGTAGGAAAATAATAAGCATACCCCGATTTTTGACATTTCTAAAAAACTATAAGGTATAGAGCATTACATTTTTTTATAAATTAAAGAAGATCAAAATATCTGGAAAATATGATGTAACGTTGCATTAATGCATCAGGTTAAGTTAATAAACCAAAAAAAAATTTATTTCGCAATAGCGCTGAATGGAAAATAAATGTTTTTTTAGGTTTATTTACTAAACCTGAAGCATTAATGCAACGTCACATCATATTTTTCTAGATATTTTTGTCTTCTTTAATTTAAAATAAATATGTTGAACTACGCCTTATAATTTATTAAAAATATAAGATAAACATTGAAAATCAGGGTATGCCATTATTCTTCTACAAGAATTTATACAGAACATTATCAAAAAGTAAAGACATATTTTTCTTTATTAATACCCAAACTATCTAAATTATTTTTTTCAAAACGATTTGATAAGAAATAATGATGGTACATCAAATTGAAATATAGGTACGTTGGCAGCAGTCCCCCCCCCCCCCCTTAAAGAATAAATGGTCCAATCAACATTCCCTCTAGTTTTTCTATTGTATGTGCGGATCTTCAACGCATATGTGCAGTGGCGGTGCGATAAATTTACACCCCGCCTCCCCCATAAACACACATACAATTTTTCATTAATTTTATTTATTTTTAGGGTATTTATTAATCACAGTGATTTTATATAATAACAACACTATCAAAATAATTTATGAAATAATTAAAAAAGATAACTAAAATCTGGCAATGGAAACATTCTTATATAATATTGACTGTGCGGAGGGTAAAATATGTGTGCCGAGACATTTTAGTAGGTGTGCGCGCGCACACGCGCACACCTTACAGGGAACATTGGGTCCAATGTATCTCATTTTAGTGCCTACTTTGATAAATGCAAGTAATAAATAAATAAAATAAATGATCCATGAAAGTAAAATAAATGCTTTAAAAATAATATAATTAAGAAAAGTTTGAACCAAAATTATGTAAGATATTATGATAATTATTAAAGTGAATTATTTCCTGAGGTAGGTTTGGTATATATATGTATTATAAGAATGAATGATGGACAACTGACCAAAAAATAGAAACATGAAAGAGATAGAGTAAAAAATGGATGAGCCTTATAGAAAGGGATGGAATAACCATTTAAATTATGATGTTTTAACCATTTAAATTGAGATATTTAGAAAATATCATATAACAGGCAAGCATCTATTATGTGTTAAGCTCTATAATATCACGTTCAAAAAATATTACTCTTGTTTTCTTTAGACTCAAACTGAAGCAACTGCATGGAGGCCAATTTTCTTTGGATCAGCCGCAATATACTTCCTTTGTAATCTCTTCTGGGTGCTGTTTGGAACCAGCGAACGACAACCATGGAACGAGCCTAACTATAATAAAACAGAATCAGATAAGGGTAAGAAAAATGCAGAATAATATAACTTTGTTTGCCATAATTGGCTTATTGATAAATTTCAAATAAATTTTCAAACATTATAATCTAATTTTATAATACAGATTTATTATTAGATCAACTCTTCTGTCACCAAGAATTGAACCATTAATTATTCAATACATGAGTATTATTATTGAGTTCTTCTAATTTTACAAGTAATTATTTAATTTTATCTAGTTCCAATTGTTTTATCTTGGATATAAACATTTATTTATTCTTTATATCCAGTTGAAATGAAATCACCAAGAAGAATTTTTAATTGAACAATGTACGACAGGGTAAGAAATGAGGACACAAAGAAAGAATGTAAAATAAAAAAAAAAACATTAACAGAATGAAAGTGAACACACTGAGATGATTTGGCCATGTGGGAAGAATGAATGAAGAACGGTTGACAAAGAAAATATACAAAGCCGATAGGAATGAAACAAGAGGTCAAGGTTATCCAAGAAAATGATGGCACAACCATGTGAATGACATACTGGAAGACAGAAATGTAACAAGGTTGAACAATAGAGCATGTATGAGACAAAGCATGAATGTTGATGGGGTGATGGATGCGTTCCAAGACAGTATGGTGTATATGTAAGTATAAGCATGTATTTGTGTTATTAAAGAGGAAATAAAACTGAAAGTATACTTTAATTTATCTGTAAAATCAAAGCTAATAAATTTATTTTAGCTGTCAAAAGTTCTACAACATATTCTACAGAATATAAGAAATAATCATAAAATTATAATGTACAGAAGGCGCGTGTAGTACAAATTTCGAATTCAAATGTATGCCAAATTTTTTTTTACATGTGTGTGTGAGGCGGTAGATCGGTTGGTCTACGTTCTATGTAGGTGTGTGTATCGGTAGGTGTATGTATACTAGAAATTCGTCTGTTTCCTCGTAGTTTTAGTTGGCATACATTCATTGCGCTGACTAGGTATCTGTGTCATATATAATCTAAGGAAATAATACTGTCCATTTCATTTAATAAGTGTTGGTAAGCTTTTACTTGCATAGTTGACAACCTGGCGAATTTAGTTCTACTGATAACATTTTAAATATTTTGCCAATCTGTAAATTTAAGGATACTTTAAGGGGTATACCAAAAAACAACTATTATTATTCTTACTTTGTGAAGAATACTACAGAATTAATTTATTCAACTAAACATAATCTATAATGTAATATTATCTGGCGACACTAAGAAAACTTACCACATGGATTTTTACTATAATATACTAGATGTAGTCTTCCGTGCAAAAAGTGAGTCTTGGAATATTGCGCGTTTGACATTTTGGTTGGCAACATATTTCAGTTTTCCTTACATTTCAACACATCCTAGATAAATTTTCTCTAAATCTTAATAAACAAAGTGTTTTTTACGACAAATAAATCCGAAAACAATTCACATTAGTCGTCATTCTCTATAGACAAACGATGTGGATTCATACAAAATTTGCTAACTACGACATCTAATATATTATAATAAAAATCTATGACGTACCAAAACAAAGATAAAAAATTAATTATTAAGTGAAAGGGACAGTAGGTACATCATTTTGATTTTTTTTAATTTGTTTTAATATGTTTTAACAATATGTTTTCTTTTGTTTTCAGAACAACAAAATTATATTCAATACAAGAAAGAAGAGGATGTTAAACGATATTAAAATATGAATATACAACATAGCAATATGTGATAAGACTTAATAGAATAATGGTTGGTTAATTTGATTTATAAATAATAATTCAACACTAAATAAACACACACTGCCATATTTATTAATGACATAAATATATTCCTACTGAAATTCCAAACTAAGGTTTAATAATTATAGAAACAATTGGAAAAAAATAGATCTAAAACTGATTAGTAAAATCCATACTCTATATTTGAATAATTTTTAAAATATCGGAACACAATTTTACTAAGTTATAGTAAACAATTGTGTATTACATGAAAAAGATACATTCACATAAAAATTCTTTTTTTTTATCTTTGCGTTGGTAAGATTACTTAGTGTTGTCAGATGAAAGAAACTAAACTGTGCCAGATGTGACAACATATAGGTAGTATTCGTCACAAAGTAAGAATAAAATAATAAAAATTGTTTTGACATAACTACAAAAACAGTAAAATGAGTTTTAAATTTCTTTATAAGAAAAATATTCGTAAAATTACAGAGTAGCGGAATATTAAAAATGTTAGCAACTCCGAAGAACTAAAATTGACCAGATACACTACGCAATTACGCAAGCTTACCAACACAAAAACACGAAAGGAGTTATTATGTGGAATGCACTATAATATTTTTTTCTTCGTGTTAGTGAACGTTGAAGTAGAATTTATACAAATAAGAGCCTATAAAATAAAAAAGAATGCTTTCGTTTTTTGAGAGTTATTTTTTTTATTATTATTTAATTATAGAAATAGGTACCTTCAAATTAAGAAAAAAAAATGAAATTAAAATAAAATATTTTGAATAATTGTTAAATACTGTCATACAAGTAACAATTTTTCAACAATATTATTTAATAAAAATAACATACCTACATGATTATGTTATTTTATATGTTTTATGTTTATATAAAAGTAGCGGGATGCAAGTTCTATGAATAGTAACTAGGGTTAATAAACCCTGAAGTGATGGAATTTTGAAACTTATCGATGGAATTTTGAAAAAGTAGTACATATAGTTCAATATCAGTTTTGACCATTGAACTATATGTACTACGTACAGTACATACGTATCAATGGTTTTGACATTAATTTAATTTGTAATCTATTTCTTGTATAATTCATAGTTATAACAACAAATTTAAATATCCTATGAGAACATTCATCCCAAGTTGATAAAAGATTAAACATACATACCATCACGCCATGTCCCTTGCGGGGTAGGCAGAGAGAACCAAATGCCACATTTTTCTATCCTGGCACGCATTTCTCGCCTCGTCCACATTCATGCATCGTCTCATACATGTTCTTCTTTTGCTCACACTTCTAACATTTCCGTCTTTCAGAATATATCGTTCACATGGTCGTTCCATCCCTTTCTTGGGCGTCCCCGACCTCTCATTCCATTCCTTTCCGCTCTGTATATTTTCTTCGTCACGCGCTTCTCATTCATTCTCTCCATGTGACCAAACCATCTCAATGTGTTCACCTTCATTCTAGTAATGACATCTTTCTTCAACTTACATTCTTTTCTTATGTCCTCATTTCTTACCCTGTCATACATCGTTCTATTGCAAATTCTTCTTAACGATCTCATTTCAACTGCATTTATTCTGCTTTCATGCGTCTTCTGCCATGTCCAGGTTTCACTTGCATACGTCAAGGTTGGCACTACGATGGCGTTATGAATGGCAACTTTGGCATCCTTTGATATGTTGCGGTCATTCATAATTGGTCTAAGTGCTCCATTCACTCTGTTTCCTGCCATAACTCTTCTTTCGATCTCTTTATCAAGCCGTCCATTCCGTTGAAATATGCTTCCCAAGTATACATATTCGTCGACTTGCTCGAGCCATTCGTTCTCTACCCTTATTTTACACGCTGTTCTGCTTTCACTCTTTTCAAAGACCATTGTCTTTGATTTGCTGGCATTCATCCAGAATAAACATAACTTCCTACATTTGCGTTAAATAAGTATATTCTTCTTGGAGAGTAAAATAGAATGAGGTAGATTTCGAACCTGGCTCATAAGACCAAGTAATTTGAGTAAAAAAATATTCCATGTAATTTTATTAGGTATTTATAAATTATACTTATAAAGTATTTTGTGATATTTTCGTGTATAAGAAATAGCTTATTAATGAAATGAATTATTAACATACTTTTCAAAAGATTAATGTTGAAATTTCACATAATGTAAGTAAAATAAATGCAAATTAAATATGAAGTATCATAATTATTTTCATAGCTAAATTTATGAATGTGATGACCATTTCAACTTAGACCATAATATATTCATGAAACACGTATATTAATATGATACAGAATCAGTTCCTTTGAAGAAATATTCACATTGTTACTTCCTAAGAATCATATAGTGCGTTTACTTGAAATTGTGTGTTAATTATATACTTTATTTGTAAAAAAATATCAAATAATCTCTAAATATAATAATAAATTCTCAATATTTGCAAAATTCAGTTAAAGAAAGATTAACGATTCTTTATGATGTACACAGATAATATTTATTAATGTGAAGTGTTTATAACTCCCAAAAAATATTAATACTATAATTATTTATAGTCATTGTTTTATATTCAATATTATTTATTATTAATTTTAATTCAATCAACTTCTAAAACAATTTTGTATTTAAAATATGTTTATTATTAAGATTCAATTGTGATATTATCCATAAAGTCACCAAAGACTTTAATATTTATATGTGTAATAAAAAAAGTAATTGATTTTTTTTTTGTTTTATTATTAAATATTTGTTTACTAGCAACCTTGATTTAGTAAGATAAATAAGTACCACTTAAGTACTATCATCCTTATTTTTTCTTCTTGTAAAAAATATAACTGCTTTAATATCACGGTGTTTTTTAATAATCAAAAACAGATCCACACAGTGATACCTGTGCACAAGTTTAACCTCATATAATATTTAAAGTCTCTAGGTATCATAATATTATATTTGCTACGTTGGGCATAGATGCACAAACAACCAGGTGTATTGTTTTATTGATATGATGAATAATTAAACTACAACTGAATAGTTTTCAAATTATGTACTATGGTTATTCACCCACCAAGCTGTCAAAATGTCTTATTTGAAAAGTTTAGAAATACAATCCAAGCACATATATAATGCAAGTTTATTTCTGTCAGAGTAATAAAACAATATTAAGAATAAATTATTATTTATTTTATATAATACAATTTATTTCAGTACAAGTCATTTCTTATATTCGTAGGGGTCAATCTTATATGATCAATCATATCTTATTGTTTACATAGTTAATTGATTTTTTACATAATCTGCATTTGTAAGATAATTGTCCCAATCAAAAACACTTGGTGTTCTGATATATCTATAATTGGTAAATGTTGATAATGACAGATCATAAGCTCTGTTAGGTGTCCTATTTACTAGTTTCTCCAATAAAAAATATATTCCTACTTCATTTCTATCAAGATATAATCAATCATATAAAATTAAGTTTATTAAAACATATGACTAGGAGACTTAAGTTATAAAAATATTTACTTCGAAAAAAAAAGTTACTATTCTTCATTTCACTTAGAAGTGATAATGTTGGTACGACTGTCAGTCAGTCAAATAAACTAAATAATGTTGCCATATCTCCAAATTAAGTTCCTCTAAACACATATTTAAACATACCTAAAATATGAAATTATTTCAATTTGAAAAGAAAACAATGAGATTTTAATATGATAGAATGAATGATACAATGATATAGAATTATTTAAAACAAAACAATGTTGTTTTTTTTTACTATTTGTGCAGATATATCAGAAATAAATTTTACAAATATCACAAAAGGAGAAAAAAAACCTTAATTGTAGGAAATATCAAGTTTTCAATGTATAACAACACCAAATGCAATCATACCAACTTAACCACACAAAGTGAACTTTTAAATGAAACGCACACTACAAACAATACCTTGAAAATCACCAAGATCACTTATTCTAAAAATGAAATATGAAAATCAAATACCAACTTAAATTAAAAAAAAACAACAAAACCAAAATAAACAAATTTCAAAACTCTTGAGACATTTTATTGAAATAATGTGTTTTGTTTATTATAATTTTGACAAATACGATATTAAAAAAATCAAGACTGAAAACTATGAATTTATTTGAACAGTTTGGCTTAATTGCTTGGAATGTAAGTGTTTCAAAATTTTTGGATTTATAAAATCACAGATAATTAACAAGTGGGGGATTATGGACCTCCATACTCTATGATAAATAACTTTAAAACATGCATAGCAATGGACAATAATCTAAAACATTATATAAAAACAACAAAGTTTTTGCTTTTAAAATATCACGTGACAAAGTGAAAAAACTCAAACTCCAGATTATGAAATTTCACTTACAGGGCACTCCCCCACTTGCTAACAGTAATTCAATATTATGAACAACAATATTTAGTCGCAATACAGTCAATATTTAGTTTATGCGTAACATATGTTGTGCACAGAATGAAACATTATGATTGAAAAATGCGTTTCAAAACCAAGGGATTCAATACTGACACAAAAGTCAATCAATAACGAAGATGTTGAAGTAATTGGATGAAGTAATTAATTGAAATATTAAGTGAAGTAATTGGATGGTTATTAATTCTATGGAATGTAAAATGTACTTCTTTTTTTTTTTTTGTTGTTGGACAATGTACTTCAAAGATAGTCAAGGATATTATAAAACTTTTATAACAAAAGTAAGAAAAATGATATTTATTCTTATTAATCTTTTTTATGTCTTCTGTGTTGTATTGATGTTTCTTTGCCTCCAACTTGTTTCATTGCGCTGGATGCAAACAAATTAAACATTATGTAAAAGCATCCGATAAACGACGTAATGAGAGATGAAAAAGTAACCATGGCTAAATCGTCCAAGTTTCCGACTGGAACAGACAGCTCCAAAGTAGTTGTGAGCTGAAATAAAAATGTATTTTAATGGAAAAAAATATTACATATTTTCAGATAGAAAACATGCATCCTAATTTAATTTTTTTTTTGAAACTCAGGCAATTCATACATACATATATACCATTACGCCATGGCCGTCGCGGGGTAGGCAGAGAGAACCGAACGCCACATTTTTCTATCCTGGCACGTATCCTTTGCCTCGTCAACGTTCATTCATCGTCTCATGCATGTTCATCTGTTGCTCACGTACAGAATATTGTTAACATGGTCGTGCCAACCCTATCGCGAGCGGCTCTGACCTCTCATTCTGCTCTGGATATTTTCTGTCCGCACTGGATATTTCCTTCGTCAGGTGTTCCTCATTCATTCTCCTCATGTGGCCAAACCATCTCAATGTATTCACTCTCGTTCTCTCAATGACATGACATTAATAATTAATGACATCTTTCTTCATCTTATATTCTTTCCTTATGTCCTCATTTCTTAACCTGTCATACATCATTCTATAACAGATTTTTCTTAACAATCTCATATCAATTGCATTTATTTTGATATAGTGCGACTTCTGTCATGTCAAGGTTTCACTTATATACCTCAAGGTTGGCATTACTATAGCGTTATGAATGGCAACATTGGCTTCCTTTGATATGTTGGGATTATTCATAACTGGTCTAAGTGCTCCATTCACTCTGTTTTATGCCATAACTCTTTTTATTATCTCCTTATCAAGCCATCCATTCCGTTGAAACATGCTTCCCAGATAGACATATTCGTCAACTTGCTCAAGTTCTTCTGCTTTCACTGTTTTCAAAGACTATTGCCATTGATTTGCTGACATTCATCCCCAGTCCGTTCTCTATGCATCCTTCATATACTATATTTCCAAAATAGTGTAACTGTTCCATACTTTCTGCTAACAGAACTTCATCATCTGCATATATCAAATCTCGCACTATTACAGTACTCAATTTCAGACCCTCGCTTTCGTCCTTAAGGGCTTTTATATATAAATCAATGTACAGGTTAAATAGCCATGGAGACAGCACGCACCCCTGTCAAATGCCATTATTTATAGAGAACCACGTTGTCACTGCGCGTATCAGCTTGCTCTTAATTCCATTCATCCATGGAATATCCCATAATTTTTCTGTAACAACTTTATCATATTCCTTTTCAAGGTCTATAAAGGAACAGAAAATTTTCTGGTTTTTATCCAGAACCTTTTCTGTGACCGTACGCAGAGAAAAAACTTGGTCTATACATCCTCTACTGCCTCAAAAACGCTCCTTGTACATCCCATATCTTGCTTTCTGTAACCTTTCGCACTCTTTGATCCAGAATCCGTGCAAACATCTTACCAACTGAACTTGGCAAAATTATGGCACTTTTGGATCCTTGACCTACAATGTACTCTGATAAATGTCATAATTTATTGTGTTAATTTGAACACTTTTCAAAAACAAAAATATTGATTTAAAATACAGTATAACAATAACATATTACATAATAATAATAAATGGATAATTTATATAGCGGCATTTTTGTGTTTTCACCTCAACGGCGATTAACGATTACACCTAGAAAAAAAATAAAATCAACCTAGGTAATAATAACTTAAGTCACTTTATGAATTTTTAAAAAAAAAGGTTTTAACTGTTTTTTTGAACACACTTTCATTGTCTATTGATCTTAAGCTATATGGGAACTTATTCCACTGAACTGGACCCACTACAGCAAATGCTCTTTCACCAAAGTTCGTCATTCAACGTGTATTATGTTCTTTTAGACGATGTATCGCCGTGTTACTAGCAGATCGAAGAACAGATCTTTTTTAGTTCAGATAATCCGGTACACAAAGATCCATAAGGTATTTTGGAGTATGTCCGTGAATAGCTTTGTGCACCATCAAGCATATCTTGTACTGAATCCTTTCCGATATCCGTAACCAACGAAGATCCCTATCATTACAACTGAACATGAAATACTAAAAGGCATATTACAGAATATTATTTTTAATAATAGATAAATCATTCTTGCATTATTCTGTAAAACTTTCAAAAGTTTTTCTTTTCACTGCTTTTGTCTCCAGAACGTGGCAGCTTGTTATTGTATGTTTGTATGAAACTAATATTTGACATGGCAGGTCCTTATTACATAAGTGAATGTTTTCAAACTGGCCTTAACATTTATGATATACCTAGTACATAAAATGGACTTACAGGTATTGCCGTTATATTGTGCCATGAACATCGACGCTGAGAGTAAGGACCACATGGAGCTACAACTGTATCAGTTGGTTTGCACATTTTGAAAACATTGGTTGGACATCTCAAGAAAATCCATGGAAATCCAATATTGAACTTTTCATATCTGTAATAGTAATCAATGTAAAATAGAAATTATTATTTTTATTATCAGACAGGCAGCAATGCTGATATGTCAATATATATTGCAACAAGTTAATATAACTTAAAAAACACGCAAGGTCATTTTTACCAATGTCGTCGGATAAGCTGTCAAAGTTGACATTAAACATGATAATTTTTAAAACAAATAATAATACGTAGCATTAAATCATAGAATCATTAAATCATATCGAGCCTTGGCCTCCATGAGTTTTCGCCTCCAACCCCTCCTGTCTCCCGCTTCGGCCTTCCAATTTGTTGCCTGGAGCAGTTCGGCAGCATCCCTCCTAATTTCGTCAGTAAGTATCATACAATTACATAAATAATACGATGAGGAATCTAATTTATTTTTAAAAGGTGATCAAATGCGAATACATTATTATAAAAGTAAATAAAAATATGTTGACATATATAATTTATTTGAAATAATTATAAAAGTAGATAAACATATGTCGAAATACATAATTTATTTGAAAAATGTGATCAAATGGCTTCACGAATACGAAAAAAAAACTTTACCTAACCTCAAATGGCAGTTTTTTCTATGACTGACTGTCTTAGAGTGTGGTTGTGTTCATCTGTCAAAATTATTTCTGGCATACTTAGTTTGAATTAAATTTAACAATTGTGTCAGGAATTTGTTGGAATTGACCTCCAGGTTTTTCTTTTCTGTTTTGTTTGTTTGTTTTCTTTTTTATTACTTTAATAATTGTAATAACTGAACTCAGGTGAGTTTTTTTTGTTTGTTATTTTTATATAAAATTAGTATTATTGTCGTCACTAGGAGGGGTAGGTAATTGTCAATTAATAATTTTTATATCTTATTATGGAAAATAAGGATCATTTTCCTCCTGAACCCCCAGATAAAGGGGGGTCTGGAGATTATGGACACAAGAGGAACAGAGGGAGCGATTCCTCCGAGGAAAATTTATTTACAAAAAAAAATAGAATTGAACCATTATCCTACACTCCTCAGGACTTAGGTCCTTTTGTTGTGCACATACAGATGAAAGGAGAAGGTCCAAGAAGTATTCATCCCATATTATTGGGCAAAGAAATTTATAAAAACAAGACTTGTGACTTAAAACAAGGCAGCATAAAAGCTCTTGGCAAGTTTACAGTTAAAGTGGAGTTTGCTTCGGGAGATGCAGCAAATAAATTTGTATCAAGCAGCTTCTCCGAAAAATACAAAATATTCATTCCTACATACAATGTTACTAAAATGGGCATTATAAGGGATATTCCTACGGAAATTACAGATGAAGAGTTACTGAATGAGATAATATGCCCAGATGGCTATGGAAAAGTAATGCGGATCCGTAGACTCAATTATAGAGACCGAAATTCAGACACCCCAAAGTGGCTGCCTTCAAGAACAATCGTAATAACTATTGAAGGTCAGAAACTTCCAACACACGTTTTCCTGAATTACAACAGAATCTCTGTTGAAACATACATCTTTCCAACTATTCAATGTTTTGGTTGCTGTAGATACGGGCATGTTAAAATAAATTGTAGATCGAAACCGAGATGTTTCGCCTGTGGGGAAGAACATCTTGGTGAACAATGCGATTCAAGGGAAAACCCTATATGCATCAACTGTAGTGGTCCCCATATGGCAACAAACCAATCGTGTCCAGCATATATTCGAGAAAAAAACATTAAACATATCATGGCGGAAAAGAGCGTATCATATTCAGAGGCATCCAAAGAGGCGCCAAGAGTCAAATCATCCTTTGCAGACAAAGTGAGATCAGATCCCCTTCAAACCACCTTGTATGACATCATGAAAGATAACAATAAAACTCCTAGTTCTTCTTCATTCAGGAAAACTATTTTCAAATACAAGACTCGTACTCAAAAAAATATGGAAACAGCTTTTGACAGACAAGCATATAATGATTTACTTCTGTCTCCCAATGGTACTCCATTGGAGTCCAGTCGGGAGAACGGGGTGGCTCTGAAACATGTCAGAATTGAGGAAATAGAGAATATCACCAGTTCCCTAATATCTTGTGTAAACGTATTGAGAAATTATATAATTAATATGACAGATACAATTTCACCGAACAACGCTGCCGCTGATACAAATAACATCCTTGAATTAAATAAACAAAATGAAACAAAAACGTCTGAATCCCGTAATTCTACAGTGGAACTGTAGAAGTATAAAAAGAAATAAAGACAACCTTTCTCAACTTTTGCACACTAACTCAGTTTCAGTCGCAGCTCTGTCTGAGACTTGGCTTCATTCTATGGATCTATTGCATATCTCTGGCTATACTCTTATTCGTAATGACCGCGAGGACGGTTGGGGTGGCTCAGCCATACTTATTAAGAATGGAATTCCCTTTAATAGAATTCAAGTAGTACCTCTTGACAATTGTATGCAAATATGTGCTATAACTATTGCTGAATTCACTTTGGTTTCGGTCTATTGTAGTCCTTCTTATAAATTTAATACCACATGGTGGAATGATTTCGTATCTTCCTTACCATATCCTCTTCTAATAGTAGGAGATTTTAATGCTCATTCCACCATATGGGGTTGTATCTCCAACGACAAAAAGGGAGAAATTCTCACTGAAATATTTATTGATAACTCTAATCTCTGCGTTCTTAATGACGGCTCACCTACAAGAATGCCTTATCCTAATAGAAAAGAAAGCGCTCTAGATCTTACATTTGCCTCTCCTCAATTAGCAACAACTCTCTCCTGGCAGACCCTTGACGACCCATATGGAAGCGATCATTTTCCAATAATAATAAAAAATTTCAAGGCTGCTCACAAAGGCATTACTCAATCCAGATCTTTCTTTAGAATATCCTCGCGAAAAGCAAATTTAGAAGGATTTAAAGCAGAGCTAGAAAGTGTCGCAAATGATTTCTTGCATCCTCCTCACCAAAATGTATGTGATTATAACAAACTGGTTGAATTGTTGTATTCTGTAGGAAAAAAACATATCCCATTTCGTCCTCCAAAAGATAGGAAAAAACCATTCCCCACACCTTGGTGGGATTCCTTATGTAACGATGAAGTAGAAAAACGAAGGAATGCTTTCCGCCAATTCCTATCTGACATTTCTTTAGATAGTTTTATTGAATACAAGAATACAGCAGCAAAAGTTAGGAGGGTTCTCCGAGCAAAGAAAAGGGACGGATGGAATTCTTTTTGCAAAAATCTCTCCCCCAATACCTCTGTCAAGACTGTTTGGTCTATGATAAAAAGATACAGAGTTTCATTCAACTCGCCAACGGACAATTCACCACTAAATGTATCGTGGCTCCATGATTTTTTAAACAATCTCGCCCCTCCTTATGTCCCCACAAAAGAAGAGTCAAATTTAAATGTGATCTTCAAAATATCTCCCAATAATGAATTAAACAAACCATTCTCGATGGCTGAAATGCAATTTGTCTTATCTGAGCTAAAAGACTCTTCTCCAGGCCCAGATGACATTCCATACTCATTTATTAAACTTGCTCCAAGAAGTCTCCAAAACTTTTTTCTAAACATCCTCAATCAAATATTTGGATCAGGAACTATTCCTGATAACTGGAGAGAACAGTATGTGATACCTATTATTAAACCTCAAAAAGACCCTACTTTGGGATCCTCATACAGGCCAATTGCTTTGTCTTCATGTCTCCTCAAAATCATGGAAAACTTGATTAAAAACAGGTTGTTGTGGTTCTTGGAGCACCACGGTTTGCTGGCGAGACATCAATTTGGCTTCCGTAAAAATATGGGAACTAGTGATGCTCTCAGCTTACTGTGTGCCGAAATAAGGATCTCATTTGCAAAAAAAAAATCACTGACAGCTGCATTTTTAGACGTGGCTGGAGCCTATGACCACGTAAATATCCCTATTCTCATTAACAAATTGAATATTCTTAAGGTCCCTTCTAATTTAATTAAACTTGTGTATGGCATACTATGCAGCCGTACTATTAGGGTCCTGCAACGAGGAGTCCCTGTCCTCTCTCACAGAACATGGAGGGGCTTGCCTCAGGGTTCAGTTCTAAGTCCAATCCTTTACTCTGTATATACATATGATATAGAGCAGTCCCTACCTGGGGAGGCACATATGATACAGTATGCCGATGACTTGATAGTATACACCCAGAACACAGACCCAGTAATCGCAGCCAACAAATTGGAAACCTCTCTTAAAAGTCTCCAACTATGGCTAACGAATAATCACTTGCATATTTCTCCGGAAAAATCCAAAGTAGTCATATTTTCCAAAAAGCGGAAAATTCCCGAAATAAAAATTATTTTTGATTCCACTCCAATACCAATATGCAAGGAGGTTAGGTACTTGGGAATGATATTTCAATGTAAGCTTCTTTGGAACTCCCACATAGACCAGATTGTGTCAAAATGCAATAAGGCATTCAATGTCCTAAAAGCAACGACGGGAGTTTGGTGGGGTTCTCACCCCAGAACTTTAAAGATGCTATACAATGGGTTAATTAAATCTCGGATCGACTACGGTTCAATATTAATGGATCCCTTACCCCAATACCTGAAACTGAAACTAGATAGAATACAGAACAAGTGTCTAAAACTAATTTCTGGCTGCATGCAATCCACTCCATCAAATGTGCTACAGGTGGAGTGTGTGGATCAGCCTCTTAGTATCCGGAGACAATATTTGAGTGATAAATTCTTCCTTCGAGTGTATGCAATGAAATCTCACCCTCTAGTAAAAAAAATTAAGGCATTATTCACACTTGTTGATAACAACCCAAGTTCACTCGTAAATAGCTTCGTAAATCTTTCTTTCTCTGCATTGAAATGCATCAGAACATTCAACAACCCAACATTTGACACAACATATGACTCTCTCAGTCATATTCCAGATATTAGATTGAACGAAGATTGGTTGAAGGAAAATACTATACATTCCCAACCCCCGATTTTACGGTCCCTTTTCGGTTCATTTGTGGAGAATTTTGGGGGCTATAATATAATTTACACTGATGGATCAAAATCCCCTTTGGCGCCTTTTGTTGGGTGCGCATTCTTCGATTCAACGTTGAATATCGAAGAGGGATTTAATCTCCCCAAAGAGGCATCAATATTCACAGCTGAGGGATGTGCTATTATGCAGGCATTGATTCATATTCATAATGAAAAAATTCATCGTGCAATCATTTTTACAGACTCACTTAGCTTCCTAAAAAAATTATTGTCCTGTCCATTTAAGGGTGAAACAAATCTGTTGGTCAATAGAGTGAAATCTCAACTGTATCTTCTACACTGCAATCAGCAATCTGTAGTTCTGGCCTGGCTACCTGGTATTGCGGGGAATGAGAGAGCAGATGAAATGGCAAAGGAGGCTACAGTCACCATGTGTGGGAAGATCAATCAAATCCCATATACAGACTTAATTCTGGGCTGCAAGGGGAGTGCATTAGAAGAATGGGGGAAGAGTTGGAGAGGGTCTTTGACTTTGCGAGGTCGATGGTTTGGAGAGATACAGCCACAAATTCCAAAAGTTCCGTGGTTCTGGAATCTGAATATACCAAGATGGCAGATTTCTCTGGTCTGTCGACTAAGATCTGGTCACAGTCTCTCTCCTGCTCACCTCCACAAAATAAATATCACAGATTCACCGCATTGCGTTTGTGGCTCAGAGCTGGGTGATGCAAATCATTTGTTCATGGAATGCGCACACATGAGAGGTACAAACTCTTTGATGGGGATGCTGAGACGGGCAGGAGTGGGGTTTCCTACCCAGCTTTCGCTTGTTCTTGCTGATCCATCATTGAGTATTGTGAGGTCTCTTGGTTGGTTTGCTCGGGAGAACTCCCTCAAGCTTTAAGTTCTTTTTTTTTTTTTTATTTATTTATTTAATTAAGTAATTTAACATGAATTAAAAAAGAAAAACAAAACTTGAGACTGACCAAGAACGCCAAGAGGCGAAGGTCAAAAAAAGAAAAAAAAAAAAAAAACCTCAAATGGCAAAGGTGTTGATAAAATTAATCCTTTAACCAATTTCCATTCAATTTATAAAGCAATTCGCTCACGCAAGTCGCTATTATCATTACAGGTTAACTAAATCTTACCAAAAAATTAACGGGAATGGAGATTTACGTACACGTCATAGTATTTTATTACATCCCATATAAATTTTGGTTAGGTTTAGTTAGTCTTTAATAATAATAGCGACTCGCGTGTGCGAGTAGCTTTATAAAATGTATAAAAATAGGTTGCAGGAAAATTTTTATCAACATCTTTGCAGTTTGAGGTTAGGAATAAGTATATTATGTATTCGTATTTGTCAAGCAATTTGATCACATTATTCAAATAAATTATATATGTCAACATATTTTTACCTAGTTGTATGATATTGAACATTATTTATTATTTTTTGTTTAAATTTTCGCATTTAATGTCAACTTTGACAGCTTATCCAACATTGGTAATAATGACCTGGCGTGTTTTTTAAGGTCTAGTCACAAGTCTGACTGTAAGGACTAACAACAGCACCAACAACAATCACTCATTCCTGCCATTGAAAGAGCCATATATTATGAGTTCTTAATGAATTTTAAAACTGGTGAGTCAACCCGCTCAGCAAGCAAACCATTCCAAACCATACCAAAACATGTTTGATCGATGGGTCCAGTTGCAGAGAAGCTTTAGTGCTGAATTAATCCAATGTGCACAATGGTTTGAATCCTGCCTCGATCAATTTTGCTCAGAACAGTCATTATAATGAAATTAAATTGAAATTCAAATCAAATTCAAATTACAGCTTCATTATCTTTCTTAATTCAGAGAAAAATGAATCACAGTGAATATTGCTTACCCTCCGCCAGCTTTGGGAGCATGATATCTTAAATGAATAGGAAGTGTAACTTTGATTCTTGATGAGTTGACTGGAGAAAACATGTAGACTGTTAAAGGACGGGACAATTTGGCTGGCTTTTCAATGTCAACTGGTCCAACGGGAAAGGCATTCACCTATAATGACAGTAAAAAATGTAATATTTTCGGTCTTATTTTGTAATACTTTGTGGGCAACTAACAGGTACTGTAGCATATGCACTGTATGTATACTAAGTAAAGTTAGCTCCTCCCACTAAATGGAGGTTACTTAGATGTCCTTAGGGTTAGAGATGTCATCCAGAACCAGTTGTTTAGTGACCACTAAACAGTGCAGCACCAGAAGCAGTCCTGGATGAGAACCAAAGATATCTATATATTACAGGTACTATGCCAAATCTCAATGCAACACGCACCCTATAACAAGTTGCCACATTCTGGAGACTTACAATATTAATTGTTTTACAGATCCAGATTGAAAACACAATTAAAAACTGTGTGTCCACCGGGAATTGAACCCAGGACCTTAGACTCAGCAGTCAAATATCTAACCAATTGACATGAAATCTGACAATATATACATATATTTTATTTATATCACTTTATTCATATTACAAGACATATTCAAAAAACCACAATCACAAGATACAGAAAAAGATACACAGTAAAAAAGGAGTGGGTTGTGGCCAACGCTATAGTCCTAACTATCAAGTCATTCCACAAAGTAGGTATTCAAATTTTGTATGGAAAATATTCAGCATTTTCATGAAATGAGTTTGTTAAATTATTTTTGTTTGAATTATTTTATTATGAAAACTTGATCATTTTTCAATGCCTTTTTATCAAAGTGATGTGCCTCTTTAGCAATTTGATAGTAAAAATATCAAATTTAAGTTTCCTGAGCTTGGGGCCATTTTGAAATATTTGACATTTGAAAAAAATGAGAAGCACTGATCAAATATCCTTCAAAATCTAACAGAGTCTAAGCGAGTATTAGATATACGAATTAGTAAAATTTGAATTGAATCGAATGAGTTAGTCTATAATTGATAAAGTAGAATAAACATGCCATACATAGTACACAACACACACAGATACATTGTGATGAAACTTTCAGAATACATATCTGCATGATACTAATTGATAATCTGCAATAAAAAAATTGCCTTAAAAATGCCAAATCATAACTCCCCACTATATCCCCTTCAGGGGCGAGCCTAAAATCCTCGGAATAGGCAAACCCTAGAAGAAAATTGGGAAATGTCGAAAATTTAATGTTTTTTAGCATCGTTGTTCATTTCAGTGGCCATAAAAAATATTTTTTATAGTCACATTCCAAAATAATATTTACATTTGTGGCCCTGTAAAGCATCGTATCTAAATAACTAAAACTTATGAATTCATAACCCCTACTATATTCCCTTGGGGTAGTGAGGAGTATAACATATTGCCCTTTACCAGAGCGCAAGTTTCAAAACAAAAGAAACAAAAATGTATATTAACAGAATTATTGCTATACAAAATGAAGTGAATATAATTTAAAAATCAGTCAATATTTAATAAGTCCATTTTATTTTTCTTCTGAAATTGTTAAATTCAGTTTCCAGCAATATTACAATATAAGTGAATGGTTATTTCATGTAGTTGACATCACAATTAATGAATATGTTAATGAAAATTGTAACTTAAGGGGCAGGGTAAGGCAATGTAGGCAGGTCAAATGCAAACTTTGTCAACTATTGTATGAGAATGATCGTGTGCGTCCAAGTTAGTGTAATTTAATCGGGCATTACATAAAATAATATAGTTTATTTGATTTTACAAAAAAGTGAGAGCATTGTGTGAAAATGTATCGAGCCAATGTTTAGATATATAAAATACCTATCATTTAAAAAAACATTCATGTTTCTAAGCCTTAAAAATTTTTAATTATGGAGAAAAAATCTAAGAAAACAGGTATTATTAAAAAAAATATTACGAAAAAAGTACACAAGATGAAAGAAAGTGTATCGGGCTAATGCATAGATAAATAATGATAGAATATTATATATTTTTATTGAAGACCTAACTTTTAAGAGTAAGGCGTAATGAACATCCAAAAAGTACTTTGGGGCCTATCCCGTCACTGAACCTTAACTAAGTTTGATACAACAGATTTTTTATGGAATGAATTTTAAGACACACAAAACATATTAAATCTCTATTTATGATGAGCCTCGCTCACATGAGTCTCAGTAGTTATGAACTGGCCCGACTTAAATGTAAAATTAATTTTAATAATGTGGAAAAAATATGGCACTTTTTCATACGAATATTGATTTCAACATTTTTGTAAAATTTTAATAAATTTTACCTTATTGTGTCTTCTAAAATCATTTAATTCATCGGGACTGACATATGCACCCGAGGGGAGTATTTGTTCCACATTCATTGAACATGCTCCGTGGGACCAGAGATCCAAACCGTTATATTCGTTGAAATTGATCACATATTGGATTTGCCTAAAAAAAGTTTAAAATATTATACTAGCAAATTTGATGTTTTATTGTTATGTTTTATTTTTATGGTATAAATGCAATATAATAAACGCATCAATAAATATTTATTAAAAGTATTTAAATTTTTAAAACAAACCTATGAAACCCTTCATTGATCAATCTTTGTGTAATTGTAGCCCGGACATTTTCGCATTGACAATTTACTGAATCTAAAAACACACAGGCGTAAATAAACACTAAATTAAAAATACGGACACTATGAACTAACATTGTAAAATATTATTAAGATTGTTTGATTTTATGTAATAGTGATTTTTAAAATCATGTTCAAAATTCAACAATCAACATCACAAAACGTCAAAATGACTTGTTGTTGGGAAAAAATAATGTTGCTAGGAATACTAAATATTTACCGAAATTGAATGTTGTCAACAGTCAAATTGATGTATACAGGAATCTGAGAGGAATACAGGGTAAAATTGCACCAATTTCGAATAAAAATGAAATACTCAAATACCTATATGTAAAACGACAATTTTTTTTAAGGCATAAAAATTGTCGAGAAAACTCCTACATTTTGAATTGAGAAAAGGAGCATTTTTTATTTGGTTATAATTAACAATTTAAATATGGTTTAACACGTCGCACAAAGCCAACAGCTATGCATAGTTAAAAGCTAGTAACATATACTGCAAGAATATGATAAAAAAAAGTAAATAGTAATTATTTTTCATGTAATTTAGTTAATGAAATCGATGTACAATAATAATCTATTTCACATGCTCCGCGTGTCGAAAAATACTGCACGTGCGAAAAGCGCGTCTTGACGCCATCACCGAATCCACTGATTGCTTGCAAATCAATTTCCCAGATGACTTGAAATTTTTGGCAATTTACAGATCACAGCGTTCAGTTTCTAAATTGTTATGCTCTTTAAATGGTTTTCTACAGACTAGTTTAAAAAAATAGGTTTAATCGATGATGTAAATATCAATATTCTGGATCATTAAATGTTAATACTCACGAATATCTATTCCTAATCGCCTTGCATCATCTGAAAGTTACAATCAATGATGTTACTAGGATTATTAATTCCTCAGAATCATGTATTAACCATATTATCATTTAATTTATATTGAATAATTCTGGCTTTATTAGCATCGCGGACTAGCATGACTGACCATTATGCTGTGATACTGAAACTAGAATCGTCTAAAATGTCAACATATATTTCAAATAAAAACAAAAAGGCACTTCGAATTGATAAGATTAATCTAAATGACAAATTGAGTCTTGAAACGTGGCTAACAATTTTAGAAACTGTTGAAGTGAATATGGCTACAGACAATTTCATTCACCTACTATAACAACGTCTTAAGGAATGTATGTACTATTCCTAATAATTCTAAACCTAAGAAACCTGGTGTGCCCACTCATGGACCTTGTAATAAGGATTACAAACTTCAAACGACAGGGCTGTGACCTTGGAGGTGGCTGTGACGGATGCAAGTTATTAGAGAGGGTGCATATAGATGATCTGGACACGGAAACGAACGAACGAACCTAAGATTAAAACTTACTCCCTGGATAACTGGAGATGTTATCTACTGCCTTAAAAACACAGCCTGTACCTGAAAAGTAAGAAATCTCCAAATGATATTCAACTGTTCAACTGTTACAAACGCTACAGAAACTGGTGCGTTAAGATTGCCAGGACCACTCTAAAATCATATTACAAAACTAAATTTGATAATATTGGAGAAAATATTAAGCAAAAATGGACTATTATCAAATAATCTGCCAACATAAAGACAAAATCCGCAACGTCCATAATGACGTCCAAAACTATGAGATACCCACAAATAATATTATTATTTTTTTTACTAACTTAGGTTCTTAATTTACGGATAATCTTATATAATAATCAATTTGATATTTCCATAGGTATTGTGATCGATATATTTCCATGCATTATAATATCAAAGAAACCCAATAACCATTATTTTACTTTGGCCTGATGTATTTCTTTTATTAATTCTAAGTACGGATTATAGCGGCCCCCCAGGCCTTGTTCATATATTTAAGTATTGTCTTTTCTATTGAAAATAAATGTAAAATGCGTCAAGCAGATTCCTGGAATTTTGGCTTTCACCCGGTGGTACGGGTTGGTTCTTCAGTATAACCACCCCCCCCCTCCCCTACTCCATGTTTCACGGGCGCTGGGTCGCCCGGCTGTAGTCGATCAGTTGTCATTCGGTAGGAGTCAGTGGTTGGTCGGTAGTTGTAGAGACCCGCGTGCGAGAGTGCGAGTTTGCTAGGCTATCGGACGGCCGTAGCATTTTTTCTCTAATTGTATAAAGTAGTGAATAAGTGTGTTTCAGGTCCATATAACCAACGAGGGGTGAATTTAAGATAGTTTAAGTTACTATTAAAAATAACTTTTAAGAATAAAAATAATTTAAATAATCGCATAATAGTGAATAAGTGTGTTTCAGGTCCATATAACCAACGAGGGGTGAATTTAAGATAGTTTTAAGTTATTTTTAATTAATATAAAGTGATATGTAGTGTAAGTGTTTCCTCTACAGTCCCGTTACGAGACCAGCAGTTTGGTAAGATCTTTCCAGTTATGTATATATTATTTTTACCATGCCTGTATTTGTATGTATTTGTCTTTTCAGGCACATCGCAGCCGATTGTGTTTTATTTGATTTTTATTTTCAGGGGCAGAGTTTAATGTTTATTTTTATTATGCTTTTCAGCTTCTTTAGTTATCAATTTCGCGTCCCAACATGGGACCAATATATTTCTTCCCAGCCTCCTTATATCAATCTCGCGTCCCAACTTGGGACTAGTATTTTTCTCCGCCTTCTCTTCAGATATCAATTTCGCGTCCCAACGTGGGACGAGTATATTCTCCTCCTTCTCTTCAGATGTCAAATTGGTAAATGTGAAAATTATTTGATTCGTGAGCTCAAGTTACCAAAGGCTTTTAATTGTGTATTTTTATTTAAAAAAGTAAGTGTTCTAGATGTAATTCGGAAAATCAATCGACTTAGTTATGGTTATTCCATAGATTTTTATTATAATATACTAGATGTAGTACTCCGTGCAAAAAGTGAGTCATGGCAGCACCATCTTAAGAAAATTTTTGTAGTAAAGGAAGCTGTCATGTCAAAGAGTAGGTACATATATACTCTTAGCGTCATGTTGAATGATTTTGATTCAAAATGGCGATTTTCAAGTTGGGCTAGTTACATATACGCGTCATATGAACGTCCCTTGTAATTTTGATGATTTTTTTTTATTATTAATACCAAAAATAAAAAAATTACAAAATAAGTACAAGTAAAAATACATCAGTAAAATTACACTTGAAATTATTTCAAATATATGGGTTGGTTTGTACCACCTCACTAGGCCAGGCCTGTTCCGAGGTGGTATACTAGTTACATAATATATTTTGTTATATTGTGCAGTCTATGTTTCACTATGTTAGTCCTATGTGAGATTTGTTGTATACATAATATGTTGTTAAGGATTGACAATTTGCTGACAATAGTTAATCCCTTTATTATATAGCCACGTATGAATTGTTAGTTTTAGTCTTGTCTTCTTCATTATCTGTATGTCCTTTATGTCTTTAGCAACTAAATTTAGTATTTTTGGGGCCAAGTATTGATAATGTCTATGTCCGTATGCAGTATTCGTCTTCGGAGTGATTAGTTGAAGTCTGTGTCTTGTATCGTGAGAATGTTGAGCAGTGATATAGTTTTCTTTATCGCTGTGAAAGTGTATTAGTATTTGTTTTACATAAAGTTGGTTGGGAAAATGAAAGGTTTTTTTGTAATTACTTTAATGAGAGCTTTTTGAGCTTTGAAGAGAGGATCCATATTTGTTTTAGCTGCACCTCCCCATCCAATCATTCCATGAGAGATAATGGATTGTGCTAAAGCATAATATATAGTTTTTAAAGTTTTTTGGTCCAAATATATAAGTTTTGTAAATATATAAGTTTTCTAATTTTTTTCGCAGTTGCGTTTATGTGTTCAGTCCATCTAAAGAAATTGTTAATGTAAATATTTTTACCATCATAAATTGTGTTAAATACAGTTTATCGTTCATAAAATTAAGCGTGATCATTGCAGTGAATATAAGTGATAATATTTATATATAATTCTTATATATACTTAAACCAGAATTCGAAGAATTTTGTTGAAAAATAACCTCTCGTTTTTGGAAGTCGTTTAAAAAGGTATTTTATGTGTACTTATAAAAATCTATATTTTAAAAAGTAAGTACGTATTTTCACATGAAATGCACTTTACATTCATTTCATACCTTATGAAATCATATGGTTTGTTTTTTATGTATATGTACCTATGTTTTTCGACATTCTTGATGTTACAATATAATTTATTCGTTGGGGTTCAATAGATTGAAAAGACGAAACATATTCTGGATTTACAGCTATTTTTCCTAATTATTCTACAACCTGTTGCCGAAAATAGTGTTGGCGAAAAACTATTTGTCAAAATATTTAATTGATTAATTCATTGAATGACGCGTTCGACATAACCTAACCTTTTTTGTTTTCTTTAAATTTAGATGTCTATACCTATTTTCTGAAAATTAATAACATTATTTGTTTCAATGTTATCCCAAAGAAGTGTACCTAATGTTAAAAAAATAATTAAATTTGATTACAACACTTCCTACTTATATGATTCAATAATATCAAAATTCACAAAGTACCTAGTAGTTACATGCATTTACAACATGATTGATAAAAGAAAAGCCTGTATAATAATATATTTTATATAGAATGAATTGATGAATGTGAGCGCATTGAAGGTTGAAAACTAATTAAATTAGAATTACTTGAAAAGTCGGAGAATAGAGTAAGTGAAATGTGTATATACTTATATCAATAATGTTTAAATGAGATTTTTAATGATAGTATTATTGTCAGGTTATATCAAAGTTCTATTTAAAGATTGTACTTATTAAGGGCATAAACATTTGAACGGATAGCGAAATAATTGAAGAGAATATCTGTGAGAAATATTATTAAAAATATATGAAGCTCATACTCTCTGACTACGACGAGGGATTTATATGGTACCTATATGTATATAAAAATTTGCTTATAATAATTTAATTTTTTTACCAATTGATTTGTGATATTTCTTTAATATATCAACTTGTTAAAATTTTTGACAATTTTGTATGTCAAAATATATTTTGACATACAAAATTGTCTTTTTTGTCTACTTCTAGGACATGGTGTGTTGGGAAATATGTTTAAAAACATATTAATTATTTTATAGAAATAAATTTTCATATTTTAACTTGACAATTTTGACATATAGGTACAAATCAGTTCCACTTGATTGTCGCCATCTTAAATCTAACCTTCTGGCTTCTTAAATGTCAAACATACTTATTCAAGATGGCGCTGGTCATGGAATATCGCGCGTTTGACGTTTTGGTTGGCAACATATTTCAGTTTCCCTTACATTTCAACAGATCCTAGATAACTGTTCTCTAAACCTTAATAATTTAAATGTTTTTTAGACAAATAAATCCGAAAACAATTCACATTAGTCGTTGTTCTCTATAGAAAAACGATGTGTTCTGGAACCAAAACGTCAATCCCCCGGAAAAAATGACTCACTTCGATTTATACAAAATTTGCTAACTACGACATCTTTATAATAAACATCTACGGGTTATTCCAGTCAGACATTTATTCCAAAACTATATTAGAAATAAATGCCTGGCTGTGTTCTTGGATCTAGCCAGGGCTTTTGACACTGTCGCACGGTTTGCTTCTGTAGAAACTCGAAGCTTTAGGAATCAAAAGAGAATCATTGTTGGGGTTTGAGAGTTATTTAAAAGACAGAACACAGTTGAGATTCAGGGATACAGCAGCACTTTTCAAAATATACATAATGGCGTTCCTCAGGTAAGTGTGCTAAGTCTTGTATTATTCGTATTCATCAATGATTTATGTGGTCTGAATGTCATTGGTGAAATGCTCGCATTCGCTGATGACACTACTGATTTTTCATGCCCGTACCTACATGAGATCAGACTTATAGCACATGTAATAAAGACTTGCATAGGGTGAAGATTTGGATTCTTATTTACTTACTCTGAACAAAAAAAAAACTAAATGTGTAACTTTCAGTGCCTCTAACAGAGGGGTGCCATCAGCAGAATATTCACTTAATTCATTTCATCCCAGAACTATCGATTTTTGTACCCCTCATTATCCCAGATTTTTTTTCTAGATTTGTCATATTTTTCACAAATTTTATAAAAGCTATCTATTATTAACACGTTTATAATGAAAATTATCATTTTTATTTATTTTTTAACTGTTTTTTTTTGGTGGTCGAAAACGTCCCTTTGGGATATAAAGTAGTCTTTTTTTTCTTAGTATAGAGTTTCAACGGTGTACCTACCTATACTTTTCTTAGTATATAATTTTAATGGGTGTATAAAAAACAAAAAAGCTATTCAGTTAATTATCATTTATTTTTGTGAATTTACATAAAGTTCAGGTTGTTGTTGAGAAAGACTAAGCTGATACTCTATAAAACTATTATCAGACCAGTGTTGACTTATGCCTAACATAGCACTTTTAAAAGAAAGATTCTGCTGCAAATGGGAAGATGGGTCGATGGCAGAGCGGTTAGCGCGCTGGGCTAGTAATCCAGTGATGGCGAGTTCGAATACTGCCTCGACCGATTTCGTTCACCTATAGCACAAGCATTTATTTGCTTATTTTAGGGAACGTAAGAAGGTGTTTATGTACTTGTTTAACAAGGACATATTCATTAAAAAAAATCTACGGAGCTGTTTGTAAGTATGATATATCTTCGTGTCGACGGAGATTCCCGAATGCGTAGTCGGATGCATTCATATATTGAATGAACATATATAAAATATTATTTTATATTGTAAATTTTAATTATATTTTGTATGTGTAAATAAAGTCGTTTTGAATTATATTCTGGACTTGTCACTCACATACATAATAATAAGGGTGATATGTGGAGAATCAGGTACAATCACGAGCTATACCAGCTTTATGATGATGTGGACGTCAATGGATTCTTCAGGATTGGAAAACTCAGACGGCTTGAACACGTGGAGCGAACGAATGAGCAACTGCCCGCTAGAAGAGTCCTTCACCATAGACCAAAGAGTGTGAGGCGTAAGGGGAGACTAGAGCTTAGATGGATGGACTGCATCCATAGGGACCCGAACTCCATGGGCGTAGTCAATTGGAGAGATAGAGCCACCGACAGATCGGCGACCGACAGATGACGAAGACTTTTTTTGGAGGCCGAGTTCCATCTTGGGATGTTGGGCCGATGATGATGATTAAACAAAACATTTGTCATGCATGGTTTCATCTAATGAATTCCAGATTCCAAAATGTTTTCATTCAGATGATCAACATTTGTGAAAGGAACCTCTGCTTCGGCTCTTAATTGGTCATAATTAATCGTAAAAATTTGAGTCGAATTCATGATTTTCTCCAGTATCCTCATACTGTATTCGCTCATATATCTACTGGAGGCGCAAAGGAAATAAAAATAGTCAGTTCTTCTTCGTCCAATAACTCCACTTCATTCAAAAATTCCGTGGTAATGAAATATTTCTTCCTGTAGCAATAGACATTGTACTATCCCAAAGGGTCGAAAACGACCTTAACAATTTTGTTTAAGATTTGATTAAGATTCGACGATATTGATAAAAAAATAATTTAATTCTTATACTAGACATTATTAAAGTCAATATTATACACAAAAAAATACTTAGGTTTTTTTCGCTAATTCTAAACATTGAGAGAATTTCAAAATAATTTGCATATCTTTGATTTTTATGAATGGTCGTTTTCGACCCTTTGGAATGTAATGGGTTAAAATGCATAAATGTAAAGATTAAATTGACTGCAAATGTGATATTATTGCATGATAGTATGGATTATGTTGTCTGGGTGTTACGTTGTATAGATTTCTACATTTTATGTCAAATGTCAATAAAATGTCAAAAAAATTACGGAAATTGACATCTATTTTTAGATAATTATTCATTTATTCATACAAACATTGATGACATTACAATAATTATTGATTCTGCAATGCCCCACTAAATTCGGCAAAAAACCTGTGTCGGGGCCAATGCATCTCGAGACAGTGACACTGTATTATATTGATGCCAACATCAATCGTATAAAAATTTAGGCATATTATACTTAAATTGGTTTATTATGCATTAATTCAATCAATTATTTCTTATAACATGTGTTGCTGGGAGGGATGCTCTAAAACTGCACTTGCTCTGCTTTGCATAGTATGAAAAACTTTTTTAAAAATAACGTATAGAACGTATTTTCGTTTACCAACTGACAACTATTTATCAAGCAAGTTTTTCTTAAATATCGGTACAGCCAGTAGATCTCAACAAAACAGATTTACTTGAGAGAGTGTGAAAAATAATAAACACCTTACTTGGCAATAGAAATTATTCCAACTGTCGATTTGTTCAGGAGAACTTTGTTCTCTTAACATATCGACAATGTTTCAAGCCAGGATATGCGAGAATTGTATGCAGAGGTCTACTTTTTTCACGGCTTTTCCAACTTTGAAGTCAAAAAACACCAACTTAGAGGCTTCGCAGCATATATGTTCCATACACGGATTTACTCAGAATTCGGAGTAGAACATTTCGTGTGTCTGTGTGTGTGTCTGTGTGTGTGTGTGTGTGTGTGTGTGTGTGTGTGTGTCTGTGTGTGTGTGTCCGTCCCCCCCTTATAACTTTTGATCCGCTCAATTTACAGAGCCTAAAATTTCAGAATATATAAACAGTTACAGGCCTACAAACTTTTATACTCGAAATTTTGAATTTTTGTTTCAGTCAGGGGTTATCAACTTTTTAATTTTTATTTTATTTTTCCATATATCTCAGAAACCATAAAAGCTAGAACGCTGAAAATTGGTACAAACATAGACAAATACAAAATCTCAAATTAATTTTTTCATAAAAATTCCAGGGTTTCTCAAATATTTTTTATTAAGAAAAGTATTTTTTTTATGATAAATTTATGAGTTTAACTGCCTATTTTTCCAAAACTTTTACAATTATAGAAAAAAGCCGAAACACCCCAACTAGATAATTTAATTTTCTATAAAAAATATTAAGATTGTAGTAGAAGATCTCAATTTTTTTTAACAATTTTTTTAAAAATTGAATTTAGTGACGACATTGCTTCATACATTTTGTATGGCAGTCGCCTATACACAATATGTAAGAAGACTTAATAGTTTGATACTTCATCTCCAAACATACATACATACCATCATGCTATTTTCATATTCTGGGTAGGAAAAAAGGACCTTCCTCCATACAATCCTATCTTGACATACATACCTACACATGTTGTATAGAAAACAAAATATCTGACAATATTCAATAATTTGTATTTATGGGTTTATAGTTTGGTACATATTCTTCAACTATACATACTATCGCTATCGACAGTTGGATCTCATGTGTTACATGCAACTAGTTAAGACAAGATGCGTGTACGAAGGAAAATTTTGTATGGTGTAGTGGACTTTTTGCAAGCTAATAACACCAACTAGAGGCCTCGCAGCATATATGTTCCGATACATGGATTTACTCAGAATTCGGAGTAGAACATTTAATGTGAGTTTTGTGTGTGTGTATGTGTGTGTGTCTGTGTGTCTGTCTGTGTGTCTGTCTGTGTGTCCGTCCCCCCCTTATAACTTTTGATCCGCTTAATTCACAGAGCCCAAATTTTTAGAATATATAAAAAGTTATAGGCCTACAAAACTTTTATACTCAGAATTGTGAATTTTTGTTTCAGTCAGGGGTTATCAACTTTTGAAATTTTGATTTATTTTTCCATATATCTCAGAAACCGTAAAAGCTAGAACGCTGAAAATTGGTATAAACATAGACAAATACAAAATCTCAAATCAGTTTTTTTTTTTAATTCCAGGATTCCTCAAACATTTTTTATGAGTTTAACTGCCTATATTTCCATTTTTTTTAAATATCGAAAAAAGCCGAAAGACCCCAACTAGAAAATTTAATTTTCTATAAAAAATATTAACATTGTATTAGCACATCTCAATTTTTTTTTAACAATTTTTATAAAAATTGAATTTAGTGACGACATTGCTTCATACAATTTGTATGGAAGTAGCCTACTCACAATATCTAAGAAGACTTAATAATTTGATACTAATCTCCAAACATACATACATACCATCATGCTGTTTTCACATTCTGGGTAGGATCAAAGGACTGACCTCCATACTATCCTATCTTGACATACATACCTAGGTACATGTGTTGTATAGAAAACCAAATATCTTAAAATATTAAATAATTTGTATTTATGGGTTTTATAGTTTGGTACTTATTCTTCAACTGTACATACTATCACTATCGACAGTTGGATCTCATGTGTTACATGCAACTAGTTTTACATAATACCTGTTATGTTTAATGTTCTCCCTATTTAAATCAAGTTTGTGATGACGATTACAAAATTTAAAAAAAATGGTAAACTCTCATGTTGGTTCTAATTTTATAAATATGCTTGATGTTTTAGGAGTGTATATTTTAAATAAATTGGTGAACTCTCATGTTGGTTCTAAGTTTGTAAATATGCTTAATGTTTTAAGAGTGTATATTTAAAAAAAAATTGAGAACTCTCATGTTGGTTCTTATTTTGTAAATATGCTTGATGTTTCAAGAGTGTATATGTGATCCAATAATACATGGTAACTTTTTTTGTATGTGTAGTGGTACTATTTGGTATATAGTGAGCCTAGAGTTGGGATTGTAAGATTATTGCTGCAGTTATCACCACAGATACCCAACTTTGGGTGATTGTGGGTAGCTGGGGCATGATGTATTATAATAGGCGTGATGACAGTAAGAAAAAATCATTGAAATTATGATTTTATTAGATAAAATATGTTATAAAGATTTGAAAAAATATATTTATTTTCATTTTAAAAGAGCGAATAATATTAATATTATTAAAATAAAAATACAAAATATGTTTGTCCGCCATTTTATGTGAAACACCAATCAGAGCGCATGACGTCACCATATTGTTACTGTCAATTGTGTTTGTTACTGTCAACTGTAGTGTTGTTCGAAATGGCTATTTTTTTCATAACAAGCTATATGGAATATGCTGCTTATTTTTAACATGCTATTTTTATTTATTGATTTATTTGGTTTATTTGGGACAATAAACCAAATAATATCGCTATCCGCTCTATTGAATCGTTGACGCATCTGTTATAACACGCACCGAGTATTGTAACGTGGTGGAGAATATTTAACGTTTCAGAAATAAATAACTTGGTGGCTTTCATTGCTTGATTATAAAATAAAATGATGTAATTATATTGTTTGTGGGAGTTGTACAGTGTTACATGAGGTTGAAATGGAAATACACAATGTATTATGATGAATCTAATATACATATGGGATAACTGTTATGATTCATATACATATTATGATTAATATATTAAAATATGTAATAGGTGTGATGACTGTAAGAAAAAAATCATTGAAATTATGATTTTAAAAAATAAAATAGGTTATAAAGATTTAAAAAATGTTTTTTTTTTAATTTATAGGAGTGAATAATAATAATATTATAAATATAAAAATACAAAATGTGTTAGTCCGCCATTTTATGAGAAAAAACAATCAGAGCGCACGACGTCATAGTATGGTCGCGTCAATTCTTCTGATAGTCTTCAATACAATATACGCATTAATTGTCGGTCTGGACTATGTTTATTTTGGTGTTATCGATATATTAATATTTTAATTAGATACTTAAAACTAAAACAAATTAAATATAAATGGAACAAGTATTCATCAAAGCAAATAGTTTCAATTTACCTAGATACTCGCCTACCTATCGGGGGACACTATGGGCCGGTATTACAGTGTCAGTTTAAGAGCTAAACTCAAGTTTTACAAAAATATAGCGTATTACAGTGTCCGTTAAGACCTAATCTTCCCTCAAATACGTCACTAAAACGACAAATATTTAACTCAACGTTTCTGGCAGATTAAGTTCTTAACTGTGAGTCAACTGTCATTTGCTAGGCAACTCGTGTAGTTTCAGTTTCTATCACTAGAGGCGTTAGGCAACGTGTGTAGTTTCAGTGTTGTATCGAAGGTGGCGCCACACAACAAAACAAACTGACAGCCGTATTGAAACGAACACGGGCATTTAAAAGCATTATTTTGGTGAAAAAAATTAAATTTACCATGTTGGATAATAAAACAATGGTATTTAAAGTCGTAGCGTCCCGTTTTGTATTTCGTATTATTTGAGGTTATTTAAATTTGACAGATAATAACCACAGAAAAAGTGAAATATGTCTATAATTGAAGATTTAGTAACTGACATGTCATATTGCACTGTAATACGGAAATGGATTCAATCTCCCCTTAACATTAATCTTTAGTTTGGCAAACTCAATGAGTTGAGGGCCGACTGTAATATCGGGCCTATGTTAATTGTATTTTGTATGTAACTTAGTTTTTATTGAATAAATAAATAAATAATGAACGCTCGCAACGTATGGTAAACTAATTTAGTTTTAGTATTCTACAATTTTGTCACGCGATGGTGAGCTGACGAACGTTCGACATGTTATGATGCTGGTCACTGCCAAACTAAACTAGCAAGCTATATTTTTTTCATGCAATGAAGCGATTTGCGAAACGACGGCGATTACGCGAAGCATGCGTTTTAAAACATCGTTACAATTTTAGCAGCATACGAATTATTACATAGCGCTCGTTATTTGTATTGTGTTCATAACAAGTTATATTTATCTGCTATCGTTATTTTTAGCAATAGCAGCCATAGTAGTTATTTTTCTGCCTGTCTTAACTACTCTTAACTAGAATGGAACTTTTGATGGTCGGATATTTCTTTGCGTCGAACAAAGACTTTTGTTCATCAGAATTTCGAAACGTAAAAACTTAATAATAAGTACATATAAGTACTTTATTTATCTGTAATTTAAATACAACTTACATCTCGAAAATCGATAAAATATGCTCCTTCTTCTCTCTACATTATGTGTTCATAAGCTAAAAACATACGCGGGAAACTTATGATGGCCTATTTTGACGTTTGGACATTAATGAAGTTCTTTATATGCTTATTGCCTAAATAATGGTAAATATTATATTATTGAGAGCTAAAAGTGGGGGAACAAATACTGTACTTCATTGTAAACGCGTACTTAATAAAATTCACTTGTGTCTCGCCGTGCGAAATTTAATCACTTATTTCTCTTTTTTTTCGCGTGGGACGAAAACAAATACCTCAGTAGGTGTTTTTTTCGTCGTGTTTGTACATTTAGGGACCGCACAACACTTATGCACTTTTGAATTGATTATAAATACACAAATCGTCTTAGAACACATATATTACATATAGTAGTGATATGCAGTTTACGATACCATGACGTCACCGTCAGGGTCGGCAGCCGCCATGATACTACAAGCTTTTTTTGGCGTAAATGTCAAATTTGATTTTAAAATGGCGATTTTTGCTACTAAACCTTTATTTTATGTAGAAATGTATATATATTTGAAAACAGTGAATGCGTAAAAACATCGTGAGATAGTTTTTCAAAATTAGTCATCATGCCTATTATGAGTTCATTTATGTTTCTTTTTTTGTTCAAATTTTGTTATATACAATGTCATTATTATTTTATGTTAAATTGTTGACCTCAATACAGGCCAGCCCTATGAGTCACCCATTATATATCATTTTATATTACGTAACCTGTATAGATAACATTGACTGGGAAAACTCTAACCTGGATGTTAATGGGTACATGGGTACTCCAACGACGACCCAGGTTTCGATTTGCCAAGAAGGCTGTAGACCTCTCTAAATAGGATCCGCACTGGACATGGACGCTGTAACTACCTCATGGCAAAGTGGGGCATTGTTCCATCCGCTCAATGCGATTGCGGCCATCCCTCTCAAACAATGCAACATATTATATTGGAGGAATGCAGCATCCGTGCATACGAGGGCCCAAAGACGGATATTTGCGAGCTGAAGCCTGCATTTGTGAACTGGCTCGGGGCCCTCGACCCGAGTGTGTGATCGTATTTTGTTTATGTTTAACTGTGTGTTTGTTAGTTTGATTTTGATGTATTCACTATGTCATACGATAAATAAATAAATTGATCTCGTACAACCAAGTTAAATTTATTTTATATTTTTATACATTAGCTGCCATACCTTCTAAAGATCATGTAATACATTTAACGGTTTCAACGATATTGATTTGTTTCATAATACGTTTTTAAATTTTAGGACTTCCATTACAAACTCTTTACTTCGAGCGTCATCGTAGTGCGTGCGCCCCCCTCCCCCCCTTACTGTGTCTCCATTTTCCTTTTCCCATTAATCAAGCATAACTCATTCTGTTTTTTCTTTTACACTTTTAATTTCAGTTTTTATGATTTATCTTTTTTAATGTACATGAGCTGATAGTAATATTATGTAAACTTTGCTGGCTATTTTTTGGTTATATATGTATAAGATTTTTGTTTTGTATTGCTGTATGTTTACCGAAATATATAAAATAAAAATATCGGATCGAAATTCGTTTTTATAAAACAAAAATTTTGAAAATATTTTTTTATTTGTCTGAATTTATAATATAATACCAAATACGAACGCTGGATTTTTAGCTTTTGGTGTCGTGAATTTATATGAAACGTGAAATTGGTAATTGAACGTGAAATGATGTTTTTTCAGCTTATTTTCAAACAAACATACCTATGTTTTATCATTATTAAAATATATAGAACTTTCAAAATTGGATTGATAGGGAACTCAATAGGACGGAATAATTGGGGAACATTACCTAAGCGCATATAGTGATCACGTTAACAAGCCAATGACAGGTCGTAAGCCCTGTAGGTGCCTTGAGTTGATCGAGGTGTTAAAAATTTGTCATAAAATATAATATTTCCTCGAAATATTCAGTCACTATTGTACAATATTCTCTCGAATCTAACTCAAAACAAACTCAAAAACAAATTCACTTATTTATCCAATCATGGACTTCCAATCCGACCTGCTGAACGTACAACACTATCCATCCCTATCCATAATACAGAATTTCTCAGCTCTTCGTTCGAAGTACAATCAGCAAGATTATGAAATAGCCTTAGTCCGAATATTGCGTCGTCAAATTCACTTTGTATTTTCAAGAAAAAACTAAAGAAGGAATATTTATCCCTTAACACCTGATCCCGATTTCCTCTCCTTGTCCTTACCCAATCCTTTTTTTGCTATGAAGTATTTTTTTTTGTTTTAATAGTATCTTAGTGTTATGTATATACAGGGTTACAGGTTTAGTCGTACAGAATATTAAAGGACGTTATTATTCAGGTCATTTCTGATGGATTTGATGCTAAATGTTATATCCGAAACTTAACCGTTATGGAGATATTGAATTTTAAAGGTTTAGAAAAAAAATGGCTATTTTATCAATTTTTTACAGATTAGAGGTCTTAGGGTCCGTTTTTTTATGCATCTAGTTAGAGGGCATGTCAATTAATAAAAATGATTAACAAAAACTGAACCTACTACTAACAGCTTAAAAAGACAGCTCGACAACAGTTAGAATTAAAGAATTATCACAAAGTGTTTTTAACTTTGAAGCTCTTTGTTTGAAAAAAAAATATGGAACTCATTCTGCAAATAATTGTATAAACTTCTACGTTTCTTTAGCTATTCAAAAAGCTATAACACTTGCTATTAAATAGTCAAACCATTGACCAAATAACAGTTAAGGTAGTAGAGGGTACATTTTAGTTTGAGGAAAAAGTAGCTAAAATACGTAAACAAACCAAAAATAAACAGAGCAATATTTTTATAATCTCTCAACTAGACTCAACCGGATGAATGAATGATTCGACGCACTTATTGCTGTCATTTAAATATTTTTGAAAAATAAAGCTCTATTTTTGATTTAGCAAATAATTCTACCAATATATAAAATAATGTATTTCTCATTAAAATAATGTATTTCTCTTTGTATCAGTCCATATTAGAATATGCAATTATATCATGGGGAGGCGCTTACCATGTTACATTAGACCCTTTGATAAAACTACAAAAATCCATATTAAAGATAATCTACAAGGTACCAATCCGCACTCCATCCGACGCATTATTTACCGACTTTAATATACTAAACATATCACAATTATATGCAAAGAACGCTTGTACATACATATATAAAAACATAGACAAACTTGACTCTACGCAAACATCTAAACCAACTAGACAGACCGAACAGGCTAAACTCCTAATACCTAGACTCAAGACAACTTTTGGACAAAGAAATTTCCTGTATTTTGGAGTCAAATTATACAACGAACTACCTTTAACACTTAGACAAAAAAGTAACTTGAAAATATTTAAGCGAGACATTAAAATTTGGATTAAAAAAAAGGGCAGAGACTATATTAAAAATAAATTAATCACCTGAACTCTGAATAAATTTTTACTTACTCAACATGCAACAAAATGTTTTTTCCATTCTATTTTGATTCTTTTCTGAGTATTTTCTTTGGATCTGACCCAAAATTCGATTAATTCATCATAAAGTCAATCCAGATATTCAACAAAAATCTAAATGTAATCGTTGTATCGGTTTGCCAAAATTATCATCCATAAATTATTTATTTTTTGGCAAGAGATATCATAAACTTGATTTTTTTGTTTTTTGATTGATTGTCATGTATAGAGGAGTCCAACCCATTTTTTTCAATTATGAAATATTCAATGATCTTTGAGAAAAGTGAATGTGCCGAAATTTGTATCCATCATCTTGAACTGCATTTTAACTCGATGGATATTTCTAACTTCTATCTATCCAAGTGTTTGTAATATTTGAAAATTATGTAAAATATTTTTCTGTCTGTGGTTCGATTTGTTATACACATGGTTCCTGAGTCACAGGTCCGAGTTCCTGAGCCACAGATCCCGGATGATACGCAGGTTTTCTTTTGCGTTTTCAGTGTGGATTCGTGATATGAATATTAATAATAAATAAAAAATAACAATAAACACTTCCTTGCACCCTGTGCAAGTGCAGAGCTTATTTCCATGTGCCAATTCCTTACAACTAACCAGTGTTTCCAGCCAAAAGAAGCAATATTTGCGTGAGATGTGAATTTAAATAAATTTCTCCTCTGGTGGGGATCGAACCCAGGGCGCCTGCACAGAAGCCAAACGGCTTACCAACTGTGCCACGGCAGCCGGCTGTGACACTACATGACTATTGAACAATTATAAGACTCGCATGGATACGCGTTTAACTGTACCTGTTTGTTGACCAAAAAGTTATTTAAAATAAAATATACAGCTGAGCTCATCAAAAAATTAAAGCTAAACAATTTATACAAAAAAAATACCCTTTTAACAACATTTAAAAAATATTATAATGAAATACATGAAAATAACAATAGAACCAGATCAAAAAATAATATAGCTATCCCTCGCCTCAATACATCTGCAGCCCAGCACCACTTTACATACCTGGGAATAAAATATTTTAATGACCTTCCAGATGAATTGAGGAAAATGAGGGAAATATATACCATTTAAAAATTCCATTATTAAACACATTAACAATTATAATTACATCCAGTGATGGATCTTTGTATTTTTTATTTCCAAATTACGCCAAATTGTGAGTGTAATTTTTTTTTTTTTGATGTCAAGTTGTGTATAGGTATACTTTTTTTTTGATGATATGCTATGTGTACATATAATTTTTTGATGTTGTCTGTTATTATATAAGAAATATTGATTTTGTTTTTGATAAGTAAATTTTTTGAATTTGTTCTTGATGTAAATAATGTATTTTTAATTGTATTCCAGTTTTTGCGGTTAGTGGTTTTTGTTTCGTGACGGTGGACGGTGAACATGATGCTAGTAGGGCTCACTAGAGTCTACAATCTGAATCTACCCGTTTGCATTCTGTTTCCGGTTGGCTCTCGGATTGGTTGAGATCTCGTAGTATTAAGTCAAATGAGCTGTGAAATTTTATATTAAATGCGAAAAATTAAAAGAATATTATATATTTAATTTATAATAATTTATAATTCAATTTATAAAGCAACTCGCTCACGCGAGTCGCTATTATTATTATACACAAACTTAAACCTAACCTAAGAATGCAGAAAAGAAACTCAGGGGCTAGACGCTACTGTAGGGCTCTCACTCAGTTCTCAGTATGCGCTTGCGTGTACTAGAGTGCTCCATTGGTGAGAATACATCCGTAAACTGTTCACCAGTTCACGTAATATTAATGTAAATCTATGCCTGTTATTTTTTAGTAATATTATATGTTATTGAAATAAATGAACCGCACAAATGACTGTGCTCCTCCCTCGAACACGAGATTTGATCTCAACTGAGGGATGAATAAACCTTAATTAATTTAATTTTAAGATACTTTTTGTAATTCTTTTTATATAAAAAAAAATTGTCAATTTATTTTTCCCAAAGTATGTAGGGCAAGTTAATTATACTATACAAACCTATAAATCATAATAAATTGCTATGTGTATGTGATAGGTACATATATGGAAATGAAAAAAAAAACATGGATCCATTAGCGCCATTATTATTTTGAGACGACGATGTAACATGGAACTGTAAAACATCTGAAATTCCTTCCTTCGTATTGCTTCAGTGAAAGTCCATTCGTTAGGACGGTATTTTACATTTTGTTACCTATATTGCTTAACAGTCCTAAATTCCTTCAAATTTCAAACTACTGTACTTCTGACACAAATAGATTTGGTTATTCTTTAAATATATTCAATGTCAGGCAAAGAAACTCTACTCAGTCTGGCTTGTTTTACTTGTTTAGTTCTATATTATTATTCGAGAAAATGACCTATTATTTTCTATAAAAAAAGATCTAGCTTCATGGTTATGGCTGTCTTGAGTAAATAAATAGTGCACAAAGATAAAAAAGTTACAAATCTTTATTTGCGTATATCAAATAATCTTTCTTTTTGCAAATTCTTTGATATATCTTTGACTGTTTATTATTATTTTCCTACGAATTTGAGTAATGGTCCGAATACATCTGAGCTTGTCGAGATTTACATACCTAAGTATTAAATCAATTTTTTTTTTAAAAGAGATGGTAATAACATAATATATCAGTGCACTTACAAATGTAATTATTGCAATTAAGTCAATTTACGTCAATTTATACATCTTTTGAGTTCAAAGTGAACTGATAGTAGGAATTCTACAAGACAGTTTAAATTTAGATCTATAATAATGGAATCGGAAGTTGTTACAGGTGTGACCAAAATACGTGTAGGTTTTTATAGGGTTTGTACACGAGGAAAGAAAAGCTACTTTTTTGTTGTTTAAAGAATGAATTTGTCCTTGTGACAATTACATATACATCTACATAAATTGCTTATACTAAGCATAAATGCTTAGTTTAGTTCAGGTGAACGAAATCGGTCGTGGCAGGATTTGAACTCACGACCACTGGATTATTAACCCAGCGCTCTACACCACCCAATATTTTTTTGAGTTTTCTGATTGCGTTAATACTTTTTTTTTCACCATATTTAATCTTCTATTTTTCAGAAAGAATCGTAAGTTTGATATTATGACTTTTTGCTTGTAGTTTTGTCATTATATTTTCAAAATATAATGACAAAACTTTAATTTTGTTGTGTAAAGTAACTCTTGTAACTGTTCTTTTTATATTAATAATATCAATTCTTTCATTTGTAATTACATATTCATATTTGAAGATGAACCAATAAAGAATACATTTTTAACTAAGTAGTGTTTGAAACAAGAAATTCCTGAAATTGAGATTTATCGATGTACTCTTTTGCAGATGATTTGATTTCAATAATCATATTCAAAACCAAATTTAATTTAGGTTTCAAACAAAAAAGGAAATTTAGAAATGAAATAAAACAATGAGTTATCATTAACGATATTAACTTGTTTATTTATGCGTGAAAGAAGCCATGTTTATAATGTAAGTCACACATACTTAAATGGTAATGTTGTCGGAATAGAGTCAATGAGGATGTGTATAAATCAGAAGGGAATATTTAGTTGTTGGGTGTGTCTCTATGTTCTGCCTTCTAATGAATCCACATTTGCTCATTGCCTCTATTCCTGGTCCTTCATTACATCTGTCATCTGCCTCTTACTCGTGTATGATAATAAATACATTTAACTTCAACAGAAAAAAAAAATATTTATAAAATAATAAATTGTATATAAATTAAATTAAATTAGATTTTAAATTAAACATTCGACATGATCTAAATAACCCAGGCATTCTTCATAATTTGTCCACATACTTCAGTTCACTTCAATGGTATGTTGTGGGTTTAGGCTTTCAATTGAAGGTATGTATATTTTTTGTTTTTTTTTTCGCAATTTTTGTACAAAGCCACGGTGGTATATTATAAATATAAATAGGATTAATAGTGAGTCATGAATTAGAAGTCCATATCGGGGTTCAGGTCGAACCTGGGTGGAAATGCCATACCGTCCAGTTGGGGACGCGCTCCTGGTCGTAGAGGCTGAAAGAACGAAAGACAGCATTAGTTTTGGCACTAGCGAATTTTTTTCAGATCACTCATAAGAAAACTCACAAGAAATCGAAAATCAAAACTGAAAAAAAAAATCGGCTTTGATACATGCGTGAACAATAGGATCTTGCATTGGTTTCTGTAGGATTAACAATAAAAACGGATCTATTATTGATTCTATGACTATGAAAAATTTTGCAGCACACAGACAAAATTTATTATTCACAGGACACCACATCTGTCACCACATCGGTTTTTGAACAGAAATATATAAAATAAGACTTTTGTGTATCAATGTAATATGTGATTGTGCACTGTTCTTGGTGCTTTGTACATTTAGCAAGAAAACTACAGGCAAAATTATTGCTTTCTCAAAGAACTTACAACTGTGATTTTCTTATTCCAACGCAAGAAGTCCGCGCTTAGTAGGCTACAGGTACAACAAGAAAATGTTCACTTAAGAATACGGAATATGTTTCAAAGATATTAAGTATTTAAGTAGTTATTATCTTTTGTAAAATATATTAAGTATTTTAAGTAGTTATTATGTGTAATTATTATAACATACCGCTGGGCTTGCTCCCCTGGGTGCTGAGCCGGCACGTCCCTTCGCGCGGAATTTGCTGATGGCTTGTTCAGCCAAGTCGGCCCTCTCCTCAGCTTCCTCGAGCTCTTGCTGTGCCTTACGGAATTTGGCAAGGTTGAGAGCTGCAATTTCTTCTGCCTCCTCGATCTGCCTCTTGTATGTCTTGATCTTCTGTTGGAGTTTGTCTACGAGGTCCTGCATGCGTTCGTGATTCTTGCGGTCTTCTTCAGCCTGGAAGCTGAGCTCCTTGATGCGGCGTTCTGATTTACGGAGGTTCTTCTGTGCGTCAGCATGTCGCCTCTGTTCACCGTCCAATTCATTCTCCAATTCCCTAACACGCTGTTCCAGTTTCTGGATAGCCTTCTTTCCTCCCTTAAGAGCGTTAGCCTCGGCCTCATCTAATCTGACCTGGAGCTCCTTGATTTGTGTTTCAAGGGCTTTCCTAAGTTTTTCTTGTGTCTGGGCATGGTCCTGTTCCGCTCGGAGTTCATCAGCAAGTCGTGCTGCGTCAACCATTGCCTTCTTGGCCTTTTCTTCTGAGTTCTTGGCTTCATTCAAAAGCTCGTCAAGGTCGGAATGAAGAGTCTGGAGTTCAGCCTCGAGTTTCCTCTTGGCTGCGGATACTGAAGCGTTCTGAGCACTGAGTTCATTGAGCTGTTCATGGGCATCTCCCAATTCCTGTTCAGCCTGGCGACGACCGCGGTCAGCCTGTTCCAAAAGTGTGCGGGACTCTTCAAGTTCGTTTTGAAGAGCGTTGGCACGACGTTCAGAGATTCCAAGCTGTTCTCTGGCATCATCACGGGCACGCTGTTCTTCTTCCAATGCGGTCTGGACATCCTTGAGCTGTTGTTGATAACGCTTGATGTTCTTCTGAGCTTCAGCATTGGCCTATGAATAAACAGAGCATTATGAAAGGTTATAACTAACAATATTTACATAGGATAAAATATAACATATAAATTGATTATTAAATACATTTTTAATATTTTTTTAATTACCTTGTTAGCATGGTCCAGAGCGATTTCGAGTTCATTGATGTCAGCCTCCAACTTCTTCTTCATGCGTAGGGCCTCAGCCTTACCCTTGGCTTCGGCTTCGAGGGATGCTTGCATGGAGTCGAGGGCACGTTGGTGGTTCTTGCGGGTGTTTTCGAATTCCTCTTCCTTCTCCTGGATTCTGCGGTCGATTTCTTGACGAACCTGGGAAAGTTCGAGCTGAGAACGCAGAACTTTGTTCTCTTCCTGTTCAAGAGCTGCCTCAGCTTCTTCAAGAGCGGCCTGGAGTTCATCCTTCTCGGCCTCAAGGCGTTTCCTTGCCTTCTCAATTTCGTGGATGTTGCGTCCTCCCTCACCGATTTGGTCGAGCAAGTCCTTGACTTCATCGGCCAAGTTCTTGTTCTCACGACGGACGGCTTCAAGCTGTTCCTGGCCTTCTTCGTAGGCTCCCTTAAGACGGAAGAGTTCAGTGGAATAGTTGCGGCATTCCTTCTGGCTAGCATCAAGCTCAGCAGCCAAGTCATCGACCTTGAGTTTCCATTCGCCAATGATCTTGTCGAAGGCCTTCTGTTTCTTCTCAGCAGCGTTGGCAATAGCAGTGGCACGGTCAACCTCGAGCTGCAAGTCCTCGACTTCGGTAGCCAGGCGCTGCTTGGTCTTCTCGAGAGCCAAACACTTCTGGTTGAGTGACTCGATGGTCTCTTCAGCCTCGGCCAAACGGGCTTGCAACTTGCGTTTAGCTTCTTCAAGTTCTTCAGTGCGGGCAAGACCCTCAGATTCGTACTTAGAACGCCACAGTTGAGCTTCAGCGTTAGCCTTGCTGAGTTGGCGCTGAATGTCAGCCTTGCCTTCAGCTTCCTCTTCAACTTGTTCACGAATGTTATCCAGGTCGTGTTCCAAGTTGCGGAACTTGCCAAGGAGTGTAGCGCGTTCCTAAAAATATATATAAATTTTTTTTTAAATAAATTTTAATTAAAAAACTGCTTGAATCTTGAATTGTGTTAATGTATTGATTTAATGAATAAGTAAAATGATTTTTAACTCACCCTGCCTTCCTCATCAGCCAGCCTCTTGGTATCCTCGAGCTGTGTGGTAAGGGAAACCTTGATCTTGGAGAGCTGTGACACCTGTGACTCGGCCTCCTCCAATTGACGGAGAAGATCGGAGTTCTCGATGGACAGCTTCTTCTTGGCGGCATCGAAGTCATTCAGAGTACGGTTGGTCTCATCCAGTTTGCCTTGGGCCTCGTTCAAGTTGTGTTGCAATTGCTTGGCGATCTTTTCTTGGGCAGCCTATGCATTATTAAAAAGAAACATTTAGCATGTTGCAATAGATTGTTTTTGATTAATGTATTTCATGATTAATTTCAAATAAAACACAGTAACACAGTAGGTAGAGTTACAACTGTAAGTGCAAATGAAAGTAATTATAATTTAAAATTATACATGCCATAACTATTATTATAAGTAAAATATAATTAAGTGTTAAAGTAAAACGACATATATATTTTTTGGAAGAAAATTTTATAATTATTAAACTAATTGTTAACTAAAATCAAAGTAAGTGTTAAAAATAAAACGACATCAATATTTTTTGGAAGTTCAATTAATAGTTATTAAACTTAGTGTTATCTTAAATCACAAAATGGGATTTGGTTAAAGATGACATTCACATTTCTTGTTATTGACGATGTCACAGGTTAAAATATTATTTTTTGGATTATTTTTGAATGAAGTGATGTATTGGTAGTGGTATTTGATTTTCTTTATACAATTATGTTGGTATGTACTAAGATTCCTAATAAGCTGAAAAAAGGCCGCGCATTGTTAAGCTGCGTAACTCTTGATTACTCAGTTGTACCTTCTCATTGGACAGGTGATCGATTCCAGCACGAAGGTCGTTCAGTTCACCAAAGTATTGGGCGCGTTCCTTTTCAGCCCTAAAGACAAATTGATATAAAAATAAGAGGAACATGTATTGTGTGTAACTTGACTGCTGTGTGATATTATTGACGTTCTATATTTTGAACAAACACTTGGGATTCCACTACATTATTATGATTAAAAAGTTACGTTTCCGTTTCGTCCAGAAAACTTTAACGGCGTGCAACATTCAAAGGACAGACGAGGAGTTCTCTCTGGCATGCCCTAGTTGGGCTTATCAGTTTACCTTTTCACGAGCCAACTGATCAACTGCAGCACGAGTCTGGTTTAATTCATTGTGACAACTGGCGCGATCGTGTTCTGCCCTAAATTTGAATAACATTATTTATAAATACCTATGCATCAATATATTCAATATTTTAATGAGAATGGATAAAACTTACTTAGCCTTAAGCTTGTTCAGTTGGTCAACCTGTTCGCCCATCTCGGCAACAGCATCGTTGTGCTTCTTGCGGAGGTTGGCGAGGGTTCCCTCGTGTTGGATGTTGGACTCCTCCAAGTCGCGTCGAAGTTTGCTGAGCTCGGCCTCGCGCTTCTTGTTGAGCTCGATCTGGGCGGAAGTGGCACCACCGGCTTCCTCAAGACGCTCGCCCAACTCTTCGAGTTCGCGGGCCAAGTCAGCGCGCTGCTTCTCAGCCTTGGCGCGGGCCTGACGCTCGGATTCGACTTCCTCCTCCAACTCTTCGATGCGAGCCTGCAGTTCCTTGATCTGTTTCTGCAGTTTGGATACAAGGGATTGTTCATCCTCGAGCTTGGCGGTCAGTGATGAGATTTCCTTGTCCTTGCGTTGGATGGTCTGTTCCAGTTCCTTCTTGTTGCGTTCGAGGTCGGCAACAGCTTCTTGGGTGAGTTTCAAGTCTCCCTCGACCTTCCTCTTGGACTTCTCAACATCACCACGGAGTTTCTTCTCGCGTTCGAGAGAATCTTCGAGCTCATCGAGAGTCTGTTCAAGCTTGGCCTTAACCTTGTTCAAGTGGTTCACCTTATCCTCGGAAGCCTGAAGCTCTTCGGACTGCTTCTGGTTGGATTCGCCCTGGAGCTTCTTCTCCTTGTTAAGCTTGTTGATGAGTTCATCCTGGTGTGCGATCTCATCGTTCAAGTTGCGGATCTGGTGATCCTTGGTGGCCTTGTCTTGCTCGGACTTCTGGACGGAAAGTTCCAAGTCTTCGACGTCCTTCTTGAGCCCGCCGATCTCCTGTTCGAGCTTCTTCTTGCCCTGGAACAGTTGGTTGCGGGCATCTTCCTCTTGGGTGAGACGCTCCTGGGTGTCCTATATGACAAAAGATCAGTATTGAGTAATGTGTATTGGCTAGTCTAAACTAATATTCAATGTCAGAAAATCGAAGTGGTTACATTTTATTTAGTTTCACTTTTCACGTGTGTTATAAACACCTTCCTGGAACTATGGGCGCGCGAGCTTTGCATTTTTTGGCTCCATAAATCGTATCAAAAAATATATCTGTTGGCTGGTGGCCAAGATTCACACTTGTATATATTTCCATGACACATAGATTTATATTTGCGATTAATGGGCACCAAGTGGGCTAAAACGATACTGGCCTATTAAGCGAACCATATTTATAAATATTTGCATAAAAATTATGACACGAGAAGGTGGAGATCGATGATGTTTTTTTCTTTTTCCTCATCGTTTTTATATCAACGAAAATAGCGCACCTTCGTAAATATGTGATTCCTTAAACATTTCATACTAATTACGTCACTAGTATTTTAAACAAATCTCACATTTGTTACATATCAAACGAAAATCAAAGATAAAATTCATTTCTCGAATAAACAATAACTTCTCCTGGACCATTTCAAACAAATTAAATAAATAAAAACTTAAAAAAATAAATCAATAACCAAATAAATATTTATTTTGTCTGTTTTATATATTTATTTATTTAATATTGCTTCTCGGGCAACTAACAGGTACTATGTCAAATATTAATTTAACACGCACCCAATAACAAGTTGCCACATTCTGGAGACTTACGATTTTAATCGTCTCACAGATCCAGACTGAAAACACAATTAAAAACTGTGTCTCCACCGGGAATCGAACCCGGGACCTTTGGCTCAGCAGTCAGATATCTAACCAACTGAGCCACGAAGGCCAATATATATTTTATATAGGTATTATCTTATATGCATTTCTTGATTATTTAAATTTTAATTTATGTATTTTATTTATTCTAATATTGCAAATTGTTTTTTTTAACCAAATGAATATTTTAATATTATATTAACAATAGTTTTTGGGGAAAATTTTAATTAAATTCAATATTATTTAAACGTTCAATATTATTTAATGATGAATGAACAAAAAAATAATCTTTCTACAAAATAAAATAATCTTTTTCTAAGAAATTTAATCTATTCAGAACTTTTTTACTCGTAAAGCTATTTATTATTTAATGATTTTGAAAATATTTATTTTGTTCTTAAGTTTCATATAAAAAAAATATTATTTTCTAAAAAAAAATATTAGATATAAAAATTTATAAATATTATTGGTTAGGTAAATTAGCTACAATTTTCAAAATATCGCATGAATAAAGTATAGTTTCAAAATCAGATTGAGCAAATCTATTAGCAAATACCTGATATCTGTTGATATTTCTAAATATTTTTACTTAATTACCTTCATAATTGAGATAAGTAATAAAAATGTAAATATTTACACGAAGTTGGGATTCCAAGTCGTTCTTCTGGGCGGTGAGCTTGGCACTCCTCTCCTGGAACTCAGAAAGAGATCCCTTCTCTCCCTCAAGTGAAGCCAACAGATCGGTCTTCTCTTGGAGGAGCTTGGAGTTGAGCACCTCCAACTCCTTGCGCAGCTTCTCTTCCTTTTCGAAGGCTTCTTGGGCCTTGGCTGCCTTCTCTTCCAGTTTCTGAAAAGATTCCATTTGTTCGTTAACAACTACCTCTGTGACCGTTTCCATTGTGACGTCGTTAATAACTAGTCCTATTCAACGATAATCGTTTCACACCCCAAGCTATGTTCGATAAAAATGAAGGTATAATATCTGGGTTATGTCGATTCACCGCAGAATTCCTTTAAACCGAAAGCTTTTAGCCAGTAAAAAGGATCGTTTCGAATGTCGACGCACCGAGGGTGGAAAGTCGTCGAAGTCCGATGTTGATATCGCGAAGACCGCGGGGCGAGCACTGACTGGTGCTTGGAGACGATATTGCCGGACCCGCCCGGTGGGCCGCCCACGCACGTTCCATGCCTGGAGTCACCCGCCGCCCCCCACCGACACGCGGGAATATATAGGAAGAAAATTAATTTCGACGCGCACCGGAGTGACGAGTGAGATCCGTCGCGAGATGACTGGGAGATTTATATCAAATTATAAGTGACGCGGAATGCTCCAGAAGTCTGAAATAGCCGTCCACAGGTAGATGGGTCTCGGCTTCTGCCTATAAGCGGGCACGGTGTTGATGTTGAGGATCGGATCGCGTACGTACGGGACGGACGAGGCAGCACAGGTGATACCTCTCACTTAACGGTAGACGGATTTAGATTTACTCCTGATTAGAATCATATTCGCTTGCACTTGCTATATCTAAATATTATGTCGGTATCTACGTATGCATTCGCCAAGACACGTTATTCATCATCGCGATGTTAAAATTAAACACCGGAATTCCATATATTTCAACGAATAAAATTATCCTTGAACGAGAAATAAAAATGATTCATTTGACATGGATACTTACGGCAATCTCATCCTCGATGCGGGTGACGTTGAGGAGAGGCTTGACCTTCTGCCACATCTTCCACCATGGCCAGGTGCGGAGTTGAAGGTATTTGCGCAAGTTGCGCTGGACGACTTGCAAAGCCAACCTGGGACATAGTAACAACAGTATTAGTCATTATTCCACTTACCTAATATCTGTTTGTCATAAGAATATATTTAGTTGCAGGTGTGGGAGTACATACCTCTGTTCTTGCAACTTCTTGTACTCCTTACGCGACAGGTAACCACGGATGTAGGCCTGGAGCCAAGACACAATCTTGGACAAGCGGTCGTCACGCAACTCTTCCATCTGACCCAAGACACCGGCACGGAAGAACACCTGTTTTGTTCATTCATAACAATAAATTAGTCATAGTCTGAGAAAAGTTTTGTCAGAGACTATTTCATTTCATGCATATTTCAAGTATAACATTATAAATAAATTATATACACTATAACTTGGTAAAATATATCTGTGATTTTAAGCATAGTATCAAAATGGAATATTAGAGCAAAAATTCTACAAAATCTTATAGTCAAAGAAAACAGAGAAAAGGAATTTAGGTTAATTTTTTAATATAATACTTCTACTGATAATATTAGTTTAATGAGATTCGATTAGTAGGTAAAATATATCTGTGATTTTAAGCATAGTATCAAAATGGAAATTTAGAGCAAAAATTCTACAAAATCTTATAGTCAAAGAAAACAGAGAGAAGGAATTTAGGTTAGTTTGTAATATAATACTTCTACTGATAATATTAGTTTAATGAGATTCGATTGGTAGGTAAAATATATCTGTGATTTTAAGCATAGTATCAAAATGGAAATTTAGAGCAAAAATTCTACAAAATCTTGTAGTCAAAGAAAACAGAGTGAAGGAATTTAGGTTAGTTTGTAATATAATACTTCTACTGATAATATTAGTTTAATGAGATTCGATTGGTAGTTTATAATGTCTACCTTTGTCTTTCCCATTCGGAAGGATTCGGCGTCAAGGCCGGTATGCTCCAAAATTTTCTCTGTAGCCTTTTCTGGTGTAATAGGCTCTTTAATGTCTCTTATGCACAGAATTTTGTATCTGCGTTGAGAGAAATATGTAGTTTCAATTAGTATGGATTCAAGTTATAATAAATAACTTAAAAATAGTGGATCAAACTTCATCAACACAATGGGACAAATCTATATCATGAAACAGGCAGCACTACGACATTACCTTTTTTGAATCAAAGTATGTCAAAAATACTAAAGGGTTAAAGTCAATTTGGTTATCTGCAATTAAATGAATGATAATCAAGGGCACACAATTGGAAATCGTTTTCTAGTATAGTTTTAACGGTTCCAACAAGTTATTATACCTATGATGGGATCTTAAAATACAATACTTGAAACAATGGTATGGTTGAGCTTTGTAAGTCATTTAACAAAGCTGTTTAGTTATGGATGGATGATAAACTCCTTCACCTCACTGGAACTCGATTGCCAGGTTGCTGATTAATGAAATACAAAATACGGGGTGAGAAAACATGAAAAATCAACAAAATACTCTAAAAATACTGTGGTTATCTAACAGATTTGGTTTTGGGTAACATGCCTTAGTGTGGCCGAGACGGTATGACTCAGGGTCCAGGGCGGTGGTCTCCAAGATGATTTGGGCACATTTTTTAAGATCGCTTTCTTTGCTGCAGGCTTGAGGAGCCAAAATCTTGTAGCTAAATGGAAGGTAATGAGCAACGGGTATAAATATCACACTCTATTATATGAAATAACACTAACACTACTTGATTATGGTATACCAGTTTTATCATTATATGTACTATTTGGATAAACTTCTTGTGGATCTATAGGTAACATGCGTACGGGGATAAAACATAATTGTCATTTAGATTCACAACGAGTTCTTTTGAGCAATGTGCATTTCAATAAAAAAAAAACACTTTTTAATGATGTTGGATGTGTTTGCGATTTTTTTCCAGGAATTAAAAAACATCGGGATGGTAGAAAAATCAAATTCAGCAACAATAATGGTGTATCATTGTGAGGGTCCACACTGGATTTCGACTAGAACTAAGTACAACCTCATGGGCTGATTGTGATAATCAAAATGATTGTTTAGTTTAAGGATAGGTGACAATATTGTTTATCTAGTGATCACACGGGCTGCATCTACTACATATTCTGCCTTGCCTTTGTGTGCCCGATACGATAACTCTCAGGATCTAGTTGAACTGACTCTAAGCATTTGGCTGCTGCGACCTTTGGTTCTTTTTCATGAGTCATGATAGCTGGGGCAAGAATCATATAGCTGTTCATAAAAGATAATAATGTTTTAATTACATGACAAAAACAGGAATTACGTCTTCGGATGATCATATCTAGTTCAGTCTAGATTTTAAAGAAAAACCTGAGACCACACTTGATAAAATCATGTAAACTGGCTGCAAAATATTTATGATAATAAAAAAAATAGATCAACTAAATAAAATAGACATTTTGATTTTTGGTATATCTACTGCATCAAGCAAAAATACATGTTGTGCATGTAGGTGAATAATAATAACGGGTGGTTAAATTTCAAGGGCCGATGTTCAATGTGTACCACACCTAAACCGGCCCTTGAAATTTAACCACCCTTTATAAAATAAAAATAATTGTAATTGAAAAAAAAGAGGTCAACCAACAAGTATTATATCAAACATTCATCGGACATGGACCCAGAAACAAGTTGCCTAATATTATAAAAGTTTTAAATTTTTTGTTTTTATATTAACTATTATCAGAAATTAATTATTGTCTGAAATTAACTCAAATGTGCATTTTTACTGGTTTTATAATCAAAAAGATCTTCTTAAACCAGTAGCATCGCTCGAGAAACAAATTTTGACTGAGGTGGTGTCAATTGTTTCAAATATTCAAATTTGGGTATCCTGATGGGTGTTGAGTCATTGTTTAACTTACCGAAGCTTGAAGTCGGGGTACACCATCCTGTTGGGGAAACCTTTACGGCAAATACGGATACCTTCAAGCACACCGTTACAGGTCAGCTGGTGCATTACTAGATGTGAGTCAATGAGACCTGGAGAAGAAAAACATGGTCAGAAAGAATTCAAAGTATCAAGATCGGAAATAACGAGAATTTCTGGGAAAGAATCACGATAACTTAACAATTCACTAGCCAAAAATGTTGAAAATCATAAAATAAGTCTCACCGATACCTACATTGAATTAAAAATGACAGATGATAATTTAACATATACCTACATACTCAAATCTCATTTTAATCAATACTTTCTATATCTTGTATTGCTGGATTAGAACAAACAATAAAATGGGTAGGTATAGATCTAAAAATAATTTTAAAAACTATTGTTTCTATTTAAGAATATTTGCTAATTTCTTGAAAGTCTTCCATAACCCACAATTTTCTGATATAAACTTTGAATTTGTTTCATGAAACAGCTAAGAAGCAAGACCGTATATTAATTATTTCGTAAATTTGGATCTATATAACATTGAAACACTAAATTAGAATCTTGATAATTTATTATTGATAATATTTCTTACCTGGCTGTTTCAATTCATTGGGAATGATACAACGGACGAAGTGAGGTTGAGTGGATCTCAAGGTGGCCATCAAGTTGTTCAATTGTTCCTGTGGGTATTTCAAAATCATAATTTTTAGTATAAATACAGTCGGTACATAAAATATTTACTTTTTTGAGATTTGAAAAAAATAAGTTACTTTGGTTTATAGATATGAGAAAACTTTTGTAAAGCAAACATGAATTTTAGTCTTAAAAATATGGAAAATGAAACTACGCAATACTGAAAAGCAATTAAAATAAGAATTTTATATTTACAATACAATTAAATTATAATTCAAGTGAATAATAACGAATTTGAAATATTTTACTTGGTGTTGTTTGACAAAAAAAGTGGGAAGAAAAAAGGTGCTGAGAATTAGTAAAAAAATACAACAAAAAGGTAAATCAGTATCACAAATCCAAAACCTCTTGACGTACTGAGAACAATTCCATTGAACAAAATAATTTCTGATATAAATATGATAAGGAGAACAATATCGAAAGCAATATTGCATGGCACAAGATACAAAAACGAAAAAATTTAGCAAACGTTCTGGTGTTCGTCAGAGGTGAGGATGTTATTACTTACTGAAGAATTGAGGAATCTACCAGGAAACCACACGGGACATTTCACTATTATGAAGTGTGGTGACGTCCTTTGTATAGAATCAGAACATTCCAGTATGGTTTATTGTAATATTATTATATAAGGTTTTAGTTATTTTGTTAATTACTGTCGGACCGAGATGGGCCGTAGGTTTATCATCTTCTCTATGAAATGGAATTCCATGAGACTCGTTGAACTATTCCACTTGTGTGGATTTACCAAAATGATACAATTATAGTGATAACACAACATATACTAAGTGTAGTATAGGGCAAAACAAAACAGAAAATAAAATGTGCGATAGGTGTCCTTTTCAAGGCTTAATTTAACATTTTAATATGCAAACACATAAATTTGTAAAGAAAAAATTTGATCTCAACACCTCATGTGCGGACGACAAAAAACAATTAGGTATAAGTTAGATCTACGTCTGATGTTATTGTTATTGATGGTAGGTATACGTGAATACTATGTGTGTATCTTTACTGGTAAAACAACATATAGAGGATATTTTTTTTATTGTGGACTCGATTATGCTTAGTATTATGATGGACTCCAAAGCCAGATGGTGCTGATCTGATACCATGATCCGATCTATATGGGTCTGCAAACTGGATGCTGTGAAATAAAACTAATCACTGACCTTGTAGGCTGAAGATACTGTAGCGAAACCGCCTCCCTTCTTACCGCGTCCACCTAAACAAAAATACCACGAAACATGGCAATTTAGAACAGGCAAACAAATTTTGTCCCCTTTCTTACTTTACCGTCGGTGAGTTGATGGATCGGATGATTGTGCGTAAGATGCGTTAGTACAAAGTGAAAAGTTATTTGTGAACAGTAAGAAGAAGACGAACAGAACTGTGAGGAAGTTGAAAGAGGGAGAGCAGTCATGGGTATATAGAAGGATAATATTGTTGAACATAGGCGGGAATGTTGGTGTTAGTTGAAGCGAATCTAAAGGTGGATAAAGGTAAGCGAAGCCAACATATTCCAATCGTTTCATTCCTGGAGGTTGGAGGTTCCGTTGAAGCGTTTGACTGACCAGTACCATGTATTAGGCCAGTATTTAAATGGAATTACCTTGTACAAGGAAGACACGGTCTGGAAGGCAGATCCCTTGGCACGCTTAGCTCCTGTAGTCATCAAGTCACGAATTATTCACTTATAGCAAATATTTGATCAAAAACAATGACACATTGTTTGTTTTGATCGCGACTCTTTTTTTAAGGAATTGCTCAATAGGGAGGATCAAGGTACAATTTAGTTCAATGGATGAATTTGGTCTGAGGTCGATATGGGGTATTAATTCAACAAATCTACTTTAATGTGGTGAATGATTTTATTATCCATCCAGATTGTGGAGGTTTGTTTTTAATTTATTGTAAGGGGTCAACAAAAGTTCATCACAGACATCGATGTGGATTTTTAAACAGGTCAGTCCAGAATCAGTTTTGAGGATTTTTACTGATTGGTTTAAATATATACATTTCTTCAACCAACTCAATAAAACATTGTCAACTGTGTCCCCAATAAAATTTAAAATATTTTATTTATGGTGTTTTTGAAAAGATGCATTAATAAATTTGAATAAAAAAATACATAATGAATTTAAAAAAGTGTCTGTAATTTTATCCATATTAGGTTTAAAAGATAATATTTTGTGATCAAATAAAAACCTTAAGGGTCGTATTACGGGAGTTATTTAAGAATGTTGTAAGAAAAAGTTGAGGTCCCGTAAGCAGTATTCTCGCAGTACGGGATCTTAACTTTTACTTACATTTTACTCAAATAACTCTTGTAATACGACCCTATATAATTAATAGATAATACGAAAATAAAAATAATGATTTCTTAAAATATGTATATATGTATGTTTACAGTATGTATTCTGTTTTGAAATATCAGTAGAATACTTATCATTACAATTTAATATTCTTTGTTTTCGTATTTTTTTAGGAAATTTAATGTATCCACTAATGGAAATTATATAATATTCAAAGTATATTTAATGGTAGAACTTCTATATGAAAACTTGAAAAATATATTTCTTCCAAGGTGCAACCCTTTGATGCGGAAGAACCTCCATTTTTGATCCCCAAGATCTGAAAGAAGTATTTAATATTGACATTTTTTCTTTTAGGGTTATGTAACGTCTTTCTTACCCTTTCCACCAGCAGCCTCCTGGCCACCAGACTGTCCAGGGTGATCAGCGAAGATTTCTACCAACAGTTTGTTCTGTCCCTTCTTGAACTGGTCAACAACGGTGTCGTTCAAGGGATCCTTGTTCTTTTCAAGCCATCCTGTGATGTTGTAGCCGACCTGTACCAGAAAAAGATTATCATGGTCAATATTAGGTACTTACATATTTGATAGACACTCATATTTAATGAAGCCAAAAATATAGAATATACCATATCTTAGCGTTTCGTGATTTTTGCAAAAAAAAAGTAAACTACTTATAACAAAGAAATTACGAAAGTTAGTTTCAACTTGGTAATAAAAAAGTCTTAGAAATAACTTAGTTATTTTTGATACTGTAAATAGTAAACTTTTCTTACATTTCCGGCATAATGGCCAATGGCGAAGTTAGCGGGCTGGCAACCTGGCTTTGGTGGTTTGGGCTTCAAGAATGGAGCAGACTTGCCCAAGTGGTTGTTGTTCAACTTCTCTTCAAAGGTTTTGTCCGTGGCTTTGGGGAACATAGACTCTTCCTCAAGGATGGAGAGGATACCCATGGGCTAGTTTTGGGGATATCAATTTTAGAAGATTAGTTTTGTGGCCAACTTAAAAGAAACGATATTAATAAAACACGTACTCTTAAAAATCTACAAATATTAAGATATATCTATAATTAAAAGTAAAGACTTTTTGATTCTACATTCATTCTGTGCGATAGGCCTATTTCGCCTTGTTAGGGCATTAACTAGATTATATGCTAGTTAATGTCCTAACAAGGCGAAATAGGCCTATCGCGCAGATTAAAATTAATGTAGTATCAAAAAGTCTTTACCTTTAATAATACATATAACTTATAATGGAATTCTATCAAATAAAAATTTCGTTGATAATTAATCTACAAATATTATTTCACTAGATCTTATACATATTTCACATGGACGAATCTAACTATAAAGTAATGCAGCATTTTGTGGAAGTAAAAATCAATAGAAATTACAATCTTTGTTTTCACTATTTTACGTCTAAGCGTTCTTAAGACGTCAATTTTACAGTTATAGCTATTTGATTTCATAGCGTGTCAAAAAATGTACAATAAAATATTATATTACAAATAACATTACGAGAATAGCACAAGCTACAAAATTAATGGTTAAAAATGTGCAAATAGCACTGAGTTTGTAATTACTGATTTAATAATGCATTCAATGCTTATGCGTCAATAATAGAACGTTTAAAAGATTCAAAGACTGATGGGTCCATGTGAAAATTTCGCCCTTTACGTTCCACTAAATAACATATTTAGTATTTTAACAAACAAGCTATTTTAAATTATGTTCCAATTATGTACATAAAAAAAATTTGAAAGCAAACATGTCCAAATTTTTAATTATATTTTGAAATAGTTTAATTTAATTGTAAGATAAGTAATTGTTAAGAACCAAAATAAAGGACAAAAATTAATAATATTAAAATTAAAATTATTTTTAAGATAAAAAAAATGATTTATTTCATCGTTTTGGTGATACTTAAATTGGAAGTAATAGAATATCATTTATTTTAGTTCATTACTTAATTGCTCGCAAGATTCTAATTTTTTTTTTAGTTCATTACTTAATTGGTCGCAAGATTCTAAAATTTTAAAATGAACTAGGAAAATTGAAACTAAAGACAAAAACTCCCTGAACATTATGGGCCTTACTTACTATTTATAATACGAGTTTAATCCAATGCTAAGTCAGTTTTGGCCATACAAAAAACTGGGTAAGTATCAGCTTAAACCTAAATTAAAAATAGTAAGTAAGGCCCTATATGCTTAAGCTTGTAAACATCCGGTTTTCGTATATCCGATAAACACTAAATTGCATTTGACATTCTTAAAAATCAAATAAAGATAATTTGTTTCCACCTATTTTGAAGACGACACATAATATGTGTTGATCTAAGCGAAATTCTTAATCAGTTATAAGGAAACCGGGTGTTTGTATTACAGGCTCAAAGATTCATAGGATATTTTATTTTATTTTCCAAACACTACAGTTAATGACTATGGTTATATTTACTACTAATAGCGTTTTACATTTTTGCCCAAAGTATTTTTTAAACTGCAGCTATAAATAATTTTGACAAAATTGGTGAAATAAAATTGACGAGAGGATCTGATGTGTAAAAATACGAAGAAAGGAAACAATGGAATATTCTAGAAAAGATACATAATGCATAAAATGCACAATGTATATACACAATCACAAATACTAGTTAGGAAAATGAGACAAATGATTTTCATTTTTATCCAGCAATATGAAGAATACAAGGACAAGTTGCCACAAATAGGTGATTAAAAAAACTTGGATTATAGACGATTACAGCTTGTCAAAGCAATGAAACACTAGAAATTTCAAAATTATTAAAACTATATTTTTTCGACTGATTTCATAGTAAGCAAAAACGTACAACGCTATTTTTAAAACAAGTATTTTTTTAACAGTTAGATTCTACTTTTACTGTGCTATTAGAAAAATAGCCAAGCAAAAGCTTACCTTCGGCAATACCATCAGTCTAGAAAGAAGACGACCAGCGAACCCAAGACGAAGCGTAAGAACAAAGCTTTAGTCATGCAAACACAGCAGGAAATATAAACTAAGATTATTTAATCTAACAAAAGATATCTACGTGGCCTTAGTCGACTGGTTTTGCATTAAAACATTCGCGGAAGAGTTCAACAAAAGAGATTCATTCTTTTTATGTACAGTTTTATCTCAGAGTGGTTAACTTGGATCATGACTTAACAACGAATCATCTCATAAAAACAGATCGCAAATTTACAAGAAAAATTCCAATGCGTGTTTCTGTTATTCATGTTTTGGATATTTACAACAAAACATTCTCCTGGTTTTATTAATAGTTTGAATAAAAACGCCAACAATACTACAAATCATTTTATAAAAATTTAAACACTACTGAAGGATCGCAACGAAAATCGAAACACTATAAATTAATGTTCATTATTCTAGAATAATAGTTCACAGACTCAATCGGTTCAGACTCAAAACATTTCCATTCTCTATTAAAAGATAATATAATTTGGATGCTTCCAGGCAATATTATTCTGCACTAAAATGCAGTGTATTTATTATTGATATGACAATATCTACTTCAAAGGTTGTTATGAGTCCAAGTTCGTCGTATAATTATTTAGATACCTTTTCGATTAGATCGATCGTCGGTTGGAGGTCCAGTCCAAAATCAATAAACTGCCATTCGATTCCTTCTCTCTCGTATTCCTCTTGTTCTAGCACGAACATGAAGTGATTGAAATATTGTTGCAGTTTTTCGTTCGTAAAATTGACGCAAAGTTGATTAAAACCGTTCGACTGGCCAACCGAACGGGTGTGGGGAACAATAACAAACAGACACAACACAACAAAATACATGAAATCTATATATTATAATATCTGGACAAAAGGTGAATACTGAGTATTAGTGGATATTGGACGACATATAATTATTAGACAAAGTATGGTAAACACATCATGTCATATAAAAAGCGACAGTTATTATTAGATAATCAACGTTGAAGTTTCCTGTTTGAGATAAAACAACAAATTGCAATTTCGGAAACAGGGAAACAGAAACACATCACAACAAACGCGGGATAGGCAGTAATTCGCTTCGACAGTTCAACAATATCATACGATCGAGCTATTTTATTTTATTATGTTCGTAGAATTTCTATTCGATTACGTTTTGAACTGATGAAATGTCGTAGCGAAGTAGTGATAGGCAAAGCCTCGTCCATTTTCGGCCGCCAGCCGCCATCTACCTTTTCAATAAGGTCAATGCAATTTTGGAGATCCATGCCAAAATCAATAAAAGTCCATTCGATGCCCTCGCGTTTGTACTCTTCCTGCTCAAGTACAAACATGTGGTGGTTGAAGAATTGTTGTAGTTTCTCGTTGGTGAAGTTAATACACAGCTGCTCGAAACCGTTGTACTGCAGGATACACGAGGGGGACAATCACAGTTAGTCACAAATATAATGTTCAACATTTCATTTCCATATGAAATTAATCATTATTAGGATTAAAAACAACAAGACACAGTTGCGATGACTCGCACTGTAATGGTACAACAACAATTAGAATCACAATGGATAAGGTGGGTGGTAAAATGTCAGGGGATAATCACATTTGGAACATATAGGTTACAATTGTCAACAATGTTTTATTGGACGTCACATTTTCAAACAAATTGATGGGATACACCATTCACGTTTCCATACAGGTACACAATTCGATGCGATTACTCGGGACTCAACGTTGGCGTTAGGTTATGGACGTCAATAACAGTTTAACAGATACGTAGAGACAGGACGATACAATATGACTGGCACATGACGATCTCACAAAGACGGGCAAACCTTCATGGACATCACGACGTTGAAGTTGTCTCGAGTCCGTAGTGATATTTACCTTCTCAATCAGATCAATGCACGCGAGCAAATCCATGCCAAAATCAATGAAGGCCCAATCAATGCCCTCTTTCTTGTACTCTTCTTGCTCAAGTACGAACATGTGATGGTTGAAGAATTGCTGAAGCTTCTCGTTGGTAAAGTTGATACACAGTTGCTCGAAACCGTTGTACTATTTTGGTGTGGGTTTTGTGTGGGAAAAGTAAAAGATATTCAACATTATTTAAAGTCAGGGATATTTGTACAAGTAGTTTGCAAAAAAAAATCTATGTGTAATTTGGTGGTTGGGATCGTGTTTTTAGGTTGTTATCACAGTTCATAGTGATTTTTGGTTATACAATATAGTAGTTCAGGATCCAATTGTCTCAATTTATGGACCTTTGTGGGTACTCCTTCGAGAGTGATATTGTTTATTTAGTGAGGTAGTGAGGGGGGTTTGCGAAATAAAACATGCTTATTAATAAATTTTACCATCAACAACCTTACGTTGAAATTTTGGTGGCGTCATCCGATTTACCTCGACCGTGATTGAGTTATTTCTGACCATGTGTTACATGTTAGTTACACCCAATAGTCCACGTTGTTGACCCTCGAAAATACCTTTTCGATAAGATCAATGCAAGCGAGTAAATCCATTCCGAAATCAATGAAAGCCCATGTGATTCCTTCCCTTGTATATTCTTCTTGCTCCAGTACGAACATGTGATGGTTAAAGAATTGTTGCAACTTTTCATTTGTGAAGTTAATACAAAGCTGCTCAAATCCATTGTACTAGAATTTCATTAAATGTTATATTAGTATGTATTCAACGTTGTTTTTTCGAGTTTGTCGCCAATTGATCCATACCAATTTCCGCGTGTTTTCTTTTCATTATTATGATCATGTTAGGTCTCTCTGAATATGTGTAACATTTATAAATAATGTCCATTTTTATTGGTGAGTATTCGATTTGAACCAGTAGAAGTTAAATGATTCTAATGGTTATAATTATTGTATTATGGATCTTTTTTGTTTTCGACATTTATGTAAGTTATCGACTGGACCTTAGTATAAGACAATAACAGGACATCAACATAATATAGAAAATTAAGATTAAAATATTATTTTATTTAGTTCATTGTTGAATTATCACCTACATATATCATCATTAATAGTTAATTATCAATTTGTGTTGAGATTGTGTATTTATGTACTTCTGTAAATAAAATATTTGAGTCGAAATTCATACGTATAAAATAAAATTTATTATAAATGAACTAATTGTATTTTAATGAGAAAATAAACTTATAAATGATTGAAAAGTTTCAATAGAAAAAATATAATTTTTAATCGACCCATCAACGAGTATAGACATATTTGATTTTTACAATTAGTTCAATTATTGACATAATAAAATGTTCCTGGAAAAAAAATTCAAGTCAAAATTTATCGAGAGTATTTCGTTATATTAAATTGAATTTGTTGAATTGAATTGAATTGTATCTAAAATTTAAACTATTTGTTTTTTTTAATTAATTTACGTGTTTGATAAATAAACTTAAAAAAAACTGTATCATTAATTTCAATTGACTGCCCAAAAAATATATGTTGGCTTATTGAGAATATTATAATTTCAAAGTTGATTTTTAAAAATACCTACTTTGCTTTGAAAATTTTTCAAAAATTTCAAGAACGATTAAAAAAAAAGTCAATGTAAAAAACAAATAGCCAAAAGAGATTTTTTGTATTGATATTTTGTTGATGTTGAATAGATTCATTTGATACTCACGTCGAAGATTTCGAAACCAGCAATATCCAGTACACCGATGAAGTGCTGCCTCTTCTGCTTGGTGTCTAGGGTCTCGTTACACTTCTTGACGAGCCACTTGAACAGCCTGTCGAAGATACCCTTGCAGAGGGCACCTACGGAGTTGGCCACCTGATCCTTGTTCCTACCCTGGGTCACGAACTCGTTACCGACCTTGATGCGGGGCTTCAGCAAGTTCTTGTAAAGATCAGCGCAGTCGACGCCCAACAATTTGGCAACGCGCTCACCCTCCTGTGAATCGTAATAATATTATCAATTTCAATACCTACAGAAAATTTTGATGAAAATTTGTTGTTTCCTGCAAAACTTAGATATTTCAGAAATCGTTTCTTAATTCCTGCACCCTTTTATATCTGTTCAGTTTTTTCAGCTAATAAATTATTTTAAACAATTTATAAATATTTTATTTTAAAAATATTTTATAATGTATGGGTTCTTCGTTGGATCTTTAGCAATATACAATGAACCACAAAGAAACAAAATAAAATTAACTTTGTATGTTGGATTTCACTTATTAAAAATTACAACAAATGAATAATGTTATGTTTTATAAATGAAAATTGCTGCTATGGCGGTTGAAGAATTAAAATTTTTATTACTACTGTAATCCATAATGCTACAGACGATAAGTTTAAAGATCTCATTAAATCGAAAATTAATCTGTGATTTCAAATTAAGGGTTCGATGATTAAGAAAGTATTATTACCTCTGTGCCATCAGCTTCAGCCTGCTCTTCACGACCCCTCTGTTTGAACTTCATGCCACCCATGTGCATTACACTGGCTGTGATCTTGTAGACGTCATCCTTTTCTTCTTGGGTGAAACCCAGAATGTCGAAGGCTTGCTACACCCCCCCAAAAAACAATTCATTAGCACAAGAAAAAATGGATCATCAGATATTTTTTTTTAACATAAAATATAATGAGGATTTAATACAACATAATTTTAAAACATGAATTTATCGATAATTTCAACAAATTAATTATAAATAATAAGTATCTTGGAAAAATCATTAAATTAGAAAAAAACACACAGAAAATCATTAAAGTCACAACGTGACAATAATGTTTATAAATGAATAAATAATTTGGTTGAAAGGAAATTTAAAAAGTATCAAAGCTGTTAACTTACCCAGGCAAAATACATTTACAGATATCAAGATAAAATTAAAAACATGTTATTGTTAAAACAAAATTTTATAACAAACAACTCGTGTTAGTAAATACAAGCAGCTGAGTAGTACCATTGCTCGTACAAGACAATAAGGACCTTCTAAGAATTCCAGATATAACGTATACAACACATTTTAAACTCAAAAGTTTTCATTTTGAGTTGACTGTTTTGGAGAATTTTTTTTTACCAAACTAACAACTTTTACTCTACATGATTTTTCAAGCATACTCCTCATAATTTCAGTTTTCACATTGAATTTGAGGATGTCAGGGGTTGTCTCTTAAACTTTATCGACCATAATCATCTCAACTTTCTACACAATCTACATAATTGTTTTCAACTGGGAAATCATTGGAACATTGTTACTCGTTTTGATTAGAAACTCGTCTACTTATTCCATTAAGTATACAAGATTTCTATGCGAAAATTATTTGCTTTTCAAACGAGTACCAAAGCTTCAAACTATATTCGTGCACTAAATGATGGAACAAAATAATAATAAAAGGATGGAAATTCATTTCTCGTCGCATATTCTTTATACGAGAGAACTGTATGTATACTAAAAATACAGGACACAGGTGATTGATATAAACATAACATACAGAGACAATCTAATAATAATTTCAAATGTTCAAAAATATAACACTAAATGATTGCTACAGCAAAATAGATCACTTTGCAAAACGACAGGAAAACCAAGGGTTCCAATTGCACCATTCCTCATGGGTGTTGAAACTATTGCGACACCACGTCTTCTTTAACTTACATCTGTCAGAGCACTTTCTTCTGAGTCATCCATACTGGGAATTGTGACCTTACCCTGGGAGACATTGTAGTAGTCGTAGATATTGTCGGACAATAGACATTTGCCTTTCGAGAAACAAAACAAAAGAACCGTATTAATTGTGCGACTCATACCAAAACTCTGATCGGTGTGGGTGAGGGAATAAAACATTATTATTGAGTCAGTGCTGGATGTGCAGATGATAATTGTTGCATCTCTCGTCTATTGACCGGAAACGCTCTCCTGTGGGGATAAAATTAATAATATCGCAGGTGACAGTGCAAAAGTCAACATCATACTTACACACAAAACTCGTTGCGGATGATTATTTTGACCGAGATAGCCGCCCAATTAAATCAAACTACGCAACTGAGAGTCAATGGACTATGGGAAGGAAATCAATATGAAAATAGCAGGAAGAATGACTTCTTTCAAAATTTTAGATGAACTTTAGAAATTAATCGTGGAACTGACTGGATTTTCCCATAGTCCATTATACTCAGTTGTTACAAAAATAATAGTCCAGCTGTTAAAAAGAAACAGCTGGTTTTGGCAGAACAAACACGATAGACATCGTCAAATTTACAGATTTGTTCGATGTATGTATGTATGCAGCTGGTACGACGTTGACTTTGGTATATCGTGCTCTACACATGTGCTAGTAAGTAGAGTTGTGCGCACCCAACTACCATCAAAAAGGTGTTGTCTACATCGGGGAGGATTTTGTCCTGTGCGATTCTCTATTGAAAGCGTTGTTGTGCTCTTCCGTGCGCAAGTTGTGGCGTGCGCAGAGCTTTGCCAAACCAAGCGTCGGGCGGGGAGCGACGGAACGCCTCCAATGACCAGCAATTGTGTTCGCCGTTTTTTTGTATTTTTACTTTCGCAAACATGACTTTGTTACTAACGCACGATCGAATGACGGTTGATACAATTCGAAAAGTGATTCATTACACGCGACTCGTCCCAAAAACGCATAATATTTTGCAGTTTTAAATGTACTTATATTTATATTTTCCGTCCTCGCTTTGTCACATTTGTCATATAAGCCGATAAAAAGAAAAAAATTGGAATCAATTGTTTAAACTGAATCTCAAATCCGTTTGAATAAACCCTCTTAGCAAGTTAATTCGTATTTAAATATTGAATTCAAATTAAATAATTAAGACATGAAGTAAATTGATATAAGTAATTAAGAAAATTTAGATGGGAATGATGTTAATAAAATATCGACGGAATGAAAATCAGTAAACAATATAGCAGTCAGAAGTGCCACTTGAGTGCGGAGGCGCGCCGGCGCATCACCGCCGCGTCGCGTACCGTCACTTACGTCAGTTGCGTCAAATTCCAGGCCGTCGTTAACTCCAGGGATTCGAGTCTTACCCTGGCATATGAACGGATATTCACTGATGCGGTTGGATAGCAAAGTCACCTCTGCGAACGCCAAAAAATAAAATGACTCAAATGGAACTGAATCTCGTCACATTATTGGCAAACGTACCCATTGCATCTCTGAAACTTCAGAGATCTTAATTTCATTTTTAATCCTGTTTTTGAATTAAATAAAGGCATAGAGTACTCTGAAATCTCCAATGATGTATCCAACAACCAAATGTGACGCTATATGTGTTGAAGGTTTCTTTACCGCAAATAACACAACTGCCGATATTTTCACAGAGGAATGGTTCCATCGCTCCTTTACCCTAACAAGTAAAAGCTAAACAAGCAGCACACATAATAACAATCAGTTTTTAACAAAAGTATACATAAACTACATAAATACCTAACAGAAATGTGTAAATCTGGTGAATCGTTTAAATGTTGACTGTAGTGATTATGAAATTAGGGGCATATAATGAACATTTAAAAACAACTACGAAAAACTATTGATGTTAATAAAGGAAAATTGGAAATATATTTGTTAGAGTGTTATAAAGAGGAAATAGAAAGGAAAAGTCAGACAGAGTAAGCTTGCGGTACGTCATATTTCCGCAATGGTATCGGTGACAATCGTTCGATCGTCAATACGCTTTGTGAGAACAAGTGGATTCAATTTATCCACAAAAATGTCAAGATTACATTAAATATTTACGCTCTTTGAAAAGGTGAATTTTCAAGAGACAATAAGAGATCCTTGAGTAATCACAGAAACTAGCAGATTTATTGATACGCCATCGAAAGCTGCATCAAAAATATTCACTCGAAGCGATTTGCACACAATACTTGAATTAATTTTGAGGGTGCGGTCAGTCAGCTAATTCCGCACTTACATCGGTAACCAGCATTTCTTCGTTGTCATCCACGCTGGGAATTGTCGTTTTACCCTGGGACACGATGTGGTAGTCGTAGATGTCGTTGGACAACAACACAAGCTCTACAGAATACAGCAAATGTCATATAATTTGCTGTTATTACTCTAAAGCCCTATTATTTTTATGCATAATATTTTAAAATAATAATTATACAATAAATTGGAAAGAGATAGATCGAGTAAAAATAGATAGATTGGCTTGGGAAAGCTTTACTAAACACTTTTTGTGTTTAAAGTCTCTGCGGTTTGCACACAAAACTTAAGTCAATTTTGAGAGTGCGGCCCGTTGTAATATTTCCGCACTTACGTCGGTCGTATATGTCGTTGGACAACATTACAAGTTCTGGACAATGTTATACACATAGTAGGTTATTCAAAGAGGGTTTTTACCAATATTATGAATAATTATTAATCATATGGGTGTGGTTTAAGTTTTGGGATCACGATTATATGTATTATTTATGTCTATTTGTATCAAATGTTGCGTTTATAAAGTATTATGTTTTTAAATGATCAAAGCAGTGTAAGATGAATAAATTAATGAAGTGCGTTTAGTCTCACAGTTGTTCCGCACTTACATCAGTAACACACATTTCCTCATTATCATCGACACTGGGGATTGTGGTTTTCCCCTGGGATACGATGTGGTAGTCGTAGATATCGTTTGACAACAGACAAATTTCTATGGGGTTATAACAAAGAAAGTTAGAAAATATTCTCCGGTAAAACAAAATAAAATACAGTATCAATATAGGATGGATGATGACAGTTTGTATATTTGATTGACAATTCGATTATATATCTTGGAGATATAGCTTTATATGATCGAAGACTGTGGAGAGCCTATTGATTGTGTGTACTTTGAAAATTGTGCATACATTCCATCAACGAACTCGCTGGACACAATTAAAACATGTCTGTAACTCATTGCATTCAGAATGGCATTTTTGGTAACATACTTTTTTGCTCATCGTATATGCTGACAATGACCATTTTATAAATGTATTCAAGATTCACACTGAACGCAGACAAAAAGTAACTAATCTGAGACTCACGTCTGTGTCTATTGAATATTTACCATCAACATTAGTAATAGTTGTTTGATGTGGTATACAAAGACATTGTTGGTCATGATTGTCTTATGTTTATACTTGTAAAAGTATTCATTTAATTTGGGTGCACTACTCTATAATCAACAATTTGCATTATGTCTACTTGTGAATTAAACAATACTGTTATGTTATTCAAATCAATACAATGTGTATGGTTGTATGTGTTTGTATATGTGAATAAAACATAATGTGATACTTATGTGATACAGCTAAGATAGTGTGTATAGCAATAGTTGGAAATGAATAGATTTAAAACATAACAATATACAAATCAGACCTACAACAAAATACTAAAGAATATGTAAATCAAATTTACTAGGTTATTTCGCATCTATTGCAGTTGATGTGCATAGGATTGCGAAAAAAACTTTGATAGTATTCAAATCAAGGTTTCGATACAACTAAATATACTAAAGTTGCAAAAATTTGTCAAGCGTATTTAGATAATAATTTTCAAATTAAAGCTAGAAAAGTTTCCAATTCATTACTCAGAAACGATACAAGCGCCACATACAATTTAGCGTATTGGGTTTTGTAGGATTATTCCCAATCTCCCCCTAAACAAATGTTGAGAGGATATCAGCTTGATGCAAACCTGAAAGTGTCTGTCAAATAAAAGCATTTTGGGTTGAGTACTGTTACCCAATAAGTTACAAGGTCTGCCCTTCAGGTTTTAGTTAACTTACATCTGTTAACTGACACTCCTCTCCGTCATCCATACTAGGGATAGTAGTCTTTCCCTGAGATACGATGTAATAATCGTATATGTCGTTGCTCAACAAGCAAATTTCTAGGGATTTCACCATAAAATACATTAGCAACTGCATAAATCATTGTATACATAAACATCACAATACTTCGATCGAATCTCCACCCCTTGATTGCATCTGTCTTCCTTCTATGCTCCAAATAAACTTAACATCTAACATATAAATTTGAATCGAACATAAATAGTTTTTCAAGTTTTAAGGAATTCTTATAAAAAAAACTATTATTTGATTGAGAGAAGAATCCTGTACTGAAAAACTGTTTATATTGCAATCTACAGAATAAAAATTAACAAGAAAAAGTAAAGAATAATATTTGAAAGTACATTTTTTGGTTTTTATTCTTTTTATTTTGTTTTAGGAGCTGCTGTCAATCAAGTCCTTTTGTTTTATTTTGTGTTGTACATATTATCATGTAGCAACTCAATAATGTGTTTAACACGAAACCAGCAGTAAACTAAAATAATTCAAGTAGAATTGTTTTAATTTAAATCTTAGAGAAAGAAAAAATAACGTAAATTTAATATTTCGATATAATTTTTTTGTTTTATATACATATTTGTTTTAGTTTCCATATAAGAAAATAATATTTATACCAAAGTGATTCAAAGAATATTCTGTGACTTCATTGTCTCAACCAAAATGATTGGATTTAAAATTTTTCTACCTTAATATTGATGTTTATTTTAAGGTTTGAACCTGTAGGGATATATCTTAAATAAAACCTGCATACCTTTCAACCCTTCGACGGCACCAGACATCATCTGGTAGAAGATGTGGTAAGAACGCTCAAGAGACTGTTGGGAGATGACACGAGCTTTCTCTAGCAGATCTGGAAGATACAAGATTGAATTAATATCAGAAGAATTAAAAAAAAGTTAATGTGATTGATGAATTTTACACAAAATTTATTTATAATCAATTAAAAATTCCAAATTAATAAGTTGAGACTCTATAAAATGTGTACTTTATTGAATCCCTGCGGAACACCAAAATGAAAAGTATAATTGATTAAAAATTTATCTTAATATTTGATTTACTGTTGAATATTGGAAATTCAAAATTTCTGAAAAAAAATAAGTGTGCAAAACTTACAAGTTTCGATATCGGCACCAGCCAGTTTTCCTGATGGACCGAAGTGAATACGGATGAATTTACCCTGTTCAGAGAAGAAAATGTTGCCTTATATTATATTGAACAAGTTGATGAAGTTAAATTTGAATATACAATTGATATTTCAACTGCTAACAAATATAAGTATGGTAAAACTTGAATTGACTTACGAAACGAGAAGAGTTGTCGTTACGGACGGTCTTAGCGTTACCAAAGGCTTCAAGAACGGGGTTAGTTTGTACGACTTGATCCTCAAGATTACCCTTCTTCTGGTTGGGGTCTTCCTTCTTTGATGACGACGCACCGACGGTGGCGAAGTACGCAATTACTTTCTTCGTGTTTTCAGTCTTACCGGCACCAGACTCTCCGCTGTGGGTTAAAATAAATCACTTATTAGTTTCAAAGAACATCCCGCAACACTCATCAAATAAAGATTTTTCGTGGGGATCAATCAAGTCGACGTAATTTACCTAGATTCATGAAATAGTTGGTTTCGTAGGATTTAATTTAAATGTATCTTTTTTCAGATACAAAATATATTCCATATACTGAGGTATAATTATTTTGTGTAGAATTATTCGATTTTTTTTCGAGAAGAATTAATTTCTTCAATTAGTTATGTTTATATAAAAAAAAAACTCATTACAAATTTAAAAATGCATCATATTTTTATTATTCCTGCTCATGTATAATTAAAATGGTCCATAAATTACAGAAACTTCTCTTAAAAAACAAATTAGAAACTTAGCATATAAAAATATGCAAAAACAAATAAAAACTGATTGGAATAAAATGTTGAGTGACTTCGATGATCAACACAATTTATAATAGATGATCTTTCCGGCAATACCAGAGACAAGATTGATAATGACAATGTTTGAGAGAAATAGACATAATATTGAAAACTTTCTTCGAATACATATTGAATTAAAGAATTCTATGAAATTTGAGGCAAATCATTTAAAGAAATCGTAAATAAAGATTTGCTCTGAGAATATGATGATTTTTCGGATTAAAAAAGATATATGAACATCAAATGTGGAAGGAATGTACCTCATGATGGGGTTGGTAAAATTTGATTAAGTATATTTAATTTTAGATACTAACGTAATCAACATAGACTGGTTCTCGTGGTTGGTCAACATGTTGACGTAGGCTCCGTCAGAGATGGCGAAGATATGTGGTGGTACTTCTGTTCGCCTCTTGCCTCTGTAGAGCTTGGCGCATCTCAGTGTGTATACGGGGAACCTCTTGTAAGGGTTGATAGCGACGCAGAAAAGGCCGGAGTAGGTCTGTTCAATGGTACAAGTCAAAAATTATCAATAAATTTGTTAAATACATTGTTCGATAACGAGTGATTTTTTATAATTGAGTTTATCCAGGGCATAAATCACCCTTATTATAGAGTGAATTGCCTGGACTATAAAGATATGAGTTTTTGAATCGACAGATTCGTTTTTACAATAAATAATCTATAATTGACAATTTTAAACGATTCGTTGATTTATGAGATTTTGTACATTTTGAAAACCACAAAACATTAATTTTGAAAGTTTCTTTTCAAAAATTTTAAATAATGGAAATTTATTTTCCAAATAAATATTATGTACTTATAAACTTTAGGACATATATTATGTAATTGCAAAAAAAATACATAGCAAATACGTTATTTATTATGGAGAAAAAGAAATCCAATCACTCGATTTTTTACACAGTCGATAAACAACATATTAAAGGAAATATTTTTAGAACCAGTTCTATCAGATTTTTAATATTTCCATTTTTCACTCGATGATACCAGCTTAGTTAAAACATCTTGTTCATTTCAATGTTTTTGATTGTTTTATTTCTGAGCTGATTTCATATAAACGAAAGATCTATGTCAAATTCTGAATTAATGATACACAAACAAAACATATCTCGGCAAACAAACAAAAAAAATATGAAAATATCTCATTATTAACGATGATTTAGAATTTGACATAGATTTCGCAATCAAAACACAATGAGATGTTTAAAAGCGTACAAATGAAACTGTGGGCGGTGAAAAATTACACCTTACATTTATTAGAGCAGTTCTATTATCCATAAAATCACATGTTTACACACAAAACAAAAATTCACCAAACTTAGCAGTCTGTGCTTCATCGGTGACCAAAAACGAGTAGGTATATAATCTGCTCTATAAAAAGCTAAGAAAGTATAGAATGAATAATGGAGATGGATAGAAAACGGGGGTATTGCAGTATTCATACTTTCCCGCATGGATGCTCTGAAAATTTTAGGATATTCAACATCAACCAAAAAACTGCTAGCACAAGTGCAATTTCGATGATAAATGATTTAATATTATCATCTTTAAATGTAACATTTGTAGGTTCGGTTGGTACAAAATTGTTTCATATATATATGTTGATAGTTCTTTGGTTGAAGTCTTTTTGTTGAAAAAAATGCACATAAAAGAAACTCCATTAGAACAGGAACATTGCGCCTGTCCGTGGGGCGTGGGTTTTCCTGTAGACCAAAGTGTCCGCTTTAGTAGCAAGGCATAAAATAAGGAAGAAGCTTTGGATAAACAACCAAGAGGTGTTAATTTTATTAGTGTTTTAATGGAAATGTGGTGTCCATTTTGTTAGTGTTGATCCGAAATCGCCAAATGTAAGGGCAACTTTGAAAATACGGGATGTATGATATTCAGTAGGATATTTTTATCATTTTGCATTCCACTATGACTTCAAGTTTTATTACTTGTGTGACAAATTTGAATGGTTGAACCGAGAATAGATTTTTTTGCAAAGATGAGCCAAGACATGTTATATTTTCATCATTGACCCGTCATTAATCGATGTAAATGAACTGTGGTCAAAGCCAAACTACATTGAATAAGATCATGTAACGATACGTGATGATTTTTATTTATAAGTAGAATTAACGCGAAATGAAATTTTGGCATGATTCATGTAAATATGTTTCGAATAGGAAAGAGCTATCTGAATGTTCTTACGTCAGACAAAATTTGATAGGATATTTATAAATTGAAAGTTGTTTTGCAAATTGATGATTGTTGGGATGGTGTACTTGTATGATATTTTAGTGTCATGCTATGAATAGGACAAGTAACTTTTTTGTGGGTATTTGAGTTTAAAAAATACAAGAGATAAGTAAGGGAGGTGGAATCTGGAAAAAAGTATCAGGAGAGCATAAGACGGAGTAAAGTAAAAAGAAAGCTGCAAGCAAGCGACGCGCTGCGGTGGGCGCGAACTTACGTAGATCAGCTTATGGTAGTATCTCTGCTTCAAGTTATGCAACACAGAGGCGTCGTTCAGGTATGTCAAGTTAGACATATCCTCGCACTTCTCGTACTTGGGTGGATTCACTTGGGCAACGAGATCCTTCTTGAAATCCTTTGTCTGAGGGATTGAGAAAGACAATATTGTTTTTAATTAAAAATGTTCCATTGGTACGACACTTACATATATCATCTTGTGGTAGTACCGCTGCTTGAGATTATGCAGAACTGATGCTTCGTTTAGGTACGTGAGATCAGCCATATCTTCGACCTTTTCGAATTTGGGAGGATTCACCTGGCCCAATAGCTCCTTCTTGAATACTTTATCCTGCTCATACATAGGAAAACTTTAATATACCTATACTAATTATATACTAATTTATATATATTTTTGTAATATTCTTATTTTACATTTATTAATCGGAATACATCATTTTTACTACACATCAATCAGAGAAATTTTTTTTTTGTATAGTTATAAATCAAAAATATATTCTTATTTTACATATTTGTATATAAATGCTATGTTTTATAGAGTGTGGCTTTCAAATGAGCTTTTTTTATTTTATTTTTATTCAGAAAACATACAGCATACATAAATAATAATAACAAATTTGATATATACAGTTTCATGCCTAAATACATGTTTTCGCTTATATAAAAAAGTAATACCTAAATATATTTTATTTATTTATTTTATTTACTAATTATTTCTTTTGTATTCATCATCATAGGGCGGGTACATTCGAAACACGATGAAAAAAGGAACATCAAATATTACCCCGGCCAAAAAATTGAAATTTTCATAGCAAAAGTAAAGGGAACAACCATGTATGTCAATTTTTTTAATTAATGTACCTACATACCTATGTACATACATATATTCAAAAAAATACAAGTAAAATAAAAACAGATGTTATATAATGTTTACGTTGTTCAATGATTATTTTATAATTCAATCAATTTTCTAATGATTTTTATGGTATTCATTTAGTAATGTGTTTAGGTGAGAAAACAAACGATTGAATGACCTGTTTTATATTTCGCTTATGTATGAAATCTAAACCATGTACCTTATAATTCTATGCCAAGTACCTTTGTTTTTACATAGAAAATTTGTTATTCAGATTTTTTGATATCCAATTATTATTAAAATTCATTGTTTAATAGTTGGACAATGTTTTAGTTTAATATAAGTCATTTATAATATCAATATTTTTTCGTATCTAATTTGTAGATGAAAACAATTAATTTCTTCATTTTTAATGTCATTGTTTATTATACTCGGTTCTGCCATGAAATTTCAATGATTAACATTCGTTTTTTTTCCTATATTTAGATAATGGAAAATTGATATTATTAATGATTTCAAATAAACATACATAGGTATTCGGTTCACTGTCAATTTGTATTCACATAGTCATGAGCAAGGTATATTGAGTATTATTAGGTAACGTGTGACAGTTTTTTTTTTTATTTTGGGTCATATTTTTTATTTAAAGTTTTCTTTTTTTTGACGAGTCGAAGTATTTTTGGTCAATTTTATATTTTATATATATATATTTTTTATTTTAGTTTCATTTTTTTTGTCTAAATATCTTGCTTTCTTTTTTGTACAACTTACATATATGATTCAATTGTGGCTCTGTCTAATTTTTTGAGCATGGTATTTGTCAACAGAAATTTTGTTTTATTATGTCACATGTTTTTTGTTAAAGTATGTGTTATCATTATTTGCTTCGATGTTTTTTTCATAATCCAATAACTTGTCTAGTTTTTGTCAAAGTAAATTTTATGTTGTATGATATACCTCTCCGCCGGGCAGATTAACGGTGACAAGTTCGCCTTTGGTGGCCTTGATCTCTCCCTGGACGTAACCCTCCTTCTCACACGGCACCCAGCAAGCCTTCTTGCCATCGTATGGCTTGCTCTGGTCAATACGCTTCTGTTCCAGGGAGACGAACAGGTATGGGGTCGGATCGGGATCCTCTCCCTCCTGTTTGACGACCTTCGGCATGTTGGGGCGGACGAAAGTGCGGGGCTATTGAGACACGAGAAACAGCCCAGGAGCCTTCCTGCCAACAAAGCATCAAACATTATAAATCAAAGTAAAAATAATCACATTAAAAATTCTAAAAACCAATGCGGAACTCACTACTTAATCTTTTCAATTTACATTTTAATAAAACATCTGCTGAACTGAGGCAAGTATTGAAAGTTCTCGCATTGGTCTGTCAAAATCTTAAAAATCTATTGGTCCTTTATTTGTGTTAGTAATTATGTATTACATATACTAAGGTATAATGGGATTTAAGGCTAAAAAAATATCACCAGTGAAACTGTATTGTGTCACATTTATTTTTTTGTTAATCTATAACGAACGCGTATCTCATGAATGTATTGAGTTGGTATAGTTTGATAATGAAATTAATGCGAACATAAAATTATCGCTTACTACACTATTTTTAAATGTTATATTATTTGGATTTTCTTATTTGTTTGTGGATTCCAAATTTCACTAATAGCCCAACGATACTATCAACGCACGCGTCAAAAGTTTCAATTATCCGGTTTTAGATTTGCATTATATTAAAGCTTACGATGAATCTACTCACTTTATAAGAATCGCCTAAACTTGAAAAAAATACTTTCTATTATCTACTATAGATTTTTTTCCGTTGAAATAATATCTAGTTATTAAAATGTGTCTAAAATTAAAAAAAAATCACAATTTAAATAATTAACAAAAAATTCACTTCACGTTATCAGTGCACTTATTTCACTTTTGACTCACTATAACAATAATAAAGTTGTTTGAATTGTCTCTTGGTTGTTACTTTCGAATGTGAAATAAAAAGTATTTAAGAAGATTAAAATCAGAATCGTCCTGATAAATTTCTGATAAATTTATTTTGAAGTCAAAAGGTCGAAGGTTAAGAACAATAAAATTAATTCGGACTAAAAAATTAAACAAAGCACGCTTTTGATAACTAACGATTTATTATTGCAAAGTTGATTTGAAATGAACGAAAAGTTGAGCGATGGAATTTTTGAGCGATCGTAAATATCAAACACTCGGATAAGACAATGAGAAAAACTATAGACAAAATATAAGAATAAGATACTGACGTTAGAAGCGCGCGCTTGTACAGCTCGGCGATCACAGTGAGCAATATTAGTGGAGCGTTGTGCAGAGACCGCCGGTAGACTATTTGCGTCCGAACATTAGGCGGCGAGCACTGGGAATGTTGCCAAGATAGGACGAAACTCAATACGGCTATCTCATTCTTGAGTTGGGTCCACGAAAAGTTAGCGGAATTAGGCAACAGAACTAAATTTTCGCTTCCTCACAAACTGAAATAATACGTTATTGTGTCATGTGTACGATTGTTTGCGTAACGCGGCCGGTTATTTTTTTCACTCTTTTGCGCATAGTTCACGTTATTGAAAATACGCAATAAATTTTTATACGTTGTCCAACATTTTTTGTGAGTTTTAATATATTTTCGTATTGCTGTTTTTTTTCTATTATTACTCACACAATCGTTCTACGATCTGAAATTAATCAAATTTCTTTTTTTGTACGGGTTTTTAAAATCTATTCAAATATTTTAAAACATATTCAAACAAAATGAGTTAAACATGAAACAAAATATTTATGATATTTTTCATTTTCATTCTGTGTGTTTTGAAACAAATATTTTTATTAATGCTTAATATTTCTTTGTATTTTTAACTAGGTACTTACACTCGATCATTTTTCTTATGGAATAATTACGTTTTGGTCATTTAAAAATGAGTTTTATATTCATGTATTTTAATTAATTCATTAACAATTATAATGAAATTGATCATCGATCGATGTCGATAAATTGATAGTTTGGCTTCGAACCAATCATGAATATTTCTATATTTATGCATCCATTGGTGCATTGACTTTATTGAGTTGCTTCTCGAAATGCACTTCTGCATTTCCTGATCAGGTGAACGTGAGTTATTACTTGATTCCACTAACTGCAAAAATATGTGCGTCAGTTCTACAAATTGCATGAACATAATATTATTCAATTCCACATTTACTGAACATTCGCGATGAGACACGACTCTATATTATTACTACGTGACGCAAACATTATGTGGAATTCGCCGCAGAACACCGCGCCAAATTATTTCCAGTCCACTTTGAGTCGGCTGGACTATTTCTGTCCGTAGCTTTAAAGGTCCCACCATTGCTAGGAAGCAGAACTAACAATCGAAATGGTCCGAAATAAAAGTTAAATCGATCTAACACCCGAGATGGCACGAAGACAAATTGATCGCAGTATCTTGACTATTGTAAAACCTATAGTTCTAACTTTTGCTGATCCATTTGATGAACTATATTAAATCATTTGATGAACTATGTATAAGCTATTATCTTGAGGGTGTCATAAATTGTATCGATCTTCATGTGTTTTATTGAAACTATGATATATTTAGAAAGCAGTACATTGTTCAACATTTAATTAATCCGAAAGAACACGTGTTCATTTATCTTAAATATCTGAACAATTAAAATGTCAATTATCATTTGATATTTAAGTGTTAGGTTATGTCCATCTTGACTCAAAAAAACACACACAAATTTTTTATAACTTGCGTACAGTCTTGTTCAAACTTTTGTATCATAAATATTTTGAATGTCAAAATTTTTTTTCAGCTAAATGTTATCAGCTGATAAGAATGTATATCAGGCTTTATGATATCTGTCAATGTTTAGGGTTAAGTCAATTTTTCGTATTGATCACGTATGTCTATTTTTTTCAATTACATCTATGGCATTTGATCAAAACATAAATAAAAACTCCAAGGTGTGTAGTTCACTTCCAGGGTCAATTGATATTAAACTATTCACTTAAAATGTTTCTGTAATGTCCATTATTTCTGAAACTCATGCACATCTTAAGATATCAACAATCACACAATATAAAGACGGATACGTGTTTAGTGAAGTGACAGTGACAGCATCCACTGGTTCGATATCCTTACTAACGGGAGACAAACACTGGACGCAATGGAGATAAAAACACAAGTTGTTTCGTATCCAAAGTGGCAAAAACTCTAATGAGACAAATCGTTGTTGCATGAACGACGTGTCATTAGGTTGTTGTGGTTAATCTCGCACAAATCACATGGACCACAGTTGGGTATCTATTACACCGGCAACACGCGACTCGGCACACACCTGACTTGAACTGTCAAACTGATAACCGTTATCTTATTCAACCGGTGTAATAGGACCCTGCGTGGCGTCCACACTCGCGACACTTGATTATGTATATTATTAATAGAATGGGTGTTAGTCGAGCACCGTGTCAACTACTTACGTTCGAAAGCCGTTCTGATCGGCGCGGCCTCTCGGGTCACATTTATATACTCGGGAACGTGATCCCGTCCCGGGTGGGGGAATGTTCGGACCAATGGAGTCGCGGGATAGGAAGATCCCTTTTTAGGCGGAGATCGCGGGCGGCGACATCCGAGAGCGCGGTCCCGAGATTTTCCTCTGCCATTCTTCGGCGGCGGTTCACCGAGGGAGGACCGTCGCCGCACCACCGGGAAAACTAACCAGCAAATTCCGATCGTCACGTTGTCGACAGACACGATTGACGTTGGCGATCATTCATGTTGCAGGATTTTCGGCCACCGTTGATAACGAATTTTATTGAATGCGAGCAGGATGTCACTTTTATTTTTTTTACAACTAAATTAAATTATCGAGATATCAGCGACTAAGTTCCCTAATGCTTTTGATTCCTCGCATGTTTCTTTTTACTGACTTCCAAGAACGGAGAAAGTTATCAATTCGACATGATTTTTTTGTCTACAGTCTGTATTAAAGAAAAAACTTTGTTTTAGTACCTACTTTACACTATTTATATTGTTTTATGGATTAATTTTCCATTTTTAAAGTTTATTTTAAATTTTTACGTTATACAATTATTTTCCAGAAATCATTCTTTTCTAGGTAAGATAATAGTAGCTTGAGTCACTACAAATATAGAAATGAAAGTAAATTTAGAATCTAGGGCCCTTGTAATAAAATTTTTAAATTCTGATGCATAGGCAATAAACACATATTTTTATAATTTTAAAAAAATTATTTCTTATAAGCTCTCACAAGAAATAAAACTCATTTGAGTGTTTTTTTAAAGAATATTAAATATATTATGTGCTTGATGAGATAAATTTATTATTTATTTAATTTTGTCATTCAATATTTATATCACTATTATCACACAATCCCCAACCTCACTGCACAAATGCATGGCACCAAATTATGACAAACATTCTCTAAAATAAACAAATGCTCGTGCTTTAGGTAAATGAATATGGTCTGGATAGGATACAAATTCGGGTTCGTTACACTGCTAATCTAACGCATTACCGCTCTGTAACCAACCAACCTAAAAACAAATTTATAAATTGTGGTTGACATTTTACATATTACATATTTGTTGACTGTTATCATGAAATTCCTATCAAAAAATTAGAACTTGTTTAATGATAAAAATATTCAACTTCTATTACTTAACATACATATAGCCTTTATAATTTGGGTAGTTCATCCTAGGAATTGTATAAAAAGGTCTCAGGATGTAGCTAAGCATTATAAGGAAAACAAATCAGCTTTTAAGTACATATTTGGATTTAATTTAAACCAGTATAGTGCATTTGATATATTTGTTGTAGATATAATATTACAAGGCTGCTTAACATTTCTTGTAGTTTTTTTTTTGTTTTGCTTTGTTTACTTTATTTTTGATTACTTAGAATAATACTGTTTCTTTCTTCTTCTTCTCCTCCTCTTTGTGTATATTTACTTTCTTACTTATCAGCCATGTAGATCCAGTGCTGGATAAAGGCCTTTTCTACATATCTTGAGCTGTTTGCTATCACCCATGACCCGCATACCAAACAATGTCATCTGTGGTCTTCCTACACCTCTTTTGTTGGTCCAAGGCCTCCACTTCAGGGTTCTAGGTGACCATCTGACACTGTCTTGCCTTTTCCACGTGCCTTGTCCCTTGCCATTTCATACTTGCTGCTCTCTCTACAAGTTTTTGCTTATTTACTTTTTTTTAATAATACTCTCTCAACTTTTTCTGGAACTTTTTGTTTACTCTGTACATATATAGTGTTACATTGTTGTTCTTCTTCTGCTCAGATTGTTATTATTTTATCTATTATATTATATGTTTAATGTTAATGCCCCATTGAAATAAAAATAGTAGAAATAGATTATTTGAGTGAATTTGAAAATTTACCAAAAATTTTGACGGTAAGTCTACATGTAGCTCATATCGAGCCTTCGTTATACTGATTTATTTAAAATGAGAGTTGACTGGCCTCCCACCCAATCCTTTAGATTTTACGGGTTTTCCTTCCATTATCTGGTGATTTCCGGTTTTATGGCGCCGAAGACTCCCCATCCTGCTCCCCATCACCTTTGCAGGTCACATGGTTCGTCAAAATATGCCGACTCTGTTGGTTTGGGGCATGTATAAAGAACGAACGAACAGTACACGCTGAAGAAACTCTTTGGCAGTAGACCAAAACAGAGAATTGGATTGGGAGACCAAAATTAAGATGGCTCGACATTGTAGAGAGATCTGCGATCACTGCAGGTGACTAATTGGCTACTTACTGATAGAGTGGAGTAACTACGAATGCTTGAGGAGTTCAAGTTCAAATTTTCTTGTCCAGCAAACTAAACTAAGACTATAACTGATGAAATTTCTAAATGTGAAGATTTTGAAATAATTATTGTATTTCGTAAATAAAATAGTTTAAATATACGCCTAGTATCTCGCCCCTCTGGAAGTCGTACAAACAACGTTAATAAAAATAATACTAAAAAATCACCTGATTATCCAACTTTTTATTTCAAGATTTTAAAACACATTCCTCTTTTTAAAAGAATAACTACAAATCAAGGGGCAAGTCTGGTTCAATCGGCGAAATCAAAACACTCGTGACTACCCATATCATGAATATAATTATTATATGGAGTTCTACAATATCTTTAGATGTCATAGAACTCCATACGATAATTATATCCATGATATGGGTAATCACTAGGGTTTTGATTTCGCCGGTCTAACCAGACTTGCCCCCATATCTATAATTAATACTTCATAAATAAAATACATCCCCATGAATATATAAATGATAACTATAAAACTAAAGATTGTATCAAAATTCCAAAAATGAATACCATGACTGGCCAACACCATAACTTACTCATACATGGGGATCAAATGGTAGTCAATTTAGTAATAATATACATAAATGTAAAATCACATTACCCTATTCAACATCCCTTACAACCTAACTTACTGTCGAATGTATTATTCTTTACAACTGAAGGATGTATTATTCTGTACAACTGAAGAATGTACAATATATTCTGTATAACTGAAGAATGTACATATTATTCTGTATAACCGAAGAATGTATTATTTGGTATAAGTCTGTATAAATGTACAATGTGTTATCCTGTATAAGTTTGTATAAATATATTCTTACTTTTTTATTTATATATAATATATTTTTTCTTTTTATTCCATATCATTTCAACAATAACCTAAAACTATAAATGTCAACTTTGTATGTACTTACATAGAAAAATATTATTTTATATTTTATTTATATTTACTATGAAAAAATGTTTAGTGTAAAACATCGCTTCGTAATATAAGTGTTACTTTATATGAAGCGTAAAATTAAGAAATGATGTAAATTACTGTACTGTTTTTTATAACAATTGAAATTATGAACAAATAAATAACTAAATAAAGTATGGTTGAGAATTACACTCCATTGTACCCAAAATGTATGTAAGTGGCTATTGGCTATAGCCTTAAAACTATAATTTGATAATATTGCTTGATAGCGCCAGTAAAAATATGATGTTGCACAGACTGCCTGGCATTTAATATACCAGATTTGATATGTAATCTACACATTGGTTGGTACCTAATCATAGGCGCATTTGTTTATTTACTCATTTATTTATACCATGTTTATTTACACTTCATAGTTTTGATATGTACCTGCACATCTGGTTATAATTTGATTCATTATTTTTTTTACGTTTTTCACTTCTGTCATGTCGTGAGTCATGTGTCATGATTAATTCATGATTTTTTGGTTGCAATTATAAAAATATATATTTCGAGTTATTAAAATATTTCATAAATGCGCAAGCTTTCGATGAATAATTATTACGAGTTGGTATATATTTCTAACGCGGTACCCAAACTCAAAAGACAGACAGGCGACAGTGAATTTTAAACAAATTATTACACTGCGAGAAACTTTTGATTTAAAAAACAGAATTCCGTTTAAAAAAACTTTCTTCTTGTTTTTCGTATGTAAATCTGGTTTTGAAATCAATATTTAGTTCTTCGAAAGATTTTGCTTACCTATATTTTGTAGCTCATTGTGAAATTTAATAAATTGGGTAAAATGAATGGGTTCTTTGAATTATTCCCAATAAAGATCGATCGATGCGTTTATTTATTCAAGAGAATTTATTTCTCTTAATAAATCTACCTGCCAATGTTTTTTTTTCTTAAAGTTTTTAATAAATATTTTCCGGTTTCGTGCTAAGCACATTTTCAAGTAGTAAAAAATTTGCTTAGCACGAAACCGGTTGTAGGTTGTAGTCTAAATAAACAGCGGAATTAAGTTATAAACGTTTTATATTTTAATATTTATTAAAAATTTTAAGAAATTTAAATGGAATTCCATCAAAAACTTGCGATCAAAAAATTAAATCTAATTCCCTGCATATAGTTACATTTTTTTTAAAATATCGAAAAACGGCGAAACGTCCCCCAACTAGATAATTTAATTTTCTATAAAAAAAACTATCGAATGGAATGGAATAATATAAAATGAAATGGAATGAAAAGAAATGGAATAGAATGGAATGAAGTGGAATGGAATGGAATGGAATGTTAAGGAATGGAATGCAATGGAATGGAATGGAATGGAATTGAATTGAATTGAATTGAATTGAATTGAATTGAATTTAATTTAATTTAATTTAATTTAATTTAATTTAATTTAATTTAATTTAATTTAATTTAATTTAATTTAATTTAATTTAATTTAATTTAATTTAATTTAATTTAATTTAATTTAATTTAATTTAATTTAATTTAATTTAATTTAATTTAATTTAATTTAATTTAATTTAATTTAATTTAATTTAATTTAATTTAATTTAATTTAATTTAATTTAATTTAATTTAATTTAATTTAATTTAATTTAATTTAATTTAATTTAATTTAATTTAATTTAATTTAATTTAATTTAATTTAATTTAATTTAATTTAATTTAATTTAATTTAATTTAATTTAATTTAATTTAATTTAATTTAATTTAATTTAATTTAATTTAATTTAATTTAATTTAATTTAATTTAATTTAATTTTATTTAATTTAATTTAATTTAATTTAATTTAATTTAATTTAATTAAATTTAATTTAATTTAATTTAATTTAATTTAATTTAATTTAATTTAATTTAATTTAATTTAATTTAATTTAATTTAATTTAATTTAATTTAATTTAATTTAATTTAATTTAATTTAATTTAATTTAATTTAATTTAATTTAATTTAATTTAATTTAATTTAATTTAATTTAATTTAATTTAATTTAATTTAATCGAATGGAATTAAATGAAATTAAATGGAATTAAATGAAATATAATGAATTGTAATGGAATGGATATAAATTGAATTGAATGGAATGGGATTGAATATAATGGAATGAAATGAATTGAAACGAATGGAATGGAATACAATGGCATGCAAGAATGGAATGTAATGGCAGGCAAGAACTAAATGCAATAGCATGCAAGAACTAAATGCAATGGCATACAAGATTGGAAAGGAATGCAGGAATGAAATGAAATGAAGTAGAATCGAGTTTATCGAGTTGAAAAATTGATTTCAACATGGAGTCCTTGCACCGTTGCATGCGATGCTAAAAACATCCAAGACTCCTTGTATTATTAATGCATCCAACTCAATCTACATATGTAGTTGATGAACAAATGAGTGATCTTTAAATAAACCGTCAAACTCGACAGGTGGTGTGGTGTATATAGAGAGACATGTATGTAGTTTCCCCGTTGAATAGTTCAACTCACCTACATACCTATTTATAACATCCATCTATTGAAACCACTACATACATAGTAAATTGTGACACAAATTAAAATACATGCATATCTAGTAACATATTATTAAGATTAGCATGTAGTATACAATTGGGTGGTGGGGTGGGGTTTATATGGGGAGGGGCTGGTGGCAGAGCAGTCATCGCGCAGAGTTAGTAAATCTGGTGGTCGCGAGTTTAAATCCTGCCACGACCGATTTCGTTTACCTTTTTTACTTAATTTAAAAATGATTTATTTATTACTTACGTAATTTAATTCTTAATTTAGGTATGAAGATGTGTATTGTATATGTAATTCCTTAAAATAACCTGAGAATCTCTACCATAGCTTTGTGCTATTCATTATTTCGATTACAATTTTATGGGTCCCATTTTAATTTTTTTTTAAGATTAAGTTAGTCCTGAACAACAAAAAAGACTCGCGTGAGCGAGTTGCTTTGTAAATTGAACGGAAATCGGTCGCAGGAAAAATGTAATAAGCCGGAAAAATGGTCGCAGGAAAAATGTGTATTCACATTTTTTTTCTCTAAGGCTTTTCACCCAAAAAGGATTTTGCAGCCATTACTAATCAGAAACATTAGATTACACAAATTTAGTCACAAAAAAAACAAAATTTAAATAATAGTCATATTCTTTACAATAGATTTAAATATTAAACCATGAACTTGAGAGTTCAGCCCAAGAAGGTAAACTGTGGAAATGGGGTATTGGACATTCTCAAACCTAAAATAAATGTCTAGCGCGTATTAATCCAACTGTCGATTCGTTCATGAGAATTCAATTCTCTTAATGAATCGACACTATTAAGCCAAGATGCGTGTACGAAGGAAAATTTTGTATGGTGTAGTAGACTTTTTGCATGCTAATAGCACCAACTAGAGGCCTCGCAGCATATATGTTCCCACACATGGATTTTCTCAGAATCTGGAGTAGAACATTTTATGTGAGTTTTGTGTGTGTGTGTGTGTGTGTGTGTCTGTGTGTCTGTCTGTCCCCCCTTATAACTTTTGATCCGCTTAATTTACAGAGCCCAAAATTTTAAAATATATAAAAATTACAAGCCTACAAAACTTTTATACTCAGAATTGTGAATTTTTGTTTCAGTCAGGGGTTATCAACTTTTAAAATTTTGATTTATTTTTCCATATATCTCAGAAACCGTAAAAGCTAGAACGCTGAAAATTGGTATAAACATAGACAAATACAATATCTCAAATTGTTGTATTTTTTCAAAAAAATTCTAGGGTTTCTCAAACATTTTTTATTAAGAAAAATATTTTTTTTATGATAAATTTATGAGTTTAACTGCCTATATTTCCATTTTTTTTTAAATATCGAAAAAAGCTGAAACACCCCAACTACAAAATTTAATTTTCTATAAAAAATATTAAAATTGTATTAGCACATTGCAAAATTTTTTCAACAATTTTTATAAAAATTGAATTTAGTGACGACATTGTTTCATACAATTTGTATGGAAGTAGCCTACTCACAATATCTAAGAAGACTTAATAATTTGATACTAATCTCCAAACATACATACATACCATCATGCTGTTTCACATCTTGGGTAGGATCAAAGGACTGACCTCCATACTATCCTATCTTGACATACATACCTAGGTACATGTGTTGTATAGAAAACCAAATATCTTAAAATATTAAATAATTTGTATTTATGGGTTTATAGTTTGGAACTTATTCTTCAACTATACATACTATCGCAATCGACAGTTGGATCTCATGTGTTACATGCAACTAGTTATAAAAATAAATTATATTACTCAACATATTATTTACGTTTCATTCCAACTATTTTTAATACTTTTAAATATTTTTCATACTTTCAAATATTTTTAATAAGTTAAATATTTGTGCGAACGCGTATTCCCGACTAATGTCCCTTGATACCGCCTGTGGCTAGACGTTTGTAAATTACTCCACCCTTACTTTCTTTCCTTTTGAGTAATCTTTTCGCAGCTGATTGGACGTTTATAAAACTATCAATACTCATATCCTTTTCAAAACTGAGCATAGCCGTTCCGCATTTCAGGACCGCCAAAAGACATTACTCGTCCCACCAGGATGGACTAATATTATTTCTACCAGTAGGTTTAATCTTGGGAATAGTGTTGTCTCTAATCGACTCCGCAGTTTCATTGAGTAGGTGCAGGTTTTCAATGCCAAAGTTACATTCATTTCGAGTTTCGTACAGAAGATCGCGAAACCCGACAAAGAATTTCATCTTGCGAAATAAATCTCAAACTAATATTGAACCAGCGAGTATTTTTCTCGTCCCAACAATCCATCTCAAAATAGATTTTTGTTTAATATTTACGTAAACGTAACCATGAAACATAAAGAAATTTATTATATCTAAAGCTATTAGAGATTTATTTTATTTATAAAGACGTGCTTCTCCTGATATTGCTTTATTAAAATGTTTTTATAGTAGGTATATTAAAAATGAGGCAACAATTCTGTTTTAAATATTTAATGTTTTTGCAAAAGATAAATTAAAATTTATTATTCTTCATCTCCTTCGATGGCGCTACAGCCTAAATCGAGCCTTGGCCTCCTTCAACAAGCGCCTTCAACCTCTTCTATCCTCAGCCGCAGTTCTCCAGTTAAGGACCTGCAGGAGCTGTTCTGCATCTCTCCGTATGTCGTCCTCCCATCTCAGTCTTGGTCTCCCAACTTCCGTTTACCTCCCGGGTGACCAACCATGATTTTTTTGGATAGTCGCGTGTTCGGCAATCTCTGAACATGGCCAGTAAGGAATTACGCAGTCTCCCACCCCCACTCCACAGTGATCGTTATAGAACTAAATACATAGTTCTGTTCGTCCCCGGAGAGGCTGCTCGTCGGACAAAACAAGAAACTACTATAAGGCATATTTCATACCGCTACCACTAAGAGTCCAGCCAGAAATGTGAAGGCCCGTCAAACATGGTGAGGGTTTCCCATCCAACAGTGTCACGGTAACACTAGACTATCACAGGGAGCTTTCGCCTTGCCTGTAGTACTTTCAGTTCTTCGATTTCCACGCCAGGCGCAAGCATGGACCCGGATGCCTGATGTTATGGCCTACCTATTTGAATCGTTGTTGGGCAATCCTGTTGTCTCGTTTCTCCGACTGCTCAATCCCACGTCGTTTGTAATGTAGCACCACATCTCGAGGGTAGCCAGACGTCCAGATTTTCTTCGGCTGATAGTCCACGTTTTGCTACTTGAGGTTTAAATACATTATATTATATAATATGTACATTATGAAATTTGAGATTTTTATAAATAAAATATCACGAATCTTAAGCATTTCTGATAATTATTTAAAGTCATAACTAGTTCAGCGTAATTCAGCGTTTCACGATGATAAATAATATAATATTTTAATCCACTTTTCAATTTTGAACGCTTGACAAGTGACAATTAACTCTGTGTCATATCAATTACTCATAAAATTTTCACCTCTTCAAATATCACCTCAACCGATAAATTTAATAAAAAAACAAAATATTAAATGTAAGAGTATTAAATCAATTACGCTTTTTAAAGTTTATTAAAAAAAATGTGGAAAGTGGCCAACACAAAGCTCTTCACTAAAAGTTTTCATAATATTTTACATAATATACATTTATTTATTACAATTTTTACGTAGACTTATTTCCGATTGGATTTTTTTTCCAACTATAAATTTACATCATAATACAAGTTAATATTTTTTTTTACCGTAAATACTGTTGAAATTGAATTTTAATTTGCAATTGTCGAATTGATTGATAAATAGCCTTTTCAATAAACCATGATTTTCACATCTTCTTCATCTCGCTCCTTGGCCTCATATCTGAGTGCGACGCCTACACTCAATTACCCTCCAAATGATCCGCCTCTATGTAGAACGGCCTTGGGGAGATGGAAGGGCTTCAGTGTTAGAAGACTCTGTAGCGGATTTGACAAGGTCACTCCAAAGGGTCGATGCGAGACCTCTGTTTCTTTTACCCTCCACGCCTCCCATTACGACGAGCTTCTCGAGGCTATCTGGGGCCCTTCTGGCAATATTTATTTATTTTATTTATTTTATTTATTTTATTTATTTTATTTATTTTATTTATTTTATTTATTTTATTTATTTTATTTATTTTATTTATTTTATTTATTTTATTTATTTTATTTATTTTATTTATTTTATTGTGAAAACAAAACACAACTTCTGCATATCCATTCCTGTAACAACAAGACCACGCACAAATTACAAATTCTATCACATGATCATCAATGTTTGCATAGTAACTCTCAGAATAATTGTAACTGCCCATCATTGACAGAAGTCACATCATATAGGTATTTAGGACTTATCATTGACAAACACTTAAACTACAAAGAACACGTTGACTATGTTTGCAGTAAACTAAGAACTATGACAGCAATTTTCAACATAATAAGACCTAGATTAACCTTCTGCTCGGCCAGATTGCTGTACCTATATGGCCCTCTGTGATTCAGTAATATCATATGGAATATCGTCATATGGATTGGCATATAAATCTACTCTAAATAAGATTGAAAAGATACAAAGAAGACTACTAAAAATTATTATTACTAAAAATTATTATTACTAAAAAAATAGCTAAAAAGTTAAAAAGGAAAAATAAATGCCTTTTCGACCGATCTAAAGTATTGTCTCTTCAGAGGAGAGTGGAGTATAGCATTCTGGTTGAGCATTTTTTGAGATCTAAAGACAGACTACTAATAACACACGACAGACAAACTAGATCAGTGACCAACAAACTTTTACGTACAAACAAATTCAACAATGACTATGGACGTAGGACCGAAGATGTGCTGCTGCCCAAGGTCTGGAACCCCATGCCTGCCAGCTTGAAGCAGTGTGGATCCATCGAGGAATTCAAAAAGAAAGCCAAAGGATATATATTACACAAAAATCCTCGATGGTTGATCTAAGGGGTGAGCGCGGGTTGTTCCGAACTTTGTAGGAAAAATGTAGTATATAAATACATGTACCTACAATATTAGTTTTTAATTGAAGTTTATATGTATATATGTATGTATGTGTATATACATATACGTATATTCATATTTTTATATTTTTTGCATATTATAAAATTGTTACAATTAAGATCACAGCCAAAAATCCCCTTAAGGGATTAGGCAAAATAACATGATAATTGTAATTATATTCTTTATTAATAAAATAAATAAAAAAAAAATAAATAAAAAAAAAAAAAATTATTTTATTTATTTTATTTATTTTATTTATTTTATTTATTATATTTATTTTATTTATTTTATTTATTTTATTTATTTCATTTACTTTATTTACTTTATTTATTTTATTTATTTGATTTATTTTATTTATTTTATTTTTTATTACATAAAAATATATTTTCATAAAAAATTACATACCAAAAAGAAATAAAAACACTTTATAATATGACTTTTATATATATTATATATTATTTTTCGGGCAACTAACAGGTACTATGTCAAATATTAATTTAACACGCACCCAATAACAAGTTGCCACATTCTGGAGACTTACGATATTAATCGTCTCACAGATCCAGACTGAAAACACAATTAAAAACTGTGTCTCCACCGGGAATCGAACCCGGGACCTTTGGATCAGTAGTCAAATACCCAACCAACTGAGCCACGAAGGCCGAAGGCCGATGACTTCCTTCAAAAAGAGATAAACTCGTGTTTTGAAGGGAGTTGCAACTATTCACTTAATATAGAACAAAAACAAAGTAATAAAATAATCATAGGTAACAAAAGACATAGGTACTTAAACTGGAGCCATCGTAAGATGGCGTTTCTGACAGATTGTAATAGTGTTGTGACACACTTAAAATCATTAACGAAAAAATACATCATCAAAAGTCTCAATCCTATGGATTGGTTTGCAGAAGAAGTCTACATCTCGCTTTCCACTTCTCTCTATCCTGTGCAGCCCTTTTCAGCTCAACATATGTGGCGCAGTTCATGTCCTCGCACACCTGGGCCAAATATTCCCGTCGGGGGCGCCCCCTGTGGTTTGTCCCCTCAACCATTCCCTCCATTAGGTCATGTAGGAGTCCCTCGTGGCGCAAGATGTGCCCAATCCAGCGAGCACGTCTCTCGGAGATGGTATTGAGTAGGTGTCTGCCTTCTTCAACTCTGTTGAGAACCTCGGCATTCGTGATGTGGTCCCTCCAGGAAATTCCCAGTATTCTTCTGTAACACCACATCTCGAAAGCCTCAAGTCTACTTCTGTCTCTTTCGGTAAGACACCATGTCTCACAGCCATACAACAGTATGCTCCACACATATGTTTTTGTGAGTCTCTTACGGAGCTTCAAGTCTAGGTTGTTTGACTCAAGGATCTTCGACTTCTTGTTGAAAGCCAGCCTTGCCTGATGTATTCGGCTGTCAACTTCTTTCCTTGTTCTCCCATCCCAAGAGATCCTACTTCCGAGGTACACGAACTCTTTTGTGTTTTTCAATGTTTCTCCGAACATTACCACATTAATTTGCTGCTCCTCACGGCCTACAGTCATCACTTTAGTCTTATTTTTATATCAAAGCTTCTGTGAGTTCCTCTTCACTTGCAGCAACCAGTGCGATGTCGTCAGCAAATCTAATCATGTCAATCTTCTTCCCGTGTATTTTCACCCCTTCTCTATGACTCATTTTATCTCTGATTACATCTATTGCACACTGAACATACCCATTGAAAAGCACTGGAGATAGAGAGCATCCCTGTCTGACCCCTTGTCTTATTTTGGCTTCTTTTTGGTCATTTCCACATGCAATTATAGCAGCTTCATTCTTATACAACTCAAATATAATTCTCCTATCTCTGTATTTCACTCCTAAATTTCTTGTAACATCAAAGAGCTTTCTCCATTCTACCTTATCAAATGCTTTTTCTAAATCCACAAAAGCAATATATGTGTTTTGATTTCTCTTTATTCGTTTCTCTAATAACACACGTAACGACAGTATGGCCTCCCTAGTTCCCATGCCTCTTCTAAATCCAAATTGGTCTCTTGTAAGAGAATCCTCTACTTTTGGTTCGATTCTCTTTAAAACAATATTAGTCAGTATTTTGGAGGCATGAGATATTAAGCTTAGTGTTCTATGTTGCTCATATTTTGTCGTACCCGCTTTTTTGGGTAAAGTAACAATTAGACATTTTTTGAAGTCTTCTGGCAGAATTCCTGTATCATAAATCATCTGGGTCATTCTTAACAATGCATCTGTTACTCCTTTTCCTGCTGATTTCATTAGCTCGGCCGGTAGTTCATCAATTCCTGGAGATTTTCCATCTTTGAGTATTTTTAAAGCGTATTCAAATTCTTCTCTGGTGATTGGGTCTCCCAAATCATCAGCGTCCACATCAACTTCATTTTCTATTAAATTTACAAGATTATCAGTACTGTTTCCATTATAAAGCATTTCCAGATATTGTTTCCATCTCTCTCCAATTTGAGTGTCTTCAAAAAGTAATTTGCCGTCTTCTGCTTCTATCGCATTGCCTATTCCAGTTTTCTTTCCAAAGAAAAAATACATTTGGATAAATTACTAACGTAAAAAAGATATTTACGTTTCCACTATAATATGAAACCTCGTTGTTGTATTATTATGACAATAAAATAAAAACGCTATAGTAATATCACGTTTGTATATTCGTACTTACCTTAACATGCTTCAAGTGTGAGTTGAGAAAGTCTTTGTACATTAAAAAGGTTATATAATAAAATACATATTTCTTAGATAAAAATATTTACATGAATGTCTTTCAATCTGATTCATCCCCATTACTACCACTCTCCATTGAACTATCGTCGCTGCTATCATTTCCTACATTTATTATAATATCATTATCTAAAATATAATCGATTCTAATATCTCTTTCATAATCTTCCTTTATTCGTCGCACGGTTCTATTCACTACATTAGCCGTAACAACGTCAAAACTACGTTCTATAGAGCAATTTGAAAAATTATTTGTAAATAATAATTGTCATATTTTGTTCTATAATTCAAATATATTTGTAAATAATAATTGTCATCTAGTACTTACCTACATATTTTGAATCGTTTAATTCATTCCATATTTTTTGTTCTGATATTTTTTTATGTTTTGACATTAAATACTGTTGTTAAGAGAGAAAAAATATTTGTGGAAAAAGAAACATTAAATGTCGTTTGTCGACATTCTGAGCAACCATATTTTTGTTTTCAAATATAGTAAATAAGCATTATATATTTACTAATAGTATATTTCGAAATACTTACAAATATAAAGAAAATTAATTTAATTGATCATATACTATCTTAAAAACTTGAATTTTTTTACGTTTTAACGTTAGGTTAATTATATTTCGATATTGCGGGACATCACTACTCTAGCGCTGCGCTCGCACAATAAAGTAATAGCATTTTGTGTGAGTCCAAACGTCAAATTATACAAACGTCAAACGCCATCATATAATGGCCGTATTTTAAAAATAAGCATATATATGTAATAAAAAAAAACAGCTGTGAGGCACCGGCTAAGAATAGTGCTTCCACTCTTTTCTATTATTGTTTTCGAGTGTCCCGTAAGAGCCGGGTAATCGAAAATACAACAGGCAACAATAACATCTCACATAGTTCAGCAATGAGGTTCACCACCCATTCTGAATATAGTGCCTTTTTAGGTGAGACGAGACTGGTGTGTGGGTATACACAGATATGTTGTGCTCCCTTTTATAAGGCAATGCACACCCGCACACCTTTCGCTGGTTACCCCACATTGTGGGATATGCCGTGATGGTATGAATAAATAATTAAATAAGTGTATAATACCTAAATATATAACAACAATGAATAAATAAAACCAGTTTTTATACACAAACCCTGCTTATATCTACATAAAATTTCTTTAGATCGATAATATCCGTATTATCGATCTAAAGGTGCGGTGCGGTGCGGTACAAGTTGCGGGCTTCCAGTCCATTACCAGTGTACTTATTTTTGCTGCTGCTCCGCATGGACACGTGGTCCCAGCCACCTGCCCCGCCTCTAAGTCCATAAAGACTTGGCCCCGTCGACCCGAGCACCCGCGAGGAAGGACGAACGCTTGCCCTCAACCGTAAGCGCCGTGGGAAGACAAATTACCCTGGATGCTGCAATTTATCGACCTGCACCTTCGCTTTGTGTCGCATGGGCATATCATAAAAATAGGTGCATCGTTTACACTATGCATTTATATGAATTAATATTATTTCTTTAAACATCCGTCAATAATTTAAAAAAAAAAAAAACTGGGGGAGCTACTCATGACACATTCTTAATGGGTTAATCTTGCCTTAATCTTAAATATGTATAAATCAAAACTCGATCATAATTTGATTTTAATCTTTCTCTATATTTAATCATAAAAATATCTACGTAAAGTATGAAATTGACATTAATTTTTGTACAAATTAATACAAATATTTAATTAATTCGAAGCTCAAAGATTTTTTAAGTATGAAGCTGATCTTAAATTTATGTTGATCAATTTCATGATTGCTGCTTGAAAATTGTGAAATCGCAACTTTCCACTATCGTTTAGTAGTGATGGGCAAAAGTAAAATCGGCACAAACGAATTATTTACCGACATTTTCAACGTCGTCTTATAGATACCGCTGATGGATTAATGTTAAGCTGTGAGTTAAACATATCAAAATATTGACGTTGAGACGTGGGCGTTTAAAGGACTATAACATAGAAATGTTCATAAAAGCTGAGGTGTTTTGGAAATCTATTTTAATGCGCAGAATTTATGTGAGTTTGGATGTTGTTATTATACCGTTTCTTATTCTACACACAACACCTGGACTGGCCAACAGTGAATCATACAACATACATAACATCTATATTTAATACGCAGCTTTGCTTATTCAATCATCTCAGAGCATGTTTGTTATCATTTAGTTGCATAATAATTCATAACAATCTGTTTTTATTTGGAATGTATTCAAACCATCTCCAGAAATACATATTATAGTTAATGTTTGTAAACATCTCTTTCGTCGGCCATATTCTTAATATTCTTCAAATAAATCGCTCAAATCCGACCCATAGAGCACATTTTGACAAAATTATTTTAATTAGCTTTGTTTGTCTCAGTGTGTCTGTTCAATAAGCTGCTTGAAGAAATGAAGTATCTGAATGATCTCTAGGAGCAGTGAGACGTACCTCGTTGTTAGATGTTTATGCTATGTTGAAGAAAGTTTGGTATGAAACATTTACATTCACTTCATTATTGTATGTCCCTTTTCTATAATTATAATGTCAATTTGATATTAAATCCTATTCCATGTCCCTGACAAAATGCTAACATTTGTACGGGATGTATTTAAGAAATACAAATCAATTACGTTATTGCATTTATGATTCTATAAATATGACGAGACCAAATACGATACATAACAATTTAAACAATCTACGATATGTTTTTCTATGCACTTAGCCCTGGTTTTGTGATGCGGATATCGAAATCTCCCTCCATATCTTGGGTAATCTTTTCGATGGTTGATGATCCTCTTGTATTTCGCACAATGCAATTTTGGCCATAAGCATAATACTTGTTTTGTTATTACTATAGACATTTATTGGTGGAAGAAATGGAGCAAATTATCTATTGTTATGAAGATTTTTTTATAAATACGTTGTGATTTAAAATAAGAGTAAATTTTTTGATAGAAAATAATCTCTGACAGATATGTCTACTTTTTTCATAAAGTATAATAAATAATACTCGAAAATAAGTCATTTTTCATCTCGTATCAAAAATATTATTGCGCCCAAAATTAATCCACGTCAGACGATTCAAATTAAAGTCGTGCTTCTATTAATATATCAGTAATATTTTGGGTTATCAATACATCTCTTACAAATATTTATATTTGGATAAATGAAGTTTCCACAAACTCCCACATTGAAATTTCATTGACAAAAATATATATCTGTACAAAATCTTCAATATCTACATACTTACACCTGGTTTTGTTGGAAATATATGTCTGTGCCTAGACTCGACTCATACCTGAATCATCGATCTAGACCCCGCAACGTGTGACAACATCAATCAATTGATTTATTAATTTTTCTTTTCCGTGTTATTATAACGAGAAGTATGTTTATATCCACTGGTTCTTCCTGTGGTATTTATAAAGCAGCACTGTCTGATTCACCACAATTATTTACCACACCAAACTCACGACATATATGTTTTCACTGTAAAAAATATGGGAAACACTGAAGAGTCTGGTATATTAGCAGTGAAATGAAATGATTTGGAGTACAACCAAAAGTCGTACATTTAATATTACTAACTCTTATATGTCTTTAGTCGTGCATATTTTCGTTAATATTACTAACTCTTGGCTATATTTTCAATATATTTCAGCTATGTGCTTCTTCTTTTTCTCCTCATGCCATGTCAGCAGTGGCCTTACTCTCCACAGTCCTAGGTAACCAAATACTAACTCTTAACCTCACTGGAGTATTTAGTATTCTTAAGGTTAGCAATTGCGTTGCAGAGACATCGCTAACTAAATACTTAATATTACGCCAACTTAAGGTCGATGGCGTAGCATTTCACATTATAGCGTATAAGGAAAAGAGATAGAATTTTCTATGGGTTTAGACTGACGTTTAAAATGTTTTTTGTCATAATAAAACAAACACATATAACCAAGTTCACACTGACAGCTCGATGTCAAAATTTTTCTGAAATTCCAGCGAATTTTCGGCATCTCCTATAGATCGCTGAATAATCTATTTGGTATTTCATTTGATAAAATTACCAAACACATATTTTACGAAGTCGCTAAAATTATCATTCGTCCATCGACAACATCTCGTATTTTAGTATTAAATCACTCTTTAGGTTCCTCGCTATCAACCTTACTTATTGACAGTTTGCAAATGTTAGTTTACGCCAACGGGCATGCGTTAAGTATTTAGATACATATGTCTCTGCAATGCAATTCTCATTCAAAAACTTCGTAGCATCCTCCAGTTAGGAAGCCACGTTATCTCTTAACATTAATGAGCGACTGCACAATGAAACCATGGATAGTATTTAGAATTTAGTATCTAGATCGGACTCTACTATCGGACCTAAGTCTTCATTTAACTTGTTATTTTTGTCGAATACCTAGTAAGTCTTCATTGTTCTATGCTGCCCGGAACATATTCTCAACTTGCCTTATCCCCTGAGGTTATAATATTCTCCTACAATTACAATTCTTAATAACACTGAAATTACATCATAATTTTTGTTATACTGCTTTATATTCATATAATATTAAGTCTCTGTTATTAAGATGTTGAATTTCAGGAGGTCTTATATTATTTGCTGAGAATTCTATGTGGAGAATTTTCTTTATATCTTGATAATATTCAGTTGATCTGTTCTTAATGGATAATTTATATAGCGACATTTTTGTGTTTTAACTATATGGGACCTTATTTCACTGAACTGGACCCACTACAGTAAATGCTCTTACACCAAAGTTCGTCATTCGACGCGTGTTTATAGTTTGGTACGTATTCTTCAATTATGCATACTATCGCCATCGACAGTTGGACCTTATGTGCTACATGCAACTAGTATTTGGTCATTTTATCTGTTTGTGAAGATGGAATATCTTAGGAGGAAGTGGCCAGCTATATTTTTGTACTTTTATTCTCATTTCACCGCGAAACCTTAAGATGTTATATCGACTCTTGTGACAATTCAATTATTAGTTTTCTTTAGTATGACATGTGACTTGCTTTATTTTCTTTTAGAGACATTTTGGATGTTTCAATGTTTAAGATAGCTAACCAAATTTGGATGTTTTAAAGATTTAGATAGGTAACCAAATTAGGATGACAAAGTTTTTGATAGCTAACCAAATTAGGATGAAAGTTTTAAATAGCAAACCAAATTTGGATGACTAAAAGTTTTAGATAGCTAACCAAAGTTGGACGACTTCAAGTTTAAGATAGCTAACCAAATCTGGATGAGTTAATGTTTTAGTTTTAGATAACCAAATTCATAATGTCATAAGTTTGTAGCCCCCCTCTTCGGTCGCGTGCAGTGACTTTCTGCAACAGACACTTGCGACGGTCGCATAAACGGGAACCCAGCTTGACAATTTTCTTCGAAGAATTTTATTATTCTATGATGATTCGTAAAAATATTTTATCTTTGCGAAATTAATTTCTTAAATACTCGACGATATAAAAGAAATATGATTTATTTAGCGGTGTCTTACCGGGGACATGTGTTGGTGGATAGAGACGTTTGTTTATCAAAACCAAATGAAATATTTCAGTTGTAAATGTTTATGTGACATTCTTCACTGTGTGAAGGATTGGGAATAATATTGCCTCAACTGTCAAACTATTTATACCGAAAATTCATATTGAGGGTGACTGCTGTCAACGTACCTATTTTTTCAATTTGAATTTTCATCTTCACTACAAAACAAATCATTTTGAAAAAAAATAACCTAGTTAGTTTGGATATTAACAAAGAAAAATATACCTTAACTTTTTAATTATGTTCTGTATATATTCTTGTAGGAAAATAATAAGCATACCCCGATTTTTGACATTTCTCTAAAAATTCTAAAAAACTATAAGATATAGAGCATTATATTTTTTTTTAATTAAAGAAGATCAAAATATCTGGAAAAATACGATGTTACGTTGCATTAATGCATCAGGTTAAGTTAATAAACCAAAAAAATCTTTTATTTCGCAATGGCGCTGAATGGAAAATAAATGTTTTTTTAGGTTTATTTACTAAACCTGAAGCATTAATGCAACGTCACATCATATTTTTCTAGATATTGTGTCTTCTTTAATTTAAAAAGAAAAAGTTGAACTACGCCTTATATTTTATTAAAAATATAAGATAAACGTTGAAAATCGGGGTATGCCATTATTTTTCTACACGAATTTATACAGAACATAATAAAAAAGTTAAGGAATATTTTTCTTCATCAATACCTAAACTATCTGAGTTATTTTTTTCAACACAATGTGATTTGTAATAATGATTGATTGATACTTTTTGATAGGGGGTTGAATAGGAGTTGTCCGAAAGCAGATGTCCTGTCTGCACGACATCAGGGAATGAGTGGAGGACCTGTTCCGGACAGCACAGGACAGGGAAGTCACCACGGTGATAGCCAAAGTCACGGCACGGGGAAAAGAGAAGATTCGCGTGAAAAACAAATATTTGAACTTCTTCTGCTAAATCAGAAAAATCTAATTATGATGTTTTATTGTGTAAAATAGATATCTCCAATAACAACGCTGTGTATAGGTATGTAATAATATATGTATATTAATAATAATAGATGTGCTTGATGTGCTACCTACTGAGCCGTATCCAGAATGATCTCCCTATCTCGATAACTTACTAATCAATAAGTATTAAATTCCGTTCTTTGTAGAAAATAAATTGTTGAATGATGATAGCAAGTTTAATGTCAAATTGACAATATGATCCTATGCATGTAATTTCTTGTAGTTATTTTAGCTGTGTTCATTACAGATTTGCATATATTTCTATATTATTTTGTATTCATGCTGTTTGATAAAATTTTGTAATTTGTTTCTTTTATGTATTCATTTAACGATGCTATCAGCTATCCAAGGAGTTAAACTCTTTTATGTATTCATTTAACGATGCTATCAGCTATCCAAGGAGTTAAACTCTTTTATGTATTCATTTAACGATGCTATCAGCTATCCAAGGAGTTAAACTCTTTTATGTATTCATTTAACGATGCTATCAGCTATCCAAGGAGTTAAACTCTTTTATGTATTCATTTAACGATGCTATCAGCTATCCAAGGAGTTAAACTCTTTTATGTATTCATTTAACGATGCTATCAGCTATCCAAGGAGTTAAACTCTTTTATGTATTCATTTAACGATGCTATCAGCTATCCAAGGAGTTAAACTCTTTTATGTATTCATTTAACGATGCTATCAGCTATCCAAGGAGTTAAACTCTTTTATGTATTCATTTAACGATGCTATCAGCTATCCAAGGAGTTAAACTCTTTTATGTATTCATTTAACGATGCTATCAGCTATCCAAGGAGTTAAACTCTTTTATGTATTCATTTAACGATGCTATCAGCTATCCAAGGAGTTAAACTCTTTTATGTATTCATTTAACGATGCTTTCAGCTATCCAAGGAGTTAAACTCTTTTATGTATTCATTTAACGATGCTATCAGCTATCCAAGGAGTTAAACTCTTTTATGTATTCATTTAACGATGCTATCAGCTATCCAAGGAGTTAAACTCTTTTTTGCATTTCAGATAATTTATTTACACGTGTGCTAATCAATATACACTAGGGGCTCCGCCCCTGGCCGCTTCGCGGCCCAACCCCGGTTTGGCGCTACGCGCCATTTTTTTTGGCGCTACGCGCCTTTATTTGTGCGCTGCGCGCATTTCTTTAGGCGCTACGCGCCATTTGTTTTACGCCACGCAAACCGAGGACGGGCCGCGAAGCGGCCAGGGGCGGAGCCCCTAGTTTTATATTACAATGAATAGAAATTATACGCAAAAAAAGGGAAAACGTAAAATGAGGGTATGTTAAAACCGGGGTTGGAGTTGAATAATGAAACTTGTGAACTCAAATTTTAGGATACTTGTATTACATATACATACCATGTCTCTAACAAAGAGAACATAACGCCACAAATATGTTCACCTTATATCTCTTTCAAAAAATTAGGTTGATAAATGAAATATAGAAATTTTATCAAATATTTTCTATTTTTAAACAACTTTACTGTCTTCCATATTGGTATGTTTTTGAGTATAATATGGTATATTTTTTCTAGCAATTGATGAACACATTACCTACTTATTTAGTTTTACCTAGTTAAAAGAACTCTTATTTTATTTTATTTATTTTATTTTATTGATTTTATAGAACCAACAGTTAAAAGACTAAAAAGATATTTTTACAACTCTTAAAAGATATTTTTATATCTGAATACATTTTTAATGTATGTACCTATGTAAATATATTATGTACTGATGGTTCTGTACACCAATAAAATAAAACAATGTTTATTAGGTGATATTTCAAAAATCCGTCTGTTCTATTAGTATTATCAGAAAGAACAGACAAAGAAAACTGATAAACTTCAAAAATATAATTTTAGTGAGAAAAAAACATATCATAATATTTCCTTGTAAACAATGCTTCTTGTGTAAATATCATTCGATTCATTAATTTTCTTCTGTTCTGCACTTTCAAAAATCTGAACATGTAATGCACTCTGAGAAGAAACTCTAGAACAACCTACATATAATTGACCATGTGTGATGACAGGTTCGGGAAGGAAAAAACCAACGCGTTGAAATGTCTGTCCCTGTGATTTATTTATTGTAATAGCAAAAGCTAATTTAACTGTAAACTGTTTACGACACATATTAAATGGAATTGACACATCAGAAGAGGTATTTAGACAAATTCTAGGAATAAAGTGTGGAGTCCCTTGCTTTTCTCCAGTTATGACTTCTATATGAATATTATTTTATTTCAAAAATCCGTCTGTTCTATTAGTATTATCAGAAAGAACAGACAAAGAAAACTGATAAACTTCAAAAATATAATTTTAGTGAGAAAAAAACAGATCATAATATTTCCTTGTAAACAATGTTTCCTGTCCATGCAACAGTTAATTTTTTTTCCTATTCCTCGCAGATAATGAAAAAGTGTTTTATACAAAAAAGTTTTTCTAAATAAATAAATTTGAATATGGCATCAGTAAAAATGTACATACTTATTTGTCAAAATGTTGTTCAAAGCATACATATGAGAGTACAAAATGTGTATAAATCAATTTAAAATCTCTTTAAATACAATATTTTCTGTATAACATCCATTTGAAATAATTCCTTGTTTTGAACCTTCTATAATTTGTACTTTTAATGCAGATTGTGAGCGTACCCTGGAACACCCGACAAATAATTGTCCATGAGTAAATACTGGTTCTGGCAGTAGAAGTCCAACGCGATCAAAAGTTTGTCCTTGTGACTTATTCAAGGTCATACAATATGCTAATTTAATAGGAAACTGTTTTCTACACATATTAAAAGGTATTGTTTTATCAGATGTTGTATTTAAACAAATGCGAGGAATGAAATGTATCGTTCCCTGTTTTTCACCTGTTACAATTTCTGCTTGTATAATATTAGTACTCATATGTTTTACAACCATTCTTGTTCCATTACAAAGGCCATCTCCGATAGATAAATTTCTGAGAAGGATTATGATTGCTCCAATTTTAAGATTTAAAGAGTGTAACGGAAAACCATTTGGATTTATACTGTTTAAAAATTCTACTGGATAATTAACTTGCTCATTTACATCTAATTGACCATTGTCATTAATAATATAGTCTAAAGAATGGTATGTATGCATTGTACCTTGTAGCCTTCCCAGTACATCTTCATTAACCATTCGAGCATGATCATTTTTAGGGCATAATATTGCTCGTTTACACATTATTGGTACATCTGAAACTGAATGACTTTCATTGTATATGCTTTGAATAACATTTTGACAAACACTATCATTTGGGATAAGCACCGATGACTCTTGCTTTCCTGCAACAGAAGGAAGCTGTCCATTACCTAAATCTAAAAGCCACTGTGAAAATATGCTTTCCCCTTCTAAAGCTCTTATATTGGTTTTTAAATGGAAGGTAATAAATTTTCTCCAATGTTTACTATTTTTAATGGACATTGCAACTAATTGACCTCGAGAGGCTCTACGACAAACTGGAAGAATCTGTCTAAAATCTCCACCTAAAACAATAACTTTATTACCAAAAATATAATCATTACCCATTATATCGCGAATAGTACGTTCAATAATATCTTAGGCTACTACGGGAGCCATCGGTGCTTCATCCCAAATGATAACGTCAGCATCTTTTATAATTTTACGGTTCTTTGAGGTAATTCTGCAAGTAGTATTATCCTGTAAATCAAGAGGTAAATTAAAAGCTGTGTGACACGTCACTCCACCTGGAAGTAAAATAGCTGCAATTCCTGTCCAAGCAACGGATAAAACTTTCTTTCCTCTTCCTCTTAAAGTATGTATAAGAGTCTTGTATAGGAAAGTTTTACCTGTTCCACCAGGACCATCGATGAAAAAACATCTATTTCCATCACGTTCATCTGAAAATACTTTGGAAGAAATAACTTCGAATGCATTGCGTTGTTCATCATTAAGCTTATTCGCCATTTCAGCACCTAAAGAAAACTCTAACATAAAATTTAAATCTTCAATTTCATGAAAATCACTGCTGCTATCTGGTTCCGGCAACCCTTGTAAACTGCAAGAAGAATTTTCTTTCATTAGTGCGTTTTGTATGTACAGAAGTGAACAATTAACAGCAACTTCTTCTATAGCTCCTCGCTGGACAAAATCTTCAGACATTAAACTCTTGAAATCATTCCACAGCTCCAATGGATCTGTTGGGAGACAATGAATCATTAATAATACAAATAAATCTCGAAGAGCTCTAGGCATCATATATGATGACGCTTCTGCCATGCAATTATGCCATTCCCTGTTGTCGTGGATTAGTCCTAGTTCTCGAGCTGCATCACGAAATGTGGGCAGTAAATTACCACCTACAGTCCGCAATGATTCATATGATGTAGCGCCAGTCACCTGTAAAAGAATAAGCCTTAGATGATATAATTCTACGTTTCTGGGAGAAACTGATGCAAGGCGCCCAATAATCTTATCGCCACCACGTTGTCTCTTAGTCCATTTCTTATTAACTGAAAACACATAAAAATTTGGTATATCTTGATACTTGATTGTGCGTGCATCGGTGTCTTCTAGGTTAAGTTGGAACCACGCAGTTAAAGTTGTGTTTCTTGAGGTTGCTGCTCTAAGAGCTTCTTCTTCTCGTCCTTCTGAAAAATATATAGGCTGACCATTAGGCAAATGTACTGACAAAAGCAAAATAGCATGAGAATGACCATATATTGGATTTTCCATGATTCTCCATGCAGCTTCTGGTGCGCTTACATATCGACAGTTAATATACTCACATATTTCATCATATACCAGAGTCTCATTGCGTTCAACATTTTGATGTATTTGTATCCGGGCACAATCAAACCCTTTTGATATATATTTATGAATATACTTAATACTAAGAACCGAAGAACAAATTTCTACATTAATGTGAGCATTATATTTTTGACTAAGATAAGGATTATATGGAACGACAAAACGATTATCAATACGTATTCCTCGAACAATATGATTACCAGAAAAATTATCGCGTCTCCGATATTCTGGATACCCTCCTACATTATTATTGGTGTCATCTCTGAAATTCTTTGGAAATTTTTTAGAACACTTACCATCAACCATACACACTGAATTTGGATTTAGTATACCGCAAGGTCCATGAATATTATGTTTCAAAATTATGTCATACAAACCATGAAAACTTCGATCGGGTAATTCAGCACTCACAACTGTGTCAATATCTGAAGTTGTGCGAAATTTGTCCTGCTCACACAACGTAAATACTCCATGAAGATGGGGAAGACCTCGTTTCTGCTCTTCTATAACATAAACCCAACACAACACTTTACCAAATATATGTTTTTCAGTCATATCTCTTATAAACTCTTCCACTTTTAACTGAAAAACCCGGGCCACTAAATCAGGCCTATCCGATGTAGTTTGATTTGGTAATAATTCATTCTGGATTTCTGGCCACTTTGGGTTACAGGTAAAAGTGATGAACAAATCTGGACGACCAAATTTTCTAACCATAGCCATAGAGTCTTGGTAAAGTTTATTCATATGACGTGGCCCACCAATAAATGTAGAAGGAAGAATTATTATATTACCTGCTCGTCCACTTTCAATAGCCAAATTCTGTACATAATCCTGTAGACCCTGGTAGCATTCAACTCTCAAATGTTGTTGATTTTCTCTTATGTACTTTAAACGAAGTGATTCACAAACTATGTATGCATGAATTATAATATATTGTTGGAAAAGCTTGCCAGCAAAATGTATTGGATTGAAGACCTCCCTACGTACTGCTATTTTACTCGAATAAAATTGCATAGTTGTTACAGATTGACGACGATTTGTTTGAAAATTTGGATGATGCTGAATACCAGTCGTCCATCCATACTCGCCTGAGGGAAATAACAATGGAAAAACCATGGGGTCCAGATGTTTTGATAACATATTTATGCGCTGGAGGCCTTCAATATTTCTTGGGTGAACAGCTACATCTACATCAAATGGTATCTGACCTTCATGATCTGCGACATATACAATGGCAACGTCACTATTGTGAGATGGAGCATTATACCTTCTTTGATCATCTGCTTCTGACCGTGTGAATAGGAGTCTAACATCTCTCATTGGGCCGCCATTAATTGCAACTCGAGCTTCTTCTTCTTCTACAGCTTCTTTTAACCTTTTATACTGGAGAGCATACGGACTTACACGACGAATGACATTATCAATCGTAAACATAATATTTTGTTGACACCTTGCATTTGATGGGTGTCTCATACGTACCCTTACAGCTTCATCGGCATCATAAACATACAGCTGTGCATAAGATGGAGTTTCTCCGTCAATCTGCATACTTCTTGAAGTTCTATGATATACTTCACCTGAAATTTTCAAACAGTATGGTCCGGTACCAGGTACGTCTGCAATCTGAGCGCCAAAGGATGCAAAAGCATTAGCACTATTGTATTGACGAATAAATTCTCTAAAATTTTTGGATTCATTGCAGCTTCCTAACAATAATGCTTTCAATTCTTCCGGATATGTTGACAGTACTTGAGGTGACACTTTGCCACTGTGGCAACAACTATGTAATAGTTTGCCCTTTTCAGCATTAAAATGAACCGCTCTGCAATTCTCCACTGTACACAGCTTGTCCATGCGACCCATATCATGCTGATCTGGAAGAAAATTATGAGGTGTATTAATAATTGCACACTTAAAATAAGTGACAGAATTTCTTCTGCCTGCATTCATACTTCTATCTCGCTGCTCTTGCATAACATTTTCCACTCTTCGCCTAGAATTCCTACGATCTCGCTGTTCTTGTGTTATATTTTCCACACGCTCCCTCGTATTCCTACGTTCTCGTTGTTCTTGCGTCATATTTTCCACTCTTCGTCTAGCATTCCTACGATTTCGCTGTTCTTGTGTCATATTTTCCACACGTTCTCTTGCATTCCTACGATCTCGTTGTTCTTGCGTTATATTTTCCACTCTTCGTCTAGCATTTCGACGATCTCGTAGCTCTTGTGTCACTCTTCGCCTAGCTGTTCGCTGTTCTGTCATATCTCGCTCATCCAGATCTAGCTGTTCCGTCATATCTCGCTCATCCATCTCTTGATTGTTTTGATTGTAAGTATCCATGGAGTTTCGGTAAAAACCTGCAACAAACAAAATAACACCAAATAATTAGATAATGATGTTAAAAATAAATATTTTGAACGATCAAAGTTAAAATATGACTTTTAAACTCACGTCAAAGCCATAGATTAGATTGTTTTAACGCGTTCCATAGAGAGTTCGTACAGAATGGTGCCATAATTTAAATACGTATTCCGCAGATTTATTAATAACGTTTGATAAAATTGATGTTTAAAATTCCTTTTTGAACAATAATATTGTCAATTGATATTTAAAATACATTTTAAACGATAATTTTGTACTTTTTCGATTCAATTTATTTTTTATATTGGAGAAATATTTAGAATGCGTAAAATAAAATTGGGTAAAATTATTTTACTGGCAATACGCGCACATGCTAAGCGGCCACGACCACGTACAGATTGTGGAGGGAGACGTATTCAATATAATAGATTTTTGATATCTTTATTAATATATTCATGGCTGTATCTGTGTCGTATATGTTAAGAATAGTTTGCCAATTTACGTTATGCATTTCTTTTATATGCTCGACATAATTAACGTCCTTGTAGTGCCTTTGTTCGTTATATTAATTATTAAGTAATCAAAATTAATTAAAAATAAATTAATTAATAATAATATATTTGTTGCATAAATTATATATAAAAAAATACAAACAATAATACATTTTTTACACTATTTTACAACAAATAGGGTATTGCTCAGCTGTACACCCGTGGAGATCAACAGTGCAGGTGGTATTCAGCAATGCCTTGGACGATCACAAAATATATATTTAGATACTTACATAGAATATAATACAAAAAAAATTTTATTTAGATTTCACGTTGCTCGGGTTGATTGAAAGAAATTGTCTTAAGGCAATAAACCTGCCTTTGTACACCTGTGCATAAATTATATAAATAAATAAATGAATAAATAAATAAATAAATAAATGAATAAATAAACAAATAAATTAATAAACATTATATTAATAAAAAAATAAAAAAAAATTAATAAATATAAATAATTAAAAAATAAAAAAATAAACAAAAAATTAAAAATAAATATAAATAAAAAATAAATAAATAATTAAATAAATAAATAAATAAATAAATAATTAATTAAAAAAAAAAAAAATAATTAAAAAATAAATAAATAATTAAATAAATATATAAATAAATAAATAAATATATAAATAAATAAATAAATAAATAAATAAATAAATAAATAAATAAATAAATAAATAAATAAATAAATAAATAAATAAATAAATAAATAAATAAATAAATAAATAAATAAATAAATAAATAAATAAATAAATAAATAAATAAATAAATAAATAAATAAATAAATAAATAAATAAATAAATAAATAATTAAATATCAAAACACCTAAACAGGAAAAAAGAAAAGAATTGAAAAAGAAACAATAGAAAAAAATAGATAAATTTCACACACACATTTTAAATACTGTTGCTCTTGTTTTTGTGTATTTTTTACAAAAAATTTTATTTATTTTTATTTTTGTTAATTGTGGAAGTTTTTACTGGCTTGCGTTTGCTCCTCAATATTTTGAGAAGCAAACTCAATTTCTTTGAATGGACCAGTGTCTCGAGCTGAGAATCACAAGAATCGTGTAAGTATGTTATAATGTAAAAAGTAACCCCTCGGGGGTGTTATTACATTGTTTCATGACACGACACGTTCTTAATGCGTTCTTAACATGCCTTAATCTTAAAAAGTGTATAAATCAGTACTCGATTATTATCCAATCTTAAACTTTCTCTACATTTAATCACGAAAAATCAATAATATCAACGTAAAGTATGAAATTTTCATTACTTGTTGTATAAATCAATATTATTATTCAATTAATTTAGCATCAAAGATTGTTTGTTTCTGAAGCAGATCTTAATTATACCGTTATCAACTTCATGAGTTACCCCGCAGAATTCGAATTGGGTGCAAGACGCTAGCAAAGAAGTCAAACGACTTACCATTTTTCCACAACGGTCACCAGTGTAAAAAAAAATTGTGTGTGTGTGTGTGTGTGTGTGTGTGTGTGTGTGTGTGTGTGTGTGTGTGTGTGTGTGTGTGTGTGTGAGGGTGTGTGTGTGTGTATGTGTGTGTGTGTGTGTGTGTGTGTGTCTGTGTGTGTGTGTGTGTGTGTGTGTGTGTGTCTGTGTGTGTGTGTGTGTGTGTGTGTGTGTGTGTGTGTGTGTGTGTGTGTGTCTGTGTGTGTGTGTGTGTGTGTGTGTGTGTGTGTGTGTGTGTGTGTGTGTGTGTGTGTGCTAGTGTGCTGTGTGCTGTGTGCTATGTACGGCGTGTTTATTTTACTTTATAATAATAATCATAGTAATAAACACTTTTCGAAACACCCTTCGAAAGTGGCGAGTTTATTGCCGTATGGCAATTTCTTCCAACTAACCAGTGTTTCCAGCCCAGAGAAGCAATATTTGCGTGAGAAATAAGTTTAAATAAATTTCTCCTCTGCTGGGAATCGAACCCAGGATATAATTGATAAACGAACTTTATCAATTATAGACTAAATTACTAATTCGAATCTTTTCAAATTTGTATATCTGATACTCACTTAGACCCCATTAGATTTTGAAGGATATCTGAATAGTGCTTCTTAATTGTTTAACTGTTCTTCCCCCACCACCACCCGTCCTGCTTAAGGGGACTAATAACGACTCCAAGCTCAAGAAACTTAAAATTTAAAAAAAAATTATTTACAAATTGGTAAAATGGCACATCACTTTCTTAAATTGTCGGCCTTCGTGGCTCAGTTGGTTGGTTATCTGACTGCTATTCCAAGGTTCCCGGGTTCGATTCCCCGTGGAGATACAGTTCTTAATTGTGATTTCAGTCTGGATCTGTGAGACGATTAATTTCGTAAGTCTCCAGAATGTGGCAACTTGTTATTGGGTGCGTGTTAAATAATTATTTGACATAGTACCTGTTAGTTGCCCGAGAAGCTACATAAAATAAAATAGCATTGAATAATTATCAATAAAATATTTAAATAAATAAAAATAATTGAACAAACTCATTTCATGAAAATCCTGAATATTTTCCATGCAAACTTTGAATACTTTATAGAATGATTTTTGTGAGGAGTTTAGCGTTGGCCACAACCCACTCGTTTTAATATATTATAACTTATGTGGATTTAGAGATTTGGTTTTTTGAATAAGAAAAAAGTTTGTCCGTAATATATTGGTGGGCACCTGGCTGGTATAATTTCCGACACCAAGAGTCATCCATCAACCTTTGGATTAAGATGGCACTCTTACTTCTTGGTGTAATTATTTATCTTGATGATATCAGCAACTCTTGATGGACAGATTAGCCAGAGGACGCGCTCATCTGTCATCATAACTCACAGTGATAATACTCTAAAATTGATCTTTAATTATTATTTATTCGAAATAATATCCATTCATTGAACTCCAATAAATATTTTTGCTAATATAATATTCAACCAATACTGAATTGATCACCAATAATGACTATTTTAAAATATTAGATCTATTGATAATATATTTTCTTTGATTGATCTCAGGCGATAATACTCACGAATGAATCTTCAATAATAATAGTAGCGTCTACAATCCGCATTCACCTGTTTCCGGTTTAGTAGTCAAAGTTTCCGGTTGTCTCTCTGATTGGTTGAAATCTCGTAGTATTAAGTCAAATGAAAAAAAATATATTAAATGAAAAAATTAAAATAAAAGATGTATATAAATTTATAGAAGAACCAGTAACTCAGGAACCTACAGGGCTTACGACCTATCATCGGCTGGTTACGTGATCACTTTATGCGCTTGCGCAACGTTCACTAATTACACCTTTATAGAGTTCCCTTATCAATGTAATTTTTTGAAAGTTCTATATATTTGAATAATGTGTAAACATTTCACCTGAATAATACGAAATAATACTATTGCCATATATGAGGTAACGAAGAAACCATTTTTTTGTAGTTACAATAATAAATAAGGGAACTCAATAAAGGCATAATTGGTGAAAGTTGCGCAAGCGCATAAAGTGATCACATAAACCAGCCGATGACAGGTCATAAGCCCTGTAGGTGCCTGAGGTCCTGGTTCTTTTATGATATCCCAATTTCGTCTCTATTGAGATGTTATCTATATTATAAATTTGAATGTTTGTATCTATGTATGTATCATGTATGTGTTGAATGCGCTCCTAAACCGTTCATCCGATTGCGATGAAACTTTGGTGAGTTGTCGAGAGTATGCCCGGGATGGTTTCTGGATCAAAAAATTTTAACTTCTTCTTCTTCTTCATCGGGTAATAGGTCATTTTACCTATGAAGGTGGACTATCCTGAGAACCGTTCATCCGATCGCAATGAAACTTTGGTGAATTGTCGAGCGTATGACCGGGACCTACTGAAGGGACGGGAGGTACTAAAGGGTCTGAAGGGACGGGAGTAACTGAAGGGACGGGAGTAACTGAAGGGTCGGGAGTAACTGAAGGGACGGGAGTAACAGAAGCGTCGGGAGTAACTGAAGGGACGGGAGTAACTGAAGGGACGGGAGTAACTGAAGGGACGGGAGTAACTGAAGGGACGGGAGTAACTGAAGGGACGGGAGTAACTGAAGGGACGGGAGTAACTGAAGGGACGGGAGTAACTGAAGGGACGGGAGTAACTGAAGGGACGGGAGTAACTGAAGGGACGGGAGTAACTGAAGGGACGCGAGGTACTGAAGGGTCTGAAGCGACGGGTGGTAATGAAGGACCATTTTTAACTATACAGGCAATACGAAGTTTGCCGGGGGATCACTAGTTGTCAATAAAAATATCATTTGACTCCCGACAGGGAAAAAATCCAATGTGTGCGTATATCCAATTAAAATATATATTCGATATGAATTTAATTGATAATTCAATTTATAATACAACTCGCTCACGCGAGTCGCTATTGTTATTATAAACAAACCTTACCAAAGAATGCAGAAAAGAAAAGCTGGGACTAGACGCTACTATAATCTATTATATTGAATACGTCTCCCACCACAATCTGTCCGTGTATGCCATGTCAGTTTAGCATGTGCGCGCATTGCCAGTAAAATAATTTTACCCATATTAATTTTCGCTTTCAAAATATTTCTCCAATATAAAAATAAATTGAAACGAAAAAGTACAAATTATCATTTAATATGTATTTTAAATATCCATCGACAATATTATTGTTCAAAAAGGAATTTTAAACATCAATTTTATCAAACGTCATTAATAAATCTGCGGAATACGTAATTAAATCATAGCACCATTCTGTACGAACTCTCTATGGAACGCGCTAAAACAATCTAATCTATGGCTTTGACGTGAGTAGTGAGTATAAAAGTCATATTTTAACTTTGATCGTTCAAAATATTTATTTTTTAACATCATTATCTTTGGTGTTCCAATTATTTGGTCTTATTTTGTTTGTTGCAGGTATTAACTGAGACTCCATGGATACTTACAATCAAAACAATCAATAGATGGATGAGCGAGATATGACAGAACAGCGAGATCTGGATGAGCGAGATATGACAGAACCTAGGCGAAGAGTGACACAAGAGCTACGAGATCGTCGAAATGCTAGACGAAGAGTGGAAAATATAACGCAAGAACAACGAGAACGTAGGAATACGAGGGAGCGTGTGGAAAATATGACACAAGAACAGCGAGATCGTAGGAATTTGAGGCGAAGAGTGGAAAATATAACGCAAGAACATCGAGAACGTAGGAATACGAGGGAGCGTGTGGAAAATATGACACAAGAACAGCGAGATCGTAGGAATTTGAGGCGAAGAGTGGAAAATATAACGCAAGAACAACGAGAACGTAGGAATACGAGGGAGCGTGTGGAAAATATGACACAAGAACAGCGAGATCGTAGGAATTTTAGGCGAAGAGTGGAAAATATGACGCAAGAACAGCGAAATCGTAGGAATGCTAGACGAGGAGTGGAAAATATGACGCAAGAACAACGAGAACGTAGGAATACGAGGGAGCGTGTGGAAAATATGACACAAGAACAGCGAGATCGTAGGAATTTTAGGCGAAGAGTGGAAAATATAACGCAAGAACATCGAGAACGTAGGAATACGAGGGAGCGTGTGGAAAATATGACACAAGAACAGCGAGATCGTAGGAATTTTAGGCAAAGAGTGGAAAATATAACGCAAGAACATCGAGAACGTAGGAATACGAGGGAGCGTGTGGAAAATATGACACAAGAACAGCGAGATCGTAGGAATTTGAGGCGAAGAGTGGAAAATATAACGCAAGAACAACGAGAACGTAGGAATACGAGGGAGCGTGTGGAAAATATGACACAAGAACAGCGAGATCGTAGGAGTTTTAGGCGAAGAGTGGAAAATATGACGCAAGAACAGCGAAATCGTAGGAATGCTAGACGAGGAGTGGAAAATATGACGCAAGAACAACGAGAACGTAGGAATACGAGGGAGCGTGTGGAAAATATGACACAAGAACAGCGAGATCGTAGGAATTTTAGGCGAAGAGTGGAAAATATAACGCAAGAACATCGAGAACATAGGAATACGAGGGAGCGTGTGGAAAATATGACACAAGAACAGCGAGATCGTAGGAATTTTAGGCGAAGAGTGGAAAATATGACGCAAGAACAGCGAAATCGTAGGAATGCTAGACGAGGAGTGGAAAATATGACGCAAGAACAACGAGAACGTAGGAATACGAGGGAGCGTGTGGAAAATATGACACAAGAACAGCGAGATCGTAGGAATTTTAGGCGAAGAGTGGAAAATATGACGCAAGAACAGCGAAATCGTAGGAATGCTAGACGAGGAGTGGAAAATATGACGCAAGAACAACGAGAACGTAGGAATACGAGGGAGCGTGTGGAAAATATGACACAAGAACAGCGAGATCGTAGGAATTTTAGGCGAAGAGTGGAAAATATAACGCAAGAACATCGAGAACGTAGGAATACGAGGGAGCGTGTGAAAATATGACACAAGAACAGCGAGATCGTAGGAATTTTAGGCGAAGAGTGGAAAATATGACACAAGAACAGCGAGATCGTAGGAATTTTTTGGCGAAGTGTGGAAAATATTACGCAAGAGCAGCTAGATAGAAGTATGAATGCAGGCAGAAGAAATTCTGTCACTTATTAATACACCTCATGATTTTCTTCCAGATCAGCATGATATGGGTCGCATGGACAAGCTGTGTACAGTGGAGAATTGCAGAGCGGTTCATTTTAATGCTGAAAAGAAAGGGCAAACTATTACATAGTTGTTGCCACAGTGGCAAAGTGTCACCCCAAGTACTGTCAACATATCCGGAAGAATTGAAAGCATTATTGTTAGGAAGCTGCAATGAATCCAAAAATTTAGGGAATTTATTCGTCAATACAATAGTGCTAATGCTTTTGCATCCTTTGGCGCTCAGATTGCAGACGTACCTGGTACCGGACCATACTGTTTGAAAATTTAAGGTGAAGTATATCATAGAAACAGTATTATTCGAGGCGACAACAATAATAACATTATGTATAAAATATAACCCTTGCTCCATTTGAACGCATAAAGAATAAATTTAAGTTTGACTTTTTATAACAATACCTACATCTTTTGATACCTCGTTTTAAATCTTAATTATGTTTTACAACTTGCATAATGGCTAGGATCACTCGTAGACGAGTGGATAGCCGTAAAACAATATAGAATAGAATATATCATAGAACTTCTAGAAGTATGCAGATTGACGGAGAAACTCCATCTTATGCACAGCTGTATGTTTATGATGCCGATGAAGCTGTAAGGGTACGTATGAGACACCCATCAAATGTAAGGTGTCAACAAAATATTATGTTTACGATTGATAATGTCATTCGTCGTGTAAGTCCGTATGCTCTCCAGTATAAAAGGTTAAAATAAGCTGTAGAAGAAGAAGAAGCTCGAGTTGCAATTAGTGGCGGCCCAATGAGAGATGTTAGACTCCTATTCACACGGTCAGAAGCAGATGATCAAAGAAGGTATAATGGTCCATCTCTCAATAGTGACATTGCCATTGTATATGTCGCAGATCATGAAGGTCAGATACCATTTGATGTAGATGTAGCTGTTCACCCAAGGAATATTGAAGGCCTCCAGCGCATAAATATGTTGTCAAAACATCTGGACCCCATGATTTTTCCATTGTTATTTCCGTCAGGCGAGTATGGATGGACAACTGGTATTCAGCATCAACCAAATTTTCAAACAAATCGTCGTCAATCTGTAACAACTATGCAATTTTATTCGAGTAAAATAGCAGTAGGTACGTAGGGAGGTCTTTAATCCAATACATTGTGCTGGCAAGCTTTTCCAACAATATATAATTCACGCATATATAGTTTGCGAATCACTTCGTTTAAAGTACATAAGAGAAAATCAACAACATTTGAGAGTTGAATGCTACCAGGGTCTACAGGATTATGTACAGAATTTGGCTATTGAAAGTGGACGAGCAGGCAATATAATAATTCTTCCTTCTACATTTATTGGTGGGCCACGTCATATGAATAAACTTTACCAAGACTCTATGGCTATGGTTAGAAAATTTGGTCGTCCAGATTTGTTCATCACTTTTACCTGTAACCCAAAGTGGCCAGAAATCCAGAATGAATTATTACCAAATCAAACAACATCGGATAGGCCTGATTTAGTGGTCCGGATTTTTCAGTTAAAAGTGGAAGAGTTTATAAGAGATATGACTGAAAAACATATATTTGGTAAAGTGTTGTGTTGGGTTTATGTTATAGAAGAGCAGAAACGAGGTCTTCCTCATCTTCATGGAGTATTTACGCTGTGTGAGCAGGACAAATTTCGCACAACTTCAGATATTGACACAGTTGTGAGTGCTGAATTACCCGATCGAAGTTTTCATGGTTTGTATGACATAATTTTGAAACATAATATTCATGGACCTTGCGGTATACTAAATCCAAATTCAGTGTGTATGGTTGATGGTAAGTGTTCTAAAAAATTTCCAAAGAATTTCAGAAATGACACCAATAATAATGTAGGAGGGTATCCAGAATATCGGAGACGCGATTATTTTTCTGGTAATCATGTTGTTCGAGGAATACGTATTGATAATTGTTTTGTCGTTCCATATAATCCTTATCTTAGTCAAAAATATAATGCTCACATTAATGTAGAAATTTGTTCTTCGGTTCTTAGTATTAAGTATATTCATAAATATATACCAAAGGGTTTGATTGTGCCCGGATACAAATACATCAAAATGTTGAACGCAATGAGACTCTGGTATATGATGAAATATGTGAGTATATTAACTGTCGATATGTAAGCGCACCAGAAGCTGCATGGAGAATCATGGAAAATCCAATATATGGTCATTCTCATGCTATTTTGCTTTTGTCAGTACATTTGCCTAATGGTCAGCCTATATATTTTTCAGAAGGACGAGAAGAAGAAGCTCTTAGAGCAGCATCCTCAAGAAACACAACTTTAACTGCGTGGTTCCAACTTAACCTAGAAGATACCGATGCACGCACAATCAAGTATCAAGATATACCAAATTTTTATGTGTCTTCAGTTAATAAGAAATGGACTAAGAGACAACGTGGTGGCGATAAGATTAATAATAATAATAATAATAATAATTCTTTATTGGCTAAAATAACATAACAAAATAAGTGCAAACAAGAGCAAGTTAAAACATTAAAAAAGCCAAAAGGCGGACTTGTTAATAAAATTAACATCTTCCAGTCAACCTTAGAAAATAATATAAGAATATATAAGAACATATATATATACATATACACACACATACATACATACACACATATACACACATATGCATTTAGGGGGGATGGGAAGGGGAAAAAAGGAAGGGGCGGAGATAGTGGTAAGGAGGAAAATGAGGCAGGGAGGGAAGAGAGACATCAGAGTTTCACCCGCTGTTTGAAAGAGAAAAATGATGGTAAGGTTCGAGTATCAACGGGAAGTTGATTCCAGAGCCTAGCACTATGAACAGTAAAAGAATTAGTGTAGAAGTCCGATCGGTGGGAGGGAATCACAAGAAGACCGTTATTACCCGATCTCAGAGGAAGACCATGCTCCGATGAAAAATGAAACCTGTCTCTGAGATACTTTGGTGCCACCTCACTATACAAAATCTTATAGAGAAGACAGAGTGTGTGAACATCCCTGCGTTTGCCCATTGAAGACCAGCCCAGTTTTGTACGAAATTCCGATACATGGTCAAACTTTTTCAGACCGAAGATGTATCTAATGCAGACATTCCGCAGACGGTCTAATTTAGATAAGAACTCAGATTTGATGTCGAGATAGCAGACGTCAGCATAATCAAAAATAGGAAAAATCAAGGACTGGATCAACAGGGTTTTTATCTCAGTAGATAGAAACCGCTGCAGTCTCTTAAGAGAGTGAAGAGTGGCAAACGTCCTACGGCTAACCTCGCCAATCTGCTTCCACCAGGATAGACTAGTGTCAAGGTAAACTCCCAGGTCCTTAACAGACTGGAAGAAAGAGATGGCTGAGCCATTAAGCATGAGCATGGGCAAAGAAGTCATATCGACGTGAGAAATCATTCTATGGCTTCCCAAAATAATTGCCTGCGACTTTGTAGGATTCACAAGCAGACCATTCCGAGAGCACCACAGACCAATCCGATGAAGATCCAGGATCATTGAGTTAATTCATGAGGTTATGTTTTCAGACTTAAAGTGAGAATATAGTTGAAGGTCGTCCGCATACAAATGATACGAACAGGAGATGCCACAAGTCATTGTTGTGATGAAGATAGAAAATAAGAGTGGAGACAGGATTCCTCCCTGGGGAACACCAGTAGTCAGAGATAATTCATTTGAAGAAATCTCAGAAGTAACAATTTTCTGCTTTCTCCCCAGCAGATATGAACTAAACCATCGAAGAGGCACATCCGATAAATTAAGAGATCTCAGTTTAGAGAGGAGCAAGTCAAAATCAATACTACCGAAGGCGTTGGTGAAGTCCAATAAGGTAAGAAGAGTGAGTTTTCCCTCCTCCATGGCCAGTCTCACATCCTCAGTGATCTTAAGCAACGCAGTGGTAGTACTATGACCCCTCTTAAAACCAGACTGCAAAGGATCGAGAAGGTTAAGGTCATTGAGATATGATGTTAATTGAGAGTTTGCCACCTTTTCGACTATCTTAGACAAAGTAGGGAGGATGGAAATAGGACGAAAGTCCTTAACTGTAGATGGTGTATTACATTTGGGTAGAGGAATAATATGGGCTGACTTCCACTGAACTGGCAAACAGCCATTTAACAAGGAAAAATTGATAATGTGAGTGATGATAGGAAGAATTTGCTCAAGGATGGGCGAAAGCATTCTTTTACTGATGCCATCACATCCCACCGCAGAGGAGTCAATAGAAGAAAATATTTTACGCACGTCATATGTAGTTACTGGAGAGAAGCTGAAGGGTTCTGAGCTGAGTGGTGCAATGTTGGAGATAGCCTCAAGCATTTCGCGTTTTAAATCAGGATCAATTTCAACCGGTTTCAATGCAAAGTGATTGTTCATGACATTCAGGTCAAATTGCTCAACACTAAAGGGCTGTGAGGCGGAACCAATCCCATGTTGTCTTAGGAAGCTCCATGTAGCTTTGGGTGAGGAAGACGACAGGGCTAGCCGAAAATATTCTCTTTTTGCAAACCTACACTTAGCCGAACAGAGATTCCTCAATGATCTGTAGTTTTCCCAATAGATAGGCTCATTCTTCCGCTTACATTTGATTTTGGCCCTATCGCGCCTGGCCATCAATCTGCGAATGTCATCAGTCAGCCAAGGAGATGGTGGATGTTTTCGATTTAAGGTAACTATAGGAGCATGTTTATCATAGAGTTCAATAATTTTAGTGTTAAAAAAAGATAATTTAGTGTCAATATCATCGGAGGTATATAGATCAGACCATTCAATATTCGTAGCATCCGCACTAAGGCATTCAGGTTTCACCCTCCTGAAGTTTCGAAATGTGTGTTTCTTTTTGGCGAGTTTCGGTAATTTCAGTTTTAAACAGGCAAAAATTAGATCATGATTGGAAAATCCAGCAGCTGTATGTTGTCCATGGTTCGTAACAAGATCTGGAGAGGAGGTAATCATCAGATCAAGTAGAGTTGCTGAAGTCTGAGTGAAATGAGTAGGAGAAAGGGGCAATATGTTTAAATCAAGTCCCGTTACTATTGTATTCAGCTTGTTGGCGCGATAATCGTTCTTTAGCAAGCAAGTGTTCAAGTCACCCATTATTAAAATAGTGGAATAATTAGGGACCAGCATTTCAAGAGTTGCTTCGAATTTAGAGAAATAATCGCTGTTCGGAGGACAGTAAACAACCCCAAGCAACAGCTTTATACCTCCAATAATTACTTCCAAAAACATAAACTCCGCATGACGCATGCATCTGTCGTCCGAAGTGCACACAGTTTTGTACTGCAAGTTATCACGCAAATAAACCGCGACACCACCACCCACACGTTCGATTCTGTCCTGACGTAAAAGGTTAAAACCCGGTATCGAGAAAATATTAGACGGAAGGGATGGTTTAAGCCACGATTCACTAACAAGAATAGCGTGGAGTGGCAAGTCAGAGAAAGTATCTAACATTTCAGTGTGATGGGCTGGAATGCTTTGGGCATTTATATGACATGCGTTAAAAAAATGACTTGATGTGGAAAAGGACTCTCGTAAACGGTCAGAAAGGTTGGCAACAGATGACAACAGATTATTGGGCGCCTTGCATCAGTTTCTCCCAGAAACGTAGAATTATATCATCTAAGGCTTATTCTTTTACAGGTGACTGGCGCTACATCATATGAATCATTGCGGACTGTAGGTGGTAATTTACTGCCCACATTTCGTGATGCAGCTCGAGAACTAGGACTAATCCACGACAACAGGGAATGGCATAATTGCATGGCAGAAGCGTCATCATATATGATGCCTAGAGCTCTTCGAGATTTATTTGTATTATTAATGATTCATTGTCTCCCAACAGATCCATTGGAGCTGTGGAATGATTTCAAGAGTTTAATGTCTGAAGATTTTGTCCAGCGAGGAGCTATAGAAGAAGTTGCTGTTAATTGTTCACTTCTGTACATACAAAACGCACTAATGAAAGAAAATTCTTCTTGCAGTTTACAAGGGTTGCCGGAACCAGATAGCAGCAGTGATTTTCATGAAATTGAAGATTTAAATTTTATGTTAGAGTTTTCTTTAGGTGCTGAAATGGCGAATAAGCTTAATGATGAACAACGCAATGCATTCGAAGTTATTTCTTCCAAAGTATTTTCAGATGAACGTGATGGAAATAGATGTTTTTTCATCGATGGTCCTGGTGGAACAGGTAAAACTTTCCTTTACAAGACTCTTATACATACTTTAAGAGGAAGAGGAAAGAAAGTTTTATCCGTTGCTTGGACAGGAATTGCAGCTATTTTACTTCCAGATGGAGTGACGTGTCACACAGCTTTTAATTTACCTCTTGATTTACAGGATAATACTACTTGCAGAATTACCTCAAAGAACCGTAAAATAATAAAAGATGCTGACGTTATCATTTGGGATGAAGCACCGATGGCTCCCGTAGTAGCCTTAGATATTATTGAACGTTCGCGATATAATGGGTAATGATTATATTTTTGGTAATAAAGTTATTGTTATATGTAGATTATTCTAGAGTTTCTTCTCAGAGTGCATTACATGTTCAGATTGTTGAAAGTGCAGAACAGAAGAAAATTAATGAATTGAATGATATTTACACAAGAAACATTGTTTACAAGGAAATATTATGATCTGTTTTTTTCTCAATAAAATTATATTTTTGAAGTTTATCAGTTTTCTTTGTCTGTTCTTTCTGATAATACTAATAGAACAGACGGATTTTTGAAATAAAATAATATCCATATAGAAGTCATAACTGGTGAAAAGCAAGGGACTCAACACTTTATTCCTAGAATTTGTCTAAATACCTCTTCTGATGTGTCAATTCCATTTAATATGTGTTGTAAACAGTTTCCAGTTAAATTAACTTTTGCTATTACAATAAATAAATCACAGGGACAGACATTTCAACGTGTTGGACTTTTCCTTCCCGAACCTGTCTTCACACATGGTCAATTATTATGTAGGTTGTTCTAGAGTTTCTTCTCAGAGTACATTACATGTTCAGATTGTTGAAAGTGCAGAACAGAAGAAAATTAATGAATCGAATGATATTTACACAAGAAACATTGCTTACAAGGAAATATTATGATCTGTTTTTTCTCACTAAAATTATATTTTTGAAGTTTATCAGTTTTCTTTGTCTGTTCTTTCTGATAATACTACATAATAGAACAGACGGATTTTTGAATTATCACTTAATTAACATTATTTTATTTTATTGGTGTACAGAACCATCAGTACATAATATATTTACATAGGTACATACATTAAATGTATTCAGATATAAAAATATCATTTAAGTCTTTTAAGAGTTCTTTTAACTAGGTAAAACTAAATAAGTAATGTGTTCAACAATTGCTAGAAAAAATATACCATATAATTAAATATGTAGGTACTCAAAAACATACCAATATGGAAGACAGTTGTTTAAAAATAGAAAATATTTGATAAAATTATATTTCATTTATCAACCTAATTTTTTGAAAGAGATATAAGGTGAACATATTTGTGGCGTTATGTTCTCTTTGTTAGAGACATGGTATGTATATGTAATACAAGTATCCTACAATTTGAGTTCACAAGTATTTTCTGGTAAATATCTGACATTTCATTATTCAACTCCAACCCCGGTTTTAACATACTCTCAGTTTACGTTTTCCCTTTATTTGCGTATAATTTCTACTCATTGTAATATACAACTAGGGGCTCCGTCCCTGGCCACTTCGCGGCTCAACCCCGGTTTGCGTGGCGTAAAACAAATGGCGCGTAGCACCTAAAGAAATGCGCGCAGCGCACAAATAAAGGCGCGTAGCGCCTAAAAAAATGGCGCGTAGCGCCTAAAAAAATGGCGCGTAGCGCCAAACCGGAGTTGGGCCGCGAAGCGGCCAGGGGCGGAGCCCCTAGTAATCATCTATTTGCTCAAATATTCAACCGTCGATAATAATGTAATAATAATGATAATAAACCCTTCCTTGCACCCTGTGCAAGTGGCGAGTTTATTGCCATATGGCAATTTCTTCCAACTAACCAGTGTTTCTAAGGTGTACTCGTGTATAATCTAATAATTTGTGTCTCAGCAATTATTCATAATACACTTGCAATAAATATTTCTTAGCTTAAATATTAACCATTGATAATGCATTTGAATTTATCTCCAATAGTATTATCTAGAAATAAGCTCTAATAGTTTTATGTATTTGCAAAAATATTCTCTTGAATTGATCTCCAATAATTTTACTCCTCACAACCCCGAGGGGATATAGTAGAGAGTTATGAATTTGCAAATTGAAATGTTGTTTTTTTATTGCTGATTATCAACTAATATCATGCTAAGATTGTATTCTGAAAGTTTCATCACAATGTATCTATGTATTTGTGTTTGTGCTATGTACTTTGTGCTATATTTGTGTTTATTCTACCTTATCAAATATAGACTAAAGTACTCGTTCGATTCTTTTCAATTTATAACAGTTTGTATATCTAGTACTCGCTTAGACCCCATTAGATTAGGAAGAATGTCTGATCAGTGCTTCTCAATTTTTTTACTGTTAAATATTTCAAAGATACCCCAAGCTTAGGAAACTTAAAATTTTATTAAAATTTATAAATTGCTAAAAAAATCGAGAAGAATTATCAAGTTTTCATAATAAAATATTTAAATAAAAAATAATTTAATGTAACTCAATTCCCGAAAATGATTTGCATACAAAATTTTAATTCTTAGTGGAGTGACTTAGTTGTGAAAACTATAGCGTTGGCCACAACCCACACGTTTTCGTATATAATCATTTCATACGGTAAAAAAATGAAATTTCATTAACATTTAATGAAGGTAAAATGAACTTAATTCAAAATACTATTCACGTGATTAAATCAAATAAAAATCGGCATTTGAATTCTGTTAAAATCCATTAAGTTGGTTTTGAATTTCTAACTCTAGCCAACATAATATTATGTATGTATATTATTTGTTATGCATACATGTTTTGTGGGATATTATAAGACTGCATACATATTTAATTCTCTCTATCTCAAAGGTACATACATCCAACACTGAAATAGATTTTCTTTGGTTAGGAACAGTTTTAGACATTGGTCTGCAAACACGACAGATTAAATTCTCTGGACTTAAACAAAAGGCAACCAGGTTTTGTTGAACCTGTTCAGTTTTCACTTACAAGCTGATGACATTACGAAAAGTCTCTGATATGAAAAATGAAAAGATTTCTCTGAATAGTAATTAGATTTTGGCGTATAATATGAAGGGATTGTGATATGACTTGTACTTTTACAGAAAATCCTATCCTTTTTACATATATTCTTTTAAACAAAATTCTATCCTTCTTATATTCTTTTACAGATAATCCTATCCTTCTTATATTCTTTAACAGAACATACTATCCTTCTTATATTCTTTTACAGAAAATCATTTTTTTTATTGAGTAACATAATATGAACATACACATAGTACAAATATTTAAATTAATACAATTTTTTTTTTCAATAGGTACTGTCCCAAAAAAGTTAAAAACTTGTGCTTGGGACAGGACATCATATCCTTCATATATTCTTTTACAGAATAAAATCACCATTTATACTATAAATGACTTGCGTTTAACAGACGCGGGATCTTACACTATTTTATATACTAGTTGCATGTAACACATGAGATCCAGCTTTCGATGGCGATAGTATGCATAATTGAAGAGTACGTACCAAACTATAAACACTTAAACACAAATTTATAAATATTTTAAGATACATATATTGTTTTCTATGTTGATATGTTTCAATTGCTAGTATTTCCTTTTTTATGTTTTTTGAATATGTGTTTTGATATGTTTCAATTGTCTCTTTTCCTGATTTTTCATTTATTTTCATGTATTTCCATTTTTTTATTTGAATATGTTTTTTGATATGTTTCCATTGTCTGTATTCTTCATTTTTCATTTATTTTAAACTTTTTTTAATGTTTGTTTGATTTTTTGTTCATGTATGATTTTTATTTAATTACTTTCTGTATGACCTTGATTAAATTGTTTTGTATTTGATATCTTTTATTTGACAGTCTAAGTGATTCCCTCATCAAGCACAAGATAAAAAAAAACTATTTGTAAAAATTACTATACTTGTGAATAATTATATCTTTATGTGTATTATGACATTATATGTTAAATAAATAATAGATATAAAACATGTAGGTCTATATATCAAGATAGGATAGCATGGAGGTCAGTATGTTTTTAACCTAACCTAACCTAACCAGAATATGAAAACAGCATGATGTATGTTTGTAGATTAAGTTGATATCAAACTATTGAGTGAGATATTGTGTAGTGTTAACTGTCTTACAAATTGTATGAAACGATGTCGTCACCAAATTCCTTTTCCAACTGTCGATTCGTTCAAGAAAATGAAATTCTATTGAAGGAAAAGGCAGTTTAAATCCAAGATGCGTGTACGAAGGAACATTTTGTATGGCGTAGTGGACTTTTTGTATGCTAAAAACACCAGGCTTCGCAGCATATATGTTCCCATACATGTTTTTACTCAGAATTTGGAGTAGAACATTTTATGTGAGTTTTGTGTATGTGTGTGTCCGTCCCATATAACTTTTGATCCGCTCAATTTACAGAGCCCAACATTTCAGAATATATAAACAGTTGTAGGCCTACAAAACTTCCAGAATACTCAAACTTGTGAATTTTTGTTTCAGTCAGAGGTTATCAACTTTGGAAATTTTGGTATATTTATCCATATATCTCAGAAACCATAAATGCTAGAACACTGAAAATTGGTATAAAAATAGAAAAATACAAAATCTAAAATTGTTTTTTTTATTTTCAAATCTCAAACATTTTTTATTAAGAAAAATATTTTTTTTATGATAAATTTATGAGTTTAACTGCCTCTATTTCAATTTTTTTTTTAAATATCGAAAAAAGCCGAAACACCCCAACTAGATAATTTAATTTTCTATAAAAAATATCGCCATTGTATTAGCACATCTCATTTTTTTTTATAAAAATTGAATTTAGTGACAACATTGCTTTATACAATTTGAATGGCTGTCGCCTACACACAATATCTAAGAAGACTTAATAGTTTGATACTAATCTCCAAACATACATACTTACCATCATGCTGTTTTCATATTCTGGGTAGGATCAAAGGACTGACCTCCATACTATCTTATTTTGACATATATACCTAGGTACATGTGTTGTATAGAAAACCAAATATCTTAAAATATTAAATAATTTGTATTTATGGGTTTATAGTTTGATACTTATTACTAACTATCGCTATCGACAGTTGGATCTCATGTGTTACATGCAACTAGTTTATAAAAATTGTTACAAAAAGTTTGAGATGTACTACAGTTAAGTCTCTGCGGTGCGGTGACTTAATAAAAAAATGATTTTAAATTTAATTACTAAATAATTCACACCGAAGGTGACTAAACACAGTATCTATTTGCAACGCGAACAATATAACAATCACGTCGTTTTGTCCCGCGCTCTCCCTTTTATGAAAATCTTATCTGGTGTGGCGTGCTATCTACCCACGTGTTTCTCACCAGATCTCATCTCATAACTCTACTACAATGTTCATATTTAAAAAAAATGCAATAAAAAAATAAAGAAAAAAATATATAGTAATGCGCGAGATACCAGAGGGACACTGACCACCGGGAAGACCACCAAAGAGATAGAGGGAGATGTGGACATCCTCTTCCCTGGAGCTGTAGAAACAGATCATAGATCTACCAAAAAAGCAAGAAGAAAAGAAGCTTAAATAGAGTCGAACGAAATAAATACAGATATTCGTATCCATTCATATTCAATGGAAAATTATAAAAGACAATTACTAGTAGGTATGAATGAAAAACAAATGCACAGAATCAAAAATACCCGCATTATTTGCAACAACTTTTGGGCAAGGACACGACACATGCAGTTTAAATTCATAATTAAGAACAGGGGGGCTACTCATGACACTTTCTTAATACGTGCTTATCTTGCCTAAATCTTAAATATGTATAAATCAGTAATAAATCATAATTTAAATTTAATCTTTCTCTGTATTTAATCATAAAAAATGTTAATATCAACATTTAGTATGAAAATGTCATTAATTTTTGTATAAATTAATACAAATTTTAATTAAATGAAGCTCAAAGATTTCTTGAGTCTGTAGTTGATCTTAAATTTATGTTGATCATCTTCATGAGTAGCCCTGCAAGTGTCAACTGAAGGATTCACAAAGGACCTGATTCTCAAAGACTGTCTTGTCCCCCAATTAGAATGCAAGGGTACGACAACCCGCAAAACTTTATCTGACAAATGATGATGTGATCGTTTCCTTGAGACAAATTAACCTCAGATCCGCTTTGAAAATTGTCTTGTTCTATAGTGAGAAACACCGAGGTGTCGGGATTCTAGGCACCATCGGATACCGTTTGTTTATTCGTGGCTAATTCTTGGCTAGGATTGTCTCGGACCAGAAATTGAAAACCTTTTTATGTTTCGTTTAAATATCTCGGTAAAGCCTTTCGCAACACTGAAACGTGTAAATGTATTCGTCATCAACACTTTTTAGCATTATTTTATGAGCTGAAGAATACCAATTATAATGATTCTATAGTTTCGGTGAAATTAATGAACAATATACCAAAGTGTTTTTCCTAAAAAAAAACGATTATAATGACCGAAGTGGCTCGGCATTATTAAGGTCTAAAATGAAACTAACCAATTCAAACAAAAATCCTCGTACACTACAACATTTACAGCGTTGTCACTTGCGTGGGTGGAGTGACAGTGATTTTGCAATGTTGCCAAATAAGTAGTCAGTCTAAGGTTGAAGAAGTGGGGATATAGGTCCGAATGCAGAGTCCTTCCTTAATACTAAATTCTAAATACTAACCATGTTTTAATTGCACAGTTGCTCATTTAAGTTAGGAGATCACGTGGCTTCCTAACTGAAGGATGCTACGAAGTTTTTGTATGAGAATTGCATTGCAGAGACATATCTAACGCATGCGCGACAACGTAAACTAACATTTGCAAGGCTGATAGCGAGGAACCTTGCGAGTGGTTAAATACTAAAATACGAGATGTTTTCGATGGATGATGATTTTAGCGACTTCGACAAATATGTATCTGGTAATTTTGTCAAATCAAATACCAAACAGAGTATTCAGCGATACATATGATATGCCGAAAATTCGCTGGGAATTTCAGAAAAATCGTGATATCGTCGTCCATCGTCCTTAAGTTTGTCATAGTATTTAGTATTTATTTAGTGATGTCTCTGCAACGCAATTGCTAACTTAAGAATACTAAATACTCCAGTGAGGTTAGGAGTTAGTATTTAGGTACCTTGGACTGTGCATTCGGGTCATAGTTGGTATCTTTATGTTTACAGTGTTACCTTTTATTTTATTTTTATTTATTTCGAAAACGTTCTGCCTATATAATCGATTTTATAATCGATTTTAATATTTGTTTATTTATTTTACTAATTATAATATTCTTAAGGCAATTTTTAGCATCTCAATAGAGACGAAGTTGGAATATTCGAAGTTGGAGAACCGGGAAATCAAGACACCTACAGATGTCATCAAAAGTATTGTTACATGTGTAAAGGCTGTTGCTTTGAAAGTGCGTAAATTCCTTTAAGTGTCAAATAATAAAACAAAAGAAGAACCGAGACAGATGATTTTTAACATTTACGTGAGAACAAGTGAGGGATACTTTGATTCTTTCTGTAAAACGTATTATAATAATAAACCGCTTCGGTTTCAGATTGGGTATCTAAGAGTCGTATTACGGGAGTTATTTAAGAAAAATGTAAGAAAAAGGTAAGGTTCCGTACTGCGAGAATATTGCTTACAAAACCTCAATTTTTTTCTTATATTTTTCTCAAATAACTCCCGTAATATGACCCTATGTAATAAAATAAAAATTGGGAAAAAATAACCAACAAAATATTTCATTCTTTAAGAAGGTGTCACATACCTTCAAGGTACGTTGAAGGCTTGACCCCTCCTTAATACTCGTATTCGACTCTGAATACGGGTACATAACTACATACATTTCAAATGGGTTTCTTCAAATTATTTCTTTAACAAAAGTCCAACAGTTGTCAACTCCTATTCAGTTCTATATCTGGTACCACGTCTCTTGTTTGATCCCAACTCCGTTTCTGCAGTAGGCGTACCTATGTATGTACAGTATCTACAGTAAAGTATAGTCCTGCATATTGTATTATAAATACTTACCTACATATTTATTTTCCTACTGTTCAAAAGAGAGTCAGTGACTCATTCCGATGTCAAATACTGGCTGCATTCAATTAAATGTAATTTTAAAATATCTCTAAGCAGTATTGACACTTCCTAAGTTTCATCACGACGAGATATATTATTATGGTTTATAACAATAAATACATGTGTATACCCATTTTTAATAAATAATTTATTAACAAATATCTCTTCCTAGCCTTCCCTCCACTGCTGGATGTAGACCTCTTCCATCTGTCTCCATTTTTATCTATTCTGTACCGCTTCAATCCATTTCTTTCCGGCGACCACAACAATATCGTCGGCCTATTTCTTCTGTGGCCGACCGACACCCATTTTATATTCCCATGGCCTCCACTTTAAGACTTTGTGAGTCCATCTTGCATTTGGCTGTCTGGCCACGAGTCCTGCCCATTGCTATTTCAATTTTGCGATCCTATCCATGATATCGGCGACTATTGTTCGGCGTATGATTTCTGTATTCGTAATTCTATCCCTCAGACTTATGCCCAACATTTGCTGCTCCGTGGACAGTATTTATGGTCAGGGACACTACCCCCTATTCTGTAACTATTGTAAATAAAATAGTAACGTTCCTATTCCATTTAGTCCAAGTTGATATTTTATAACGCTAAAATAAGACCGTAAATCTAAAATCTACAATTAAAGAACGTTCCTATTTTAGTTACAATAGTTACAGAATAGGGGGTATTGTTTACCATATATGTCACCACAGAAAACACTTAATTGAAATTCAAAGTTAATGTTCTATAGATTTTGTTTATTTTCTATTTTTTGTTATTAAATAATTTTTCCATCTCTACTCTCCACTTCAATGTAATAACAGAAAATAATGGCTTCATATCTTATGAAGTAGTTTGAGATATTTTTTTTTAATAAAAAATGAATATGTCCTTGTTAAACAAGTAGGTATATATACATCTTCTTATATTCCCTGAATTAAGCATAAATGCTTGTGCTATAGGTGAACGAAATCGGTCGAGGCAGGATTCGAACTCACGACCACTGGATTACTAGCCCAGCGCGCTAACCGCTCTGTCATCGACCCATTTAAACGTTGTTAATGTTTATATGTAGGACTGCAGAAAGTTAAATTTTATACATAAAATCCGTTACAAAGACATAAATATAAAATAAAAAAAAATATGTTTAGGTATTACTTTTTTATATAAGTGAAAACATGTATTTAGATATGAAACTGCTTATATCATTTTTGTTATTATTATTATGTAGGTATGCTGTATGTTTTCTGAACAAAATAAAATAAAAATAAAATAAAATAAAAACATATTTCACATCCGTCCATAATTTTTTAAAATTGATACTTTAATGTCGTTGTTTTTTACAGCAAATTCAAATACAGAACACGTTAAAAGCAAGTACATATTATTGTGAAACAATAAATTTTATTTGCAATACGTGTACCCCTTGATGAATACATGATGTTTATTAACGAGAGATCAATGGGGCAAGTCCGGTCAAACATTGGAATTAAAAGCCTCGTGATAACCCATATCGTGGATATAATTATCTTGTGAATTTCTATAATAATATCTTAAAATATTATAGAACACCATATGATAATAATATCCGTGATATTGGTTATCATAAGGGTTTTGATACCACTGTTTGACCAGACTTGCCCCCCCTGGTCAAATGACTTCATAAACTTAAAATCTATACTATGAATTAGGGTCTATTTTGACCTTTGCGTGATAACTAGTTTTCATTTAATAACGGTGATGTTGCAGGGGTAATATATTATACCATATTACAACTTCAAAAAATAATGTTTCTATTAGGTAATCATAGAGAACGAACTGAATATGAATGCCAGCAAATCAATGCCAATGGTCTTTGAAAAGAGTTCAAGTAGAAGATCTTGCTCAATAATGTAGAGAGCGTATGGCTCGAGCAAGTTGATGAATATGGCTATCTGGGAAACATGTTTCAACGGAATGGACGGCTTAATAAGGAGATCAAAAGAAGAGTTATGGCATAAAACAGAGTGAATGGAGCACTTAGACCAGCTATGAATGATCCTAACATATCAAAGGGAGCCAATTTTGCCATTCATAACGCGATAATAGTTCCAACCTTGAGGTATACAAGTGAAACCTGGACATGGCAGGAGTCACACAATAGCAAAATAAATGCAGTTGAAATGAGATTGTTAGATGAATCTGTAATAAAACAATGTATGACAGGATAAGAAATGAAGACATAAGGAAAGAATGTAAAACATTGTCATGTATATAGGTATACATGACAATGAGAAAGAAAAAAATATAATACAAAAATACAAAATTTTACATAAAAAAATAATAATGATAGTGTCCAAAAAAAGGAAATGGATGGGTTGTTAAGGATAAGAAGTGTGACTTTGGTTCCACAGCAGGGCTACGTGTAGAGTCGAAATAGAGTCGAAAATATAAATAATGTAGATATGTATGTAATATGATGCCCTTCGTCATTTGAATGTGAAGTAAAAGCTTTTCGAGTTAACCCAATTCTTTAGATATACATATACATAATAAGATATGCACACACATGTTTTATTATTGTAAGCTGTGGTACCTACGCTGTTGAATGTTTTGCCATCAGTGGGGATATACCTACCTATATAGATTTTTTTTTGTTTATCAACAGTCGGATTGCGTATTTTGAGAAAGCGCCTGAAAAAGAGACGATTGTAGAAATGTAAAAGAGCTACAATATAATAATTTCAATAACTAGTTGCATGTAACCCATGAGATCCAACTGTCGATGGCGATAAAATGCATAATTGAAGAATACGTAGGTACCAAACTATAAACACTTAAACACAAATTAATAAATATTTTAAGATATTTTGTTTTCTATATAAAACATGAAGATATATGTCAGGATAGGATAGTATGGGAGTCAGTCTGTTTTTCCTACCCAGAATATGAAAACAGCATGATTTATGTTTGTAAATTAAGTAGGTATCAAACTATTGAGTGAGATATTGTGTAGTGTTAACTGCCTTACAAATCGTATGAAACAATGTCGTCATTAAAATCAATTTTTATAAAAATTGCTAAAAAGAGCTTGAAAAGTACTCATACAATGTTAATATTTTTAAAAGCAAATTAAATTATCTAGTCGGGGTGTTTCAGCCTTCAAATTTTCAGCGTTCTAGCTTTTATGGTTTTTAAGATATATGGAAAAATTAAGTAAAAATTCAAAAGTTTATAAGCCCCGATTGAAACAAAAATTCAAAATTCTGAGTATAAAACTTTTGTAGGCCAGGATTCACGATGGACCTAAATGATTTTAGAATGGCGACCGAGAACAAGCCAAAAAGGCGTCGGCAGACCCCAGGCAAGGTGGTCTGAAAACTTTTCGAAGATTGCCGGGGGGAGATGGATGTAGTGTGCCCAAGATAGGCAGTTGTGGAGGATCAAGGAGGAAGCCTATTTCCAAGAATGGAAAAGAACATGCCGAAGAAGAAGGTCTACAACTTTCTATATTTTCTGAAATTTTAGGCTTTGTGTATTGAGCGGATTAAAAGTTACAAGAGGGGACTCATACAAACACACACACACACACGCACACACACACGCACGCACGCACGCACGCACGCACGCACACACACACACACACACACACACACACACCCTCACACACACACACACACACACACACACACACACACACACACACACACACACATTAGGCATAGTCAATAATAAAGCAAGAATAATGTCATGACATAATAAATGGTTGATGTCGTCCACCGCATTCTTACCCTGAAGTGAGATGGGCGGGCCACGTGGCTAGATACCCCGAAGACAGATGACCAAGGATAGTGTTGGCTTGGGGACCGAGAATGACAGTCAGAGGTGGTAGAAGACCCCCAATGAGATGGAGAGATGACATCATCCGTCATGCTGGTGTCAATTGGTTGTTCAGAGCACAAGATAGAGTGGCGTGGAAGGAGATGGAGGAGGCCTTCGTCCAGGAGTGGACGAGATTAGGCTAAGAAGAATGAATGAATATCATAATCAGTTAATTGAATGTCAGAAGTTCCACCTATTTTGCTTATGGGGACTAGTAACGGCCCTTTGCAAAACTCTGAAAGAACACAAAGAATCCGGAGAACTCAATAACCTTGCAGAAATTGCATTTAAAGTGCCAAAGAGAGCTTACTATAAAGTAACAGCGAGATCAACGTTCACTGAAATTGAACGTAGGAGTGTACCGTATTTTTGACAAAAAATCATGAAAGCCCTAAAGTTACTCTTCGTGGCTACAAGGTCCGCATGTCCAATGGGTCCAAAGCAATTCCCTCGGGCATCGTTGTACAGTTCTCTTCTCTAAATGTTGACAAGGAGAAGTTAGTGCATTACTATAGGATTTGTTCAGAAGTCTCATATCAGGGACAGAAGGAGCTATCGGAGATATTTCAACCGGGACACCATCTATCCTACTGTTCGTGGACATTGAACAGACTCCGTGTAGATGCAAAAAAAACTGTATGAATGAGTAATATTACTGGAAGAGCATGTATCTTTCGATAGCGGGATGAAAACCAGGATGATGACTTCATCTTGTCTACCGAAATATGACACAAAAGTGTAATGAAGAAAACACAAGGAGCAAATGATTTGGTAATTGCTGGAATTGCGTTGAAGAACCTAGTCTAGATAGAACAGCGATGACAGACAGCAATGTCTTCCAAGATGACATACAAACAGAGCACGGTGGCGACGAAAAACCAAATAGAAATACCCCAGTGATAAAATTAATAATGGTAAAAGTGGTAATTTTATATCATTGTATTTTAAATCATTCTTTTCATAATATTCAAATCCATTTTGGGTTCTTTCTGGAATAGTTTTGAATATATATCTACGAGTATTTCAACTTGACCCACTTTGCATTCGGGTATTTTCGTCGAATTGAACATAAGCATTACAAAACGCGCAATAATACACCCAACGAAACAGACGAATATGTTTGATTTTCGTCTGCGTGTGATGAATTAGTTAGGCGCGGGTCGGTTTCGACGTTGAAACTTTAACATCGCAGAAAATCGACTCCCAACCCGTGGTGCTCGTACCGGTGATGTATTTGTAACACATAATATGTGTATATAAATACTAGCGGACCCGACAGACGTTGTCCTGCACGAACGTTGGTTCGCCTGTTATCAGCTGATTTAACAAACATAAAAATGGATGTGGATTACCTTTAAAGCTGATTAGTAACAAGATGGGTTACCAATCAAGCGTAGTTAGTAACCAGATGGGTTAATATTAAATATAGGTGGTAACCAGAGGGGTTACCAGTAAAGAGAGTTTACTATATCCCAATTAAGTGGATATGATTTTAAATAAGAACACAAGGACAGTGGTTGAGAGAAAAGAAGAAAGAATGGTCAAAAGTTACAATGAGTATATTGATCACAATTAATAGTTTGCTTAAAGGTAAATTTACAATTGATGAAATAACTTACAAAGGAACTTTCTCACGATGAGTAGGTATAACGAGCGAGTTAGCGGGTGTGTTCAAAGTGTCCGAATCTTCGCATGGTGAAGTACCATCGTGCTCGCGAGGTCGAGAGTTGACCGGTGGTCGAGAGATGAAGTGTCGGCGAGACGGCGTGGTCGTTACGGCGGCGTGAAGTGACAAATCGAAGTGACGGAAATACGGAAATGAAGTGACGACGTGTAGAGGTGTAGACTCCCTTAAATAGTGCTGCGCTGGGGGTAGCAAGTTCAATGTCCTCGAACTTTCTAGACTTATTTATTTGAAGTGTCAAACCCAGTTGAGGAGTATTGTCACCAGTTTGACGTTGCGGGCGATGAACTCGGCCTAGCGATAAACAAATGTACTTGCCGTCGCTAGGCGCGCGCTCGAAAGAAATTTCGAGATGTGGTCTGCCACACCTTGTAAAAGAAAGCACGACACATGCGTGTATACCACAATATCAGTCCATGTATTTGTTGCCTGTTAAAGTTTCGATTACCCGGTGCTGATGGGACACCAGAAAATGTACAAATGACTTGATAATTTCATAAAATATTAAAAATATGAAAACAAATACTGCAGACAGCGTTGAGAAAAACATCAAGCTTTAATGGCATAACCAACATTGCATAATATTATGACATATCGAAAGCGATATTACCACTATTCAAAATACATATTCCGAAAATATTTATAACAATTGATATTTTTATTATTATTTTATTATATTAATGAATAAAATCCCTTTTTATGAATCTAAACCATTCAGAGACTCACATAAACACACACAAAAAGATTCATCAAAATCGGTTTAGCCGTTTAGGAGAAGTTCAGTGACATACACACGTACAGAAGAATTATATACCTATATAAAGATTATCTTTCTGCACTCCTTCTCTATAAAAACTTTAACTTTGCCAAATATCACACTCCTCCTTGAGCGCAGTTTGCTTAAAAAGGCGTCCGTAGTTTTCGCTTAACGTATTAATAAATCGAGTGTTAAATATATTGTGTTTGCGATGCTCTTCGAGTAACACATAAAATTTTGATTTGATTTGGGAACCATGTGATTCATATTAATTACACCAAAATAGTTAACTAGTGTCTTTCTATGGCTCTGAAATAAAAATCGCGTCAGAGATTGGATTTATGACAGGTATTATGCGGACATTGGGACCTGGTTGATCTGTTTTGTGTGAGCCCATATGTTTGTTGAGGTAATGATTGTGAGTGCAGAAAGTTGAGATTGAGATTGGGACGGGAACAATCACCTGGTTCATAATTGCATATAATTGTCAATAAAAATTGTAAACTGCTAGCCCTAGAACAGGATTTCCTAGTTGGACAGCAGTAATCTACTTGTTGTTGTCATTCTAAATAACAACACACCAACTATGCTCAACATGCAACAATGTACAGAATCTGTAATACATATAAAAGGCATTTCCAAGAGATTGACATATTCTTACTTAGCGCCCCCACATTTAAAAAATATATCAAACTTAAAATTTCATCCTCATAATCAAATTTAACACTTACATAATATACTGACACATTTATATATGCAATTTCACACATCATTCACACAATATCTCACCATAATATGTAACCATTCCTAATGTATCTTAATATACTACAATAACTTCAGCGACAACCTGTAATTGGCTATATTATTATTAATCAAATCATCTTTATTTTATATAATTTATTATATGCTGTATGTTGTCCTCTAAATAAAAATAAAATAAAAATGAATATAGTGTGATAAAAGGTAAATAAATATATAAATTTTTAGAATTTAAAAAGAATCGAATGAGTAGTTTATCAGTCTATAATCGATAAAGTAGAAAAAACACGACGTACATAGCACATAGTACACAGCACACAGATACATTGTGAAGAAACTTTCAGAATACAATTTCTGCATTATCCTAATTGATAATCTGCGATAAAAAAATAACCTTAAAAATTGTGATTCATTACTCCCCACTATATCCCTACTAATACTCTTTAGCCTGCAGTAAATGAGACTGCTTTATGTTGACTAATTTGGTCAACATTTTGCTACGAGAGTTCAGTAATCATTTGGCCGTCTGCGTGATACGTTCTCCAAATAGGGAATTTTTTAACTGCTTGCAAAATTATTTACGGAATAGTTAGCAAAATAGCAAAATTACTTGCTAAATTATAGCAGAGTCATACATATATTTACACGAGCCTGCCAATAAAATGGCTTCACTTTTTCAGAAAGGTATTGTATGGGAATGAGTATTCCAACTGTCGATTTGTTCAGGAGAACTTTGTTCTCTTAACATATCGACAATGTTTCAAGCCAGGATACGCGAGAATTGTATGGAGAGGTCTACTTTTTTCACGGCTTTTCCAACTTTGAAGTCAAAAAACACCAACTTAGAGGCTTCGCAGCATATATGTTCCATAGACGGATTTACTCAGAATTCGGAGTAGAACATTTCGTGTGTCTGTGTGTGTGTCTGTGTGTGTGTCTGTGTGTGTGTCTGTGTGTGTGTGTGTGTGTGTGTGTCCCTTATAACTTTTGATCCGCTCAATTTACAGAGCCTAAAATTTCAGAATATATACACAGTTATAGGCCTACAAAACTTTTTTACTCAAAATTTTGAATTTTTGTTTCAGTCAGGGGTTATCAACTTTTGAATTTTTATTTTGTTTTTCCATATATCTCAGAAACCATAAAAGTTAGAACGCTGAAAATTGGTACAAACATAGACAAATACAAAATCTCAAATTAATTTTTTCAAAAAAATTCCAGGGTTTCTCAAACATTTTTTATTAAGAAAAGTATTTTATTTATCATAAATTTATGAGTTTAAATGCCTATTTTTCCAAAACTTTTACAATTATCGAAAAAAGCCGAAACACCCCAACTAGATAATTTAATTTTATAAAAAAAATATTTGCATTGTAGTAGAAGATCTCAATTATTTTTAACAATTTTTTTAAAAATTGAATTTAGTGACGACATAGCTTCAAAAAATTTTGTATGGCAGTCGACTATAAACAATATGTAAGAAGACTTAATAGTTTGATACTTCATCTTCAAACATACATACAAACCATCATGCTATTTTCATATTCTGGGTAGGAAAAAAGGACCTTCCTCCATACTATCCTATCTTGACATACATACCTACATATGTTGTATAGAAAACAAAATATCTGACAATATTCAATAATTTGTAGTTATGGGTTTATAGTTTGGTACATATTCTTCAACTATACATACTATCGCTATCGACAGTTGGATCTCATGTGTTACATGCAACTAGTCTATAATCCAACTGTCGATTCGTTCATGAGAATTCAATTCTCTTAATGAATCGACATTATTAAGCCAAGATGCGTGTACGAAGGAAAATTTTGTATGGTGTAGTGGACTTTTTGCATGCTAATAACACCAACTAGAGGCCTCGCAGCATATATGTTCCCATACATGGATTTACTCAGAATTTGGAGTAGAACATTTTATGTGAGTTTTGTGTGTCTGTGTGTGGGTGTGTCCGTCCCCCCCTTATAACTTTTGATCCGCTCAATTTACAGAGCCCAAATTTTCAGAATATATAAACAGTTATAGGCCTACAAAACTTTTATACTCAGAATTGTGAATTTTTGTTTCATTCAGGGGTTATCAACTTTTGAATTTTTACTTTATTTTTCCATATATTTCAGAAACCATAAAAGCTAGAACGCTGAAAATTTGTATAAACATAGACAAATACAAAATCTCAAATTTATTTTTTTTAAAAATTCCAAGGTTTCTCAAACATTTTTTATTAAGAAAAATATTTTTTTTATGATAAATTTATGAGTGTAACTGCCTATATTTCCATTTTTTTTTTAAATATCGAAAAAAGCCGAAACACCCCAACTAGATAATTTAATTTTATATAAAAAATAAAAACATTGTATTAGCACATCTCAAATTTTTTTTAACAATTTTTATAAAAATTGAATTTAGTGACGACATCACTTCATACAATTTGTATGGTAGTCGCCTATACACAATATGTAAGAAGACTTCATAGTTTGATACTTAAATCTCCAAACATACATACATACCATCATACTGTTTTCACATTCTGTGTAGGAAAAACAGACTGACCTCCATAATATCCTATCCTGACAAACATACCTACATGTTTTATATAGAAAATAAAATATCTTCAAATATTTATTAATTTGTGTTGTTTATAGTTTGGTACGCCTATTCTTTGATTATGCATACAATCGCCATCGACAGTTGGATCTCATGTGTTACATGCAACTAGTTTTATTATTATTCTATGTATATTCTATGTATAGGAGTAAAAAGTTTGGGAGCCGACGCGACGGCTTGGAAAAAACATAGGGTTTACATTTGTCATTTGAAATATTATCGGTGTGACATGTTTAGAGACTCACAAATTGTGAATTTAAAATTGACCGATATCAACGGCGGACGGTCAAAATAATTTGTTGAATAATTACAACATTTAGACACCTCTACCGGAGATTTATATTAAATCATTTTTCATACGAAATACAACCGGATGTGGCGTTTATGACCATCCGAGAAATAATTGCCAGATGAAAAAATATATTAATGAGTAAAAAATAACGGCGTAAAACTTAATAAAATGGATATTATTTATAAACATTTTATTTTTATGCACAAATGATATTTTTTGACAATTCTTAACATCTCAATAGAGACGAAGTTAGAATATTAGACCTGACAACAGGCGGCACTGACAAAGATTTAGGATATAACAAAGAGCGAAAATTGTTAATAAAGTGCAGTAAAACATACATTTAGTTTGGTATAATGAAATATTTGAACTTAGCCATTTAATTTTTTACTATCCGCAAACTTAAATGGTTAATAATACATAATGAATATTTTTACTCCTCACTAGCCCAAGGGGATATAGTGGGGAGTTATAATTTCACAATTTTTAATGCTATTTTTTATTGCAGATTATCAACTAGTATCATGCTGAGATTGTATTCTGAAAGTTTGTTGAGTATTTACTATTGTCGAAAGTAAATACTCAAAAGTCGTGGTTTATACAAAGTTATTGTACATACTTATTTTTATTTATTTATAATAAAAAATCCAATTTTTGCGTATATGCAACAATGTTTTTGGTTCATTTAAACAATTTTCCAATACATAAACACATATTTCGCCATCGACGATAAAAATTTAATATTAAATTATTATTTTTTATAACCATTTGATTGTTATTTCAACTTAAACATTGAAAACAGTTATTAAGATTGATATACCTAATAAATAACAGATGATATCTAATAGTATGTATTGATAACGTAATAATTTTCAGCCATGTGTGTTTTCATACTATTTGCTGTATGTTTGTGTAATTTTGCAAATATTTGATAATAATTTATAGAAGTACCTAAGTATTATATTTTTCTAGACATGTCCGGCACGTTCGCATAATGCCAAACTCCTTAATGCTTGCAAACATTCCTAAGAAATATGGGAATCGATATGATAATTAATATTATTTTATTTTATTTAGAGCACAACATACAGCATATAATAAATTATATAACATAAGGATGATTTGATTAATAATAAAGCCAATTACAGGTTGTCGCTGAAGTTATGGTAGTATATTAAGATACATTAGGAATGGTTACATATTATGGTGAGATATTGTGTGAATGATGTGTGAAATTGCATATATAAATGTGTCAGTATATTAAGTGTTAAATTTGATTATGAGGATGAAATTTTAAGTTTCATATATTTGATGAGACCTCTCGTCTACCACGAGGAAACATCAAGCCAAGGTGTGGGGAAGAAAAGGAGACAAATGATGGTGACACTATGAAATTGTAGTAGTACGGCGCATTTATTCAAAATATCAGTTTAGTTGGTCCATGGCAGTTAAATAATAAAAAAAAAACAAACACAACAACATCAGAGTACAAATAACAAAAAAAAACGATAACAATCCAACTCTCAAACACCACCGAGCACGAAGAGACGCCGACCAGAAGGTACAGCCCCAGGGTACAGCGACATCCTTTCTCCAGGCATGTCACTGTCTTCCACGTGGTGGCTGAGGTTCCGGCGGGGCCCAGCCTCTGCATCAGGCTGGCAGGTCCTTGTCGTACTCGGCGTGGTTTCTTCTTCTCCTCCTGATCTCCTCTTCCAGACCGTCACCCATGGCAGGCTCTGTGCCCCACGGCACGCTATGACGGCGCATCTCGACAGAGGTGGCATACCAGCTGGGGCCTACCGACGCCCCAGATGACACGGATTGCCCCTCGTGGTCCAATCTGCGAGCCGCCGCGTTCCCTACGCGGTGGCCCCACACTGCGCTCTGCCTCCAACCTCCTGTCCTGTTGATGCCCTCATCTTGGTTCTGGGGCACCATCAGCGTCCATGCGCGTGACGTGTCCTGTCACGCAGACCTCCTGCGTCGTCGAAAATATGGCCGCCATCGGGAGCACGTGTCGACCGATGACGGCGTTACACCAAACCGTCCGTCGCCCACCAGAGTTGAACGCCAAGAGCGCGCGTGCCATATCGCGTGCTATAAGCTTCCTTGTCGTTCTCTCACGCCGTCAGAGGCGCTAGTAGTCTTCCGCCAAAATGTTGCCGCGGAAAAAATTAAATATTATTGTTTTTCGACAACACTGTTTTTCGGCTATAACATATTTTTTAAATGTGGGGGCGCTTAGTAAGAATATGTCAATCTCTTGGAAATGCCTATTATAATATGTATGTATTACAGATTCTGTACATTGTTGCATGTTGAGCATAGTTGGTGTGTTGAGTGGTTATTATATGATACTCTGAAAGCTGTATTTATCTTCCCGTTTTAATCAACGACAAACTCACTCTGAAAAAGAATGTCAATTCTAGTAATAAATTCTAAATATAATGATGGTAAATTCTATGTAATAAATTATAATAGTAAAAACATTTAAACAACTTTTAAACATACTTTTAAAAAAAATTTTGCCCTTAGGCAAATACTGGAAAAAACGCTCGAGTATAATATAGAGACCCACCATTTATTTATAGATTTTAAGGCAGCATACGATAGTGTCAATAGAGCGACATTGTACGAGGCCATGATGGAAATGGGAATACCATTCAAAAAAGTAAGACTAGTGAGAGCGACATTGCATGGTTCAAATTGTAGGGTCAAAATACAAACCAGCACCTCGGACATATTTAAAACCTATAATGGCTTACGGCAGGGTGATGCATTGTCTTGCCTATTATTTAATATAGTACTAGAGAAAGCCATCAGAGATGCCAGAATTGAGACAGCAGGTACAATTTTCCGCAAATCAAGCCAGATACTTGTATATGCAGATGATGTTGACATAATTTCAAGAACACCAAATGATGTAAAACAAGCGTTTATACAACTGGAAAATGCTTCTGCCAGAATGGGACTTCAAGTGAACTCTTCTAAGACAAAATATATGATTGCAGCTAAAATGTCCAACCATAGAAATGCCCAAGAAACTCTGATTAGTGCTGGTAATCATACAATTGAAACTGTGGGGTCGTTCCAGTACCTAGGTTCAATAATAACCAGTAACAATGATGTTAGTGTCGAGATTAAAAGAAAAATCTTTGGGCCTCTTTGTGAGAGTGAAATATGGAGGATAAGGTACAACCATGAGCTGGAGAACCTTTACAGTGATCCTAACATAGTAAAATATATTAAAATACATCGGCTTCAATGGTTAGGGCTCGTTCAGCGAATGGAGGAAGGCCAAATCCCAAAGAAGATTCTCGACACACGACCCGAGGGGAGACGTGGTGTGGGGAGACCCAAGCTGCGGTGGATGGACGGCATACAGGAGGATCTAAAGAGGATTGGCGTTACAAACTGGAGAGTGCAGGCGATGGACCGATCTAAATGGCGAAAAATTCTGGAGGAGGCCAAGGCTCACAGTGGGCTGTAGCGCCAATGATGATGAAAAACATACTTTTATTACGCAAAAATTCACAAAATGTCCAATTTAGTATGTATTCAAATCGGCATTCAGTGTCTCTACAGCGAGGGAAAGGTCATCAGGTTTTAAATGAATATATAGTTGGAGGTCTTCCTTAAATATATGATACTTGCATCTTATAAATTTCGCTAAGGGAAGATGATGATGGAGAAAAGTAATGGCGAAAGTATACCTCCTTGCGGAACACCTGCTATAAGGTCGGTCCAGTTAGATGAGTCGTTGTTATTGAATTTGAATTTGTTGAGAGCGTCCATGCAGGTAACTAAATATAATAATAGTAAATTCTATGTAATAAATTCTATGTATTATATGTAATAGAATCGCCTCGTTTTCTGAACTTTGTTTATTAAGATATTAAATTTTTGTATGGTATGTTTTTTCTTCTCACTACCGCAAGGGGATATAGTGGGGAGATATGAATTCGCAATTTTTATGGTTATTTTACTATTGAAGATTATCAACTAGTATCATGCTGAGATTGTATTTTGAAAATTTCATCACAATGTGTGTGTGAGCTGTGTACTTTTTGCTATATATGGAGTGTTTATTCTACTTTATCGATTATTGACCAAAGTACTCATTCGATTCTTTTCAATTTTTTTTTTAATTTGTATGACTAATACTCGCTTAGACCCCATTAGATTTTGAAGGAATAGATTTTAAGGATATCTGAATAGTGTTTCTCAATTTTTTTTAAATGTCAAATATTTCAAAATTTGATATTATTATTTTCATATTTTCATATCATCACTTTCATAAAATGGCATTGAAGAATTATGAAGTTTTCAAAATAAAATATTTAAACAAAAATAATTGTAACTAACATAATATTTTTTCTAATTTTTTAACTAATTTATTTCATGAATATGCTGAAAATTTTCCATAAAAAAATTTAATACTTTTTGGAGTGACTTGATAGTGAGGAGGTTAGCGTTGTCCACAACCCACTAGTTTTTTTTTATGAGTGCTTGTGGTATAGGCGAACGAAATCGTTCTAGGCAGCTACGGTGGGGTTCGAACCCGCCATCAGTGGATCACTGATCCAGTACGATGACCGCACTGCCACTGACACATCTAAATATTTTATTTTTATTATGTTTGTAATATTTTTATCTTTTTGTTTGTAAATGCTCTTATGAACGTATGATTGAATAAAAAAATATGTTATGTAGGCGAGCAAGTTCATCACGCTGTTGGTTACGAGATAAATATTACTGTATGCTTTGATTTTACGCATCCTGTCTGTGTAATGAAATGACGATTGAAATCATTTAGGCCATCTGGAATTCTGGAATTTGTAACAAAATTCTGATTCTACAGCACATGATCCATTTATTTACTTGTATTTGAGAATGCTTCAGATACGATCAGTAATATATTTTTAAGACTTGCCTCTCTCCATCAAGACATAGGTTAAAATTGAATATTGTTATCCCCACTTATCCTCTGAGTTCTCTGGGAGGCATCTAACACTCGGGCCATCTGGATCACAGAGTAACAACTACCAAAAAGAATTAGACAGAGTCAACAAGGCGGAATACTATGGTCGATGTGAGTGGTCCTATAAAGTGGAATAGCCTCTAGATGTCTGCAGAAAGAGCACTTTCTCTCTGAAGGACTGAAAACAACATAGTTTCGTATAGCAATATAAAACCGAACATCAGGAACGTTCATGAACGTTCATTTGCAAATGACCCAGAATCACATATTTCTGTGCTACATATTTTTACAGTCTTTCACAGCCAATAAATATAGTTAGCTCCGACATTGGTAGCAAGATTAAAAAATGGTTTAAAAAAGTTTCTTATTAGATTTTGAAGGATAGGAGCTAAATAGGTTTCGTAATGTGGTGCTGAAGGCGTATGTTGCGCATCCCATGGACAGCCAGAAGAACGAATGTGTCAATTCTAGGCGAGCTGAAGATCGAGGATCGTCTATCGACGATTTTTTACAGGAGTATCCTTCAATTCTTTGGACACATTGCCATAAGGGAACCAGACCGCCTCGAGAAGCTTGTTGTGATGGGCAGCGTGGAAGGACGGAGATCTCGTGGTCGCTCACCGACCAGATGGAGTGATTTGGTTAAGTCCACAATGGGGTCTTCGGTGACTGGTGCTCTGCGTTCAGCCCAAAACAGATTGGCATGGAGGCGGGCCATACGTGTGGCGACGGACTACAGCCGCTATCCTCAGTCATGAGGAAAAGGACGAATATATATCTGATTTGTATTTCTATTTTTTTTTAACTGTCATACATTTCAAAGTGACCCCGAGCTCAGGTAATTAAAAATTTTATTTTCAAATTGCTTAAAAATCAGATCACTTTTTTAAATTGATATTGAAGAAATATAAAAAGTAAAAGTAATAAATAACTCATTCCGTGAAAATGCTGATAATTTCCTCTAATAAATTGGAATACACACACACACACACACACACACACATACACACCCACACACTCACACTCTTTCTAGATATCTCTTTCACTCACACATGTATTACTCTTCTCTCGTGCGCGCACCCCACTAATTCACACTTTTTTGTTGTATTATTTTGATATTAGGTATAGTACGTAAGAGGTACATGTTATTTTTATATTTTTATTTATTTTATTTCAATAATTGTATCTGTGTGCTGTCCTTGGTAAAATAAAATAAAAATAAAATAAAATAAAATACTTTGTGGACTTGAGTTACTTGAGTTACTTGGTAGTGAGGAGTATAGCGTTAGCCACAACCCGCTCGTTTTTTTTATTTTTTCTTTTGGGTATTAAAACCTATGCGAAGCAATTGATTTGATGATAAACGATATCTGTTGGTTTCACTTCGAGTCTATCAACAACTATCACTTTATTTGCAGACGAATATTCTTTGATTCTATATAAATCATATCGGAGAGTTGAATCATCATCTTCGGCCAGACCATCCCATACATCAGAGCCAGACCGCGTACCTACATAGGAAGCTGTATGATTTATTACGAGATCAACTGACTCATTAATGAAAGACTATTTCTCACTCACTCTATCTGTATATCCCTCTCAGGTGTTAAACGAAAATATTTTCATTAAGGAATTTAATATTCGGACATTCGTCAACAACGTTAGAGTATCATTTTATAAGACATGGCAATACGGTCACATTATTAATATAAACAACTTTTTTCATCTATAATTTTCCACGTCTACCTAATATTTTTGACCGGATTGCATGTTTTTGTATGATGGGGTCGACAGAGAAGAAGGTTCTGCAAAGAACACGTGTCGAATATGACAGATTCCAGAAACGTCAGTGTCCAGAGATAATGTTCATCAAGAAAGCAAAACTCCAGGACGTCTTCCCAAGAGATGGAAGGATAGAGGCAATTCACATCTTTTAGCAGTCCGACAGGCCTAAAAATACAGGAAGACGAAGAAGAAGTATATTTTTTAATTTCCACTTCTATTGACCTATCATTAAAGAGGTACATATCATTAAGTGGATTCCACGTATTTTTAACATATTTATCTTGTCATAAAATTTTCGACAAGATATATTCAAAGTGTACCTAAATATAGGTACCTTCTTCTTCTTCTTCTTCTTCTTCGTCAGCCATCTCTCCACAGCTGGATGTAGGCCTCCTCCAATGAACTCCATCTCTCTCGGTCCTGTGCTTTCCCCAGCCAACCTCTTCCCGCAACCGGAATGATATCGTCCACCCATCTTCACCCATCCACGGTCTCCATTTTAGTATTCTGGGTGTCCACCTCTCGGTACCCTGTCTTGCAACATGCCCTGCCCACTGCCATTTCAACTTTGCAACACGGTCTGCTATGTCAACGACTTTTGTTTGGCGTCTTATTTCTAAAATAGGTACCTACCGAATAGGTACCTACCGAAAATAGGTACCCACCCAAAATAGGTACCCAAAATAGGTACCTACCGAATATGAATTTCGTCGTGATGTTTTTTAGACCAACAAGATTAATTAGTTTTGTGCCTTTTGTCCAGTTCAAATAAGGATTTCATTCGACTTTATAATAATGTATACCAATATATAAAAATGGATGTAACTAAGTATATTTGTTTGTTTGTATGTGAAACTTCGGGAATTTGTTCAGCTCATACCGGAGAAGGTTTATGCATTACCTACTAGTATTATATATAAGTGTTCAGTGCACTCATTTTTCCACAATTTTTTTCATCATCGTGATGTTTTAATTATACATGTGACATGTTCTTCCCTCTCCACCATCCGTTCTGCTTATGGGGTCTAATAACGGCCCCTTGCAAAACTCTGAAAGAACACACAAAGAACTTAAGAATAGTCCGGAGAGCTCTATAACCTTGCAGACACTGCACTTAAAGAGCCAAAGGGAGCTAATTACATATATGGAAACACTTGGCTCACCGTTCACTGATAGTGAAGACAAGAGTACACCGTAGGTATTAAAGACAAGTCTTGAAAGAATACATGCGACATATGAACTATTATTAGGAACACCACACTTTGTGAGATGGAATATGATTCTTGGTATCTACATGTTCAGAAAACGAACTCCTCAAGGAGGTCATTCGTGGTTCTACGTGGAACGCCAAATGGACAAAGTTGACCTGAGATAACGTCAAAATATTGGAGAGAGAGTTATAGTTGAACTTCAATAGAGATACTCAGAAATAACAAATTCTTTGGATTATGTGATTTTGGATGTTTTCGACTGATTTTTATAATCATCCAAGAAATCCGTATTTGTTTTGATAATAATTCTTAAAATCTCGCAATATCCCAGATCATTTGATGCCGCAGCGGTTGACAAAATTATTGGAAAGTTAATCCGGAATCTAAAAGCAAACAGCGGTTCGTTGGAATTCGGAGGAACCACGAGAGAGCTTCAACAACTGGATCAGGGGAAATTGGCATAACGTTCAGCTTTACCCAATTTCCACGTCCGTCCGGAATACTCATTCGTATATTATATATACCAAAGTATCGTCTTTTGTAGAGGTATTTCGGTCTTCACCAAATTTTTGGAAACTCGCCAAGGGAATTGAAATAATGATTTGTAGTAAAATTTAGAATCGCAGTTATTTTGTTGCTCGAAGAAAACTATAGACAACGAATACTAATTTTAGACCGAGAAAATATAAAGAGCATGTAAAGCACCTTGCACTATTAAAATTACAATGTAAGTTCGTCAGCGATAGGTGCGTCTGACAACATTCCAGTGGACCATGTGGTCGAGCAATTTGTAGCGGCGCATTGGACAATAATATTCTTGTGGTTGATCAATTTGAGCGTGAATCAACAATTCAATGGACTCGGTGGTTTAGCAATTGCCACATTGGAAAACAATCTGGATAAAGGATGGAATAATCGGTGTGTTGGACAACAATCCAGCGGAGCTAGATTCAAAGTCAACCTCGACCTATTTTTATTCACTCTGAGAATATTTAATTTTTAAGTTGAAGAAAAAAACTGTTCTGTTAATAATATAAAAGACTAGACTGCTGACGAAAATATATCGAAAAAAATCTGCCCTCGAGTAAAGTTTACACCTCAAGAAAAGTATAGATACAGATGAGATTTTTCGTCAAACAAATATGATTTGTTTATTTGCAGGTTAGGTACCTACTCATGTATTCAATATTTTTATTATTCAATATTTTATTGGTAAGGTATCTTTTTTTAGTATATTTCACAGCAGATCACCGCACATCCTGTGCAGCTGCCCCTCTAGACCAGTCAACTGCACTATGCACGATCTTATGGTAGGCAAAGGGTAGGCAATGATTGTGGTTGTGAAAAATTATTTAAATGCGTTGCTAACACGATAGAAGAAGACAGAAAGATAAATTATTTCTCACTCGTTCTCTCGTACGTATTCAAAATCTTCTGTCTCCGCTCTCCTAATATCTAATTATTTGAAATTTGAAAGAATGTACGTACCTACCTTCAAAGTAGCAGAATACGCATGCCCAGAATACAAAAACATATATCTAAATACCTAACGAAATGACAAATAATAAATTTTGTTGAAATTCTTGAAGATTCCTCAAGGTATGTGACGTCATATTCCTTTTTAAAAACGAATCGCCATCGAGGTATCTAGAATCCCCGAGGTATCCTTAAGATTTTTCCCTGAATACGGGTATAACTATTCTCACTTGAATCCCCATCTTAAGAATGTTAAAATGTTTAAGATAATAGGTTAAAAGGGATAATTGAGAGACAAAGGTTTGCGAAAGACTGAGACGGTCATAAACTAGTCAGTTTGTTGATTGATATTTCTTAATAAAACTCCATACAGACACAGAGGACTACAACCAGTGACCCAACATTATTTTATTATAATTGAGTTTTGTATAGATTCATTTTACATTGTATATAGCTGTGAAATTTGTATATAGTTAAATTCTAGTTTCAGTCTTATAGAGCATTATTACACGAAACGCTTCAATAATCAAATGTTACTAATATAACTATTATCAAGTATTTTTACTATTTATAATATACTAACTGAATACCCGCAACTTCGCTTGTTTTATATATTAAAATTCAAACTTAGATGGTGTGTTTTACAATCCAGTGAATCAAAAAACGTTATAAGAAATAAAAAATTGATATTCAGTATTCCGTCAATTATCAGACGGTCGGTAACATTAAAAATATTTGTGTAAGTTATATAAAAGAAACTGTTGATTTCTAATAATAAATAAATAAATAAATAGACAAATAAATAGATAAATAAAAATAAATAAAATAAATAAAAATAAATAAATAAAAATAAATAAAAACCGGCAACGTTGGCCTTAGCTACCACTCGTATATTATATCGGTCCTATTGCTTTTTAATTTTTTGTTGTAAATAAATAATAAAATTAGTCTAAAACAGTAAAATAATAATAAATAGTCTTCATTTAACGCGATAAATAAAAAGTGCCAGTGGATTTTAACGTATAAATTGAAAATAAACGTATTTAAAATTTCATTTTGATAGGTCTCCAGTAACCAAGGTAAACAATTATTTGTTTTATAGGAAAATCTTAGATTATAGGAAAATATATTATTATGTCATATTAGATACGTAAATAAATATAGATAATTATTATTAGACTATAAATTTTATCTAATCTAATTAATATTTAATAATTTGATAATAACTATAATAATTAAAATTTGTATATGAAAATTAGGTAATAGTATGAAAATAGGAATTAATTTATTTAGGTTACTGGATTGTAGATAGTTATATTTGCCAACATAAAAATTCAATTCGTCTCCTATTGTTTTGTAGATTGATATTAATATCTAATTTGCAACCATCGGAGACGATAATAATAATAATAATTGGTCATCGGGTTTAAAGATGAACAATATTTTAGATAGCTTTAAACCTAGATTAACCAAGGCAGGCATTCCTAGGCAGCGGTTAAAATGGACTAATGAGATTAATACGTTTTTAATAAATTCATATTTCTACGTAACTAAATTAGAGACAGATATGTTATTGTATAGGAAAAAATTACATTCACTTTTCTGTCAAAATTTTCCGGGAGTGACAGTTACTGAACAAAGAGTAGCCGATCAAAAAAGATCGATTTTTAAAAATAATTTAATTCCTCAAACAACATTAAATCAAATAAAATTAGAAGTAGGTGACAGATTGCAACGTGAAAATTTAGATTTTCAAAATATTAATGAAAATAATTTAGATAATAATAGTTTACAAAATATGACTGCGGATAATGTTATATTAGAAGAAAATTTAAATATATCATTAGAATTATCCAATCAAAATATATTTCTAAATATTAGGGAGTTAAATGTATCAAACATTAATTTCGCTGACGAAAACATTATAGCGTTAGCAAATTTATTAATTAATAATATAAATAGATATATAGATGTAGATCCTATAAATAGACCAAAATTATTTAAATTAAATACGTCCAAAAAATTATCTAAATTAATATCCGACATAAATGATATAATTTTACCAAAAATAATACATGACAATATTAATTTTTTAGATTTACACACATTAATATATGCTAGCGCTATAACGGTTTATGAAGCTCTAGGCATTAAAATAAATTTAAATAATGAAAATTGTCATAGATATAAAAAACCTGATTGGCAAATTAGATTAGAAAGGGATGTAACGTTATTGAGAAGTAGTATTGCTAGGGTTATAGAATTCAAAAATGGGAATAGAAGTAGAAATATATTAAGACATGTAGGCAAAATTGGGGTAAATTTTGGATATAATAATGTACTTAGCTCAAATAACATACATACAATAAATGATTTATTAGATCTTTTAAAGCAAAAATTAGCAGTCAAATCTAGTAGACTTAAAAGATATAATTATATTTATAATAAAAATAATAATAATAAATTATTTAAAAAAAATGAAAAATTATTTTATTCCAAATTAGATAGTCAAAATAGTAGTACTAATAATAATATAACATTAACCTCTGAATCAGATATTCGCGATTTTTGGTCCAAAATTTGGAGTAACGATATAAAACATAACAATTCGGGCCCGTGGATAAAAGATGAGGAGCTGAATTTTGCTGATGTGGAGGAAATGAGTTTCTCTGAAATAACTTTAGATTTATTAACAAAAAATATTAAAAAATCTCATAACTGGAAAGCCACGGGTTGCGACGGAATAAATAACTTTTGGTATAAACGTTTCACTTCTTTACATCCACTTTTGGCTAAAAATTTATCAAAATTAATACGACATCCTCAAAATATTCCAAATTTTCTTATTAAAGGAATAACATATTTATTACCTAAAAATGAAAATATTAATAATCCTTCTCAATTTAGACCGATAACATGTTTACCTACGATTTATAAAATTTTAACTTCCTGTATGACGGATTTAATTTATAAACACGTAGATGAAAAAAATATTTTATCGGAAGAACAAAAAGGATGTCGTAGAAAATATTTAGGATGTAAAGAACAACTAATAATTGATTCAGTAATTCTTAAACAAATACAAACTAAAAATCGTAATTTACATGTAGGATATATTGATTATAAAAAAGCTTTTGATAGTGTACCGCACTCGTGGCTTATAAAAATACTAGAAATATACAAAATTAGCCCAATTTTAATAAACTTTTTAAAATGTATTATGTTAGGCTGGAATACAGATTTAAAAATAAATTTAAATTCTAATAAAATATCTATTCCAGGAATTAAAATTAAACGCGGAATTTTTCAGGGAGATTCATTGAGTCCACTTTGGTTTTGTTTAGCTCTTAATCCGCTTTCTAAAATGTTAAATGAATCTAAGTATGGAATAAAAATTAACGGTCATCCACGGTCTAATATTAAAATTTCGCACTTAATATATATGGATGATATAAAAGTATATGCTAAATCTGATTCAGAATTGGAAAAAATGATTAGGATAATAAAAGCATTTTCAGATGATATTAGAATGTCTTTCGGTTTAGATAAATGTAAAACTTTACATGTCGAAAAGGGTAAAATACTAGAAATGGGTGGTGATATTCAAAGAAATTTTCAAATAGATAGTTTGAAAGGGTTGGAGGTTTATAAATATCTAGGTTATCCGCAGTCTAACAAATTAGACCACACTAAAATAAAATCTGATATTAATATAAAATTTAAAGATAGAATTACGAAAATATTAAAATGCAATCTGTCAGCTAAAAACTTAACTAAAGCTATTAATACTTGGGCAATACCGATATTGACATATTCTTTTGGAATTATTAAATGGTCAAAAACAGATTTAGATAGTTTAGAAAGAACAATTAGAACGCGTTTAACTAAATTTCATTGTCATCATCCTAATTCCGCGATTGAACGAATCAATTTGCCTAGGAATTTAGGAGGTAGGGGTATAATAAAAATAACATCGTTACATAATAATCAAATTGAATCGCTAAAAACTTTCTTTCACAAAAAATCTGATAGTTCTTTAATGCATAAAGTAATCTGTGAGGCGGACAAAAATTTAACAACATTAAATTTAAATTACGAGAATGCCAATAACAATATTATAAATATAAATGACGACCTTCTAAATTCGTGGCTAAATAAAATAATTCATTCTATACATCCAAAATTTCTCAACCAACCTTATGTTGACAAAATTTGGTCAAACAAATGGTTGAGTATTGGTGATTTGGACGCGGATTTAGAAGGTTTTATAATAGCAATTCAGGATAGAGTAATAAAAACTAAAAATTATCAAAAATATATAATAAAAGACATAAATGTAGTTGATGATAGTTGTAGGAAATGTTTGGCTTTTCCGGAAACAATCGATCATATAATATCGGGCTGTTCTTTTCTCGCGCAATCAGAATATACATTTAGACATAACCAAGTAGCAAAAATAATACATCAAAATTTAGCTATTAAATATAAATTAATTGACGCGATAAACATAAAACCATATTATGAATATGATCCGATTTCATTTTTAGAAAATAATAATATTTCGCTTTATTACGATAAAACAATATTAACTGACCGGTCAATTCAACATAACAGACCCGATTTAATAATACATGATAAAATTAAAAAAATAACATATATTTGCGACGTGGCTATTCCAAATTCTAGTAATATTATAAAAACTTTTGATGAAAAAATTAGAAAATACACCGCTTTAGGTAATGAGATTAAAAGACTTTGGCATTCTCGTAAAATAATAATATTACCGTTCATTATTTCAGCCACTGGCATTATTCCAAAATCGTTAATCCGTAATTTAGAAATTATAGATTTATCGAAAAATTTAATAATAAAAATGCAAAAAACGGTAATTATGAATACATGTAGAATCGTTAAAGATTTTTTAAACGTTAATATTCGGGAATCAGTAGGGTTGTTAGGTAGTATAGAGACCTCCTCAGAGCCTAATCCTTTGATATGTTAAGTATCTGGATGGGTGAACTATTCCCAATTGAAAGCTTGATGATGCGTTTGTTGCATTTTATTTTGCTCTTTTAAAAAATTTACAATTTACGCATTGATCTGCTAATTCTTTTGAGGAAGTGTATAATGGTAATAATAATAATTGAGTGTTATTATTTGTAGTGCTCAATTGTTATTAATATCATTAGTAAATCGGCCAGCGCCGTAAAAAAAAAAAAAAAAATAAATAGACAAATAAATAGATAAATAAATAAAATAAATAAAAATAAATAAATAAATAAATAAATAAATAAATAAATAAATAAATAAATAAATAAATAAATAAATAAATAAATAAATAAATAAATAAATAAATAAATAAATAAATAAATAAGTAAATAACTAAATAAATAAATAAATAAAAAAATAAAAAAAATACATAAATAAATAAATAAATAAATAAAAAATAAATAAATAAATATAAAAATACATAAATAAATAAATTAATTAATTGATTAATTTATTAATTAATTAATTAGTTAATTATTAAATAAATAAAGAAATAATATATGACCGAATGTCAGAAAGAGATTCACTTCTACATGTAATAAGGAAAAAATATTATATTCGGCTCGGTAAAAGTATGCTCAGCTCGTTCAAGATCATAATTATATTTAATGAAAATAAGAACGAATGTTTAAAATATATATCCAATATCCTTTTCCGGGATATGTATATCATTTCGGTGCCAAATTTCATCCAAAATACGTTTAGCCGTTTTGGCGTGATTGAGAAACAAACATCTATACGTCCAAATTTTCAAATTTATAATACGTAGGTGTTATTTAGATATACCTAAGAGATGGAAGGACAATTGGCAAACCACGTCATAGGAGAAAAGCTGACGCAGGACTTCTAACTAGGCCTCTTGAAGTCCTGCTAGAGAATACATAGAAGAGGAAGATAATATGATCTGTATAATTATTATTAAAATAATGAGATATATTATATTTGATACTGCATGATGGATACAAAGATTAGCGATATTGTTAAAATAATTAAAATCCCGGTCTGAGATGTGTCTGATGTGTTGAGAATCTATTTGTGTCCACTGCCACCGGCTCTATAATAAGAAACAATCGGCTGGGCTGGATTTGTTAGTCGTATACTACTCACTTTATCTAGATATCTTCATACGTATCCACCTATATCTTCACTCATATCGCTACTTATATCATACACACACCTTCCAGTATCCAATCTGCCTATGTTCGGTCCATTCTCTCTCGTGTGAAGATATTATATTGTCGCACCAGACCCGTTTAAACACACGTCATAATTTAATATTCTACAATGGCGTCTTAGATATGTAATTACTCTTGTCCGGGAAGGTCCGATACTATTACAGTACTCGCTGGTGACGTGTGAGTTTAATTGTCACACCCGCTTGATTCTCGAGCAAAATGCAAAGGACAAGTAAAAACAATACAAAAACCCAATTCATATCTGAAAAATGTATCAGGACGCGAATTAATAATTCAGAGATAATTGTTACAAATGCATTATCTTCGTCAATTTAACATTGCCTCGGCTTTATGTCAGTTCTGTCAATACCTGGAACATACTTCGGAATATATCATGTGGAATTGTCAATGGTGTCATCTTATAATAGATCGGAGCTCCTCGTTGCTGTCCGTGGGCCTTTTCAAGAAGGTCCCATTGGTCATGCGGAATTTATAATCTTGAGGAACGATTTAAGAGCCCTTATAACTGATGTCATACTTACGGTGTCTTACTATTGGTAGATTCCCATAAAGTTTATTATTTCCGGAGATCTTGGTCACACATCCGATGCCCTGCATTTAAAAAGTTCTGAAGTCAATGACAGTCGATTGTTTTTTTTGCACTAAGGGGCCGATTACAGCCCCCAAAATGCAGAGAGGGTGGTGGTGGAAGTAGAGATTTTATTTTTGGTTGTGTATAGAATATCTTATGCTGTCGTATGATGAGCAAAAGAGTTGCAGTCTTGGACATGGTCTCGCAAGACTTGCAAAAATCATAACCAATTCTGAATATGTCGTTGCAATACCGAACCAAGAACACGGTTGCGATATCAAGACCTAGACTTGCAAGGCCACAATGGTCTTGCAAACCTAGTATTGTTCTTGAGATAGTGCATATTGTTATATAGTATTATCGAAACCTGGAAAACTTTTGTGCCTTCAGTCCCTTCAATCGCTCCCGTCCCTTTAGTCTCTACCGTCCCTTCAGTACCTCCCGTCCTATCAGTACCTTCCGTCTCTTCAGTACCTCCCGTCACTTCAATACCTCCCGGCCCTTCCAGGGAAAAAAGTCAAATGATATTTGTGTTCGTATTCATATGTCGATCATTTTCCATAAATTCCTTTGTGAGATATTAAATGCTTTACTGTATCATATAGATCTTTTATTTTTTTTTTTTAATTTAAAATCAATTTTTGCTGTACCTTAAATGCATATATTTCTAACTAGCTTTTATGTCCCGCCGTTGGTCAAGAATGTATAATTGTGAAGGAATAAGCAATCGTTTTTATTATATTGCAACCCAAAGTTTCAGTAAGATGGGAAGTGATTTAAATTTTGATTGATATTTAGCATTGTAATAATTCAAAGTAAGCTCATTCCTTTGTATATAGTGTAAACAATTTTTTTGCAAAATTGGACTATGAAAAGTGGTTTGTAATTTGATTGATGTAAGCGTTGTAAAATGTTGAAAAGTATATACAATTTCTGCACGCATGCAATATGGGAAATGGTTTTAAATATGACCACAACCCCCAATTTTATATTGTCATGGAAATCAAATAATGTGTATAGAAAATTTAATAATATTAGTTGATGGGAAGTGGATTTAGATTTGAATAAACAATAGTATTGAAAATAGTCATCAAGTGTGCTTATACTTAATAATATTTCTGCACAATCAGGCTTTTAGACTTAAAACTAACCCAAATGTCTAAATAAAAAAGAAGAAGAAGAATTAGACTATAGAAAATAGTTTGAGAGAAGAAAAAGAAGAAGAATTAGAAATAGTTTGTATAAAAAATCACCCAAAGGTCTACATAAAATAAGAAGAAGAATAAGTAGATTATAGTAAATAGTTTGTATAAAAGCTGACCTAAAGGTCTACATAAAAGAAAAAGAAGAAGAATACGACTATAGGAAATAGTTTGTACAAAAACTCACCCAAAGGTCTACATAAAAGAAGAAAAGAATAATTAGACTATGGGAAATAGTTTGTATGAAAACTGACCCAAAGGTATACACAAAAGAAGAAGAAGATGAATTAGACTATAGGAAATAATTTTCCTATAGGAAATCAGTATATTGTTGGTTTTTAAGTAGTACCTATTAGGTAGGTTCCTACCTTCAACAATGTTCTAAATAAGGTCGAATTCGATTCATAACAAATTTTATTTGAATATCAGAATATGTCCGTAACCATAGTAACCCTTCGAACATATAAAAAATATCAAATGGTTTGGATACATTTTTTGAATATGTCGGTACCTACATTGATTTGTTCGATGCCATAAAAATGAAAATCGTCAGAAAAATCAAATATTATGACAAATTACGCAATTTTATTATGTTTATATCATTATTAATAATTAACAGTTTTTAATCTTAAAACTTGTTATAATGTTTTGTGTATCATTTTTTTATTTCATAATTTCGTTTAAGTCAAAGGTTTATTATTATAAAGAAAGTTTTCATTCGGTAGGAAAATGACATATTGTATGAAAAGAATAAAATAAAACGGGATTGTATGTACAAAACGCTCACTTTTGAAATAGATTAAACATTATTATTATACAAAATAATTAACACGTTTTTCACTTAAACGCTAAGTTATACTTGAAAATATATTTTATTCGTATAAACACGTTCTACTAACTTCTACTAAAACAGGTATTTGCGTGCAAAAAGTGCACTTTTTTAACAGATTTGATTTAGAAAATTTTGCATGAAAAAAATAATTATTGAAATATTTTTAATAATTTAGCATTTTATCGCATTTTTTTAGCATAACACGTGCGTCAGGTATACTGGTACATGCTCGAACATAAATTAGATTTTAAGATGCTCTTAGTTTTTCAGAAGGCGTGAGACAAACACACACTAACAAGATCATTGTTTTATTTATTGTATCCTTGTTACTTTTTATGTCTTGTAACTTTTTTGTTTTTTTTTATCTTTTATATAATTAGACAAAGAATTTCGATTTCTCTGAAAAAATGTTTTTCGATAAAAAGAAAAACACTTTTTATTTTCATTTTCACTTTATGTTCTCATAATTTCTTTTTATCTTTATTTATTGTTTTCTATGTATATTATTTTTTTCTTTTTTATACATTAACATTGATTAATGTTGTCTGTTTAGGTACTTAAGATGATGCATTTTAATTTTTGTATTTTTTATGTAAATGTTTTTTTAACTGTAAAAAAATGTATAAATTAAAAATTTATTCAACCAATTAAGTACCCTCGCATAAACTATTTTTAATTTTCTTATTATTCCAGGTACCATGAGTTGAAAAAAGAGGTAAATTAAATTATATAAAGAGGTCGGGGTGCCCAAGAAAAGGTTGACTCGATCATTTGAACGATAATATGCTGTTAATTTGCAACTTGAAATTTACTAGGAATTACTTAATGTATGAGTTATTTTTAGGGTACAATTGTGATGTGACAATCTGGTTATAAAATGTCGTTTTGATACTCGCTCAGACACAGGTATGTTCCCAGGGAAGCGGGTGTCGGTCGCAAATAAAAAAATAAAACAACTGTAAGGAATACAGGTGGAAGAAGGATGCTGCCGAACTGCTCTAGGCAACGGATTGGGAGGCCGAGGCGGGAGACAGGAGAGGTTGAATGCGAAAACTCATGGAGGCCAAGGCTCGATATGGGCTGTAGATCCATCGAAGAAGAAGAAGTAAAGAAGTATTTGGGGGTACATGTTTTATTTATTAATTATATCAGAAGGGATTAATATAATATTACATATTTGCGTGTTCAAAAGGATTATATTTAATATAACCCTTTCGGCCCTGGTGGTCACAAAAATGATCATGAAAATGAAACTTTTATACACAAATATTTTGTTCATAAAGATATTTCAAATTTTGCGCAAATATCTAGTACCCAATGTTCGACATCGAATACAAATGCAAGTTCACTTCCAACTCTGTGTTAAAGTAGTAAGTTTTTTGAGTTCATTTGACAGTTACCAATGTTAGCGCTACCAGAATGTCAGGTAAGCAAATAAATGATTTTTTTGTAAAAATGCAATATGATATCTTATTTTTATTGTTATTATTTATGATTAATACTTTCAACTTATTGATTATATACTAAATATCACAATCAGTTCTTTTATTTTAATTTGAAATCAATGTTAAATCTTGATGTACACATATTTGACCAACAGGGCTCAATCGATACTGAAAGTGAATTTCAAATCTTACAGCGAAATCAATAAATTTTATAAATTAAATCTATTTTATATTTTTATTCATAATTTCATGAATATATTTTACATATTATCTTTCATTTGTAATATAACTATGGAATTAAGACAATTTATCAATGCATTTAGAAAAAATGTTCCTCGAAGCCACAACGATGAAGATGGAATTTTGCTCATCAAGATCAAGAGTAATGTGCATTAAATGCAATGTTCATCTTTGCCTAAGTTCATCATCCAATTGTTTAAAAAAAATCACACCATTTAAAAAATTTCACACTCTTAAAAAATGATTAACTTGTATGCAATTATACTAAATATTACTAAAATGTACTAAAGTTCAGCCCTGATGGTCACAAATGTGCACATCGTAAAACACAAAAAAAAAAAAAAAATTAAAAAGATTTTTCATTTATCTGCCCTTCTAGAAATGAAAAATAAATCTCAAGATTTTTTTACTACCTTAACAAAAATGCAGGGCCGAAAGGGTTCGAAACATCTACCTCCCAATATGATATTGCTTAAATAATTGATAATATGTATATTATTTATTGAGACGAAAGGTTTCAAATAAAATAACTTACATGATCATCACTGGTATATTCGAATAAGACAGATACAATAAAAATGATAAGTTAATTAATTTGTGATGTCGTCGGACGGAACTAATAAATATAAGATTAAACGCGACTCTACTCTGTCAAACGATCAACGCATGAATCACGCCGGTGGCACTCCATTGGTAGCATTGGTTTTACATTATGCATGCATCTTCAAAGGTGGCGCTATTTTATTTTTTTTATATTGGTATTTCTGAAAATGCAATGTAAAATTTTCAGAACTTCAGCATACTTCAGTTGTATTTTGTTGTTTGTTGTGACGCGAAACATTTTGATCCTTTAAAATCTTGAAGTAAATCTTGTTTTCGGTGTTAATATATTGCCAGCTTTTTGTATTTTTCGATTATCTTCGTAAGATGGCTGATAAGTTTTGTTGTATTTTGAATTGTCAAGTGAAATACGGCGAAGTGAAGTTATATAGTTTTCCGAAAATCAGTAATAAATCTTTCTTTGTGGAAAAATAACCATGTATTTTATGTATTATTTGGCATGATTTAAGAAATATTGCAAATAAATTCCTTAATGTTTGTATCTTGTAATTTTTCCGCGAATTTTTTTTTTTATAAATAATGATTGTAAAATGGTTATTTTTTATTTTAGTTATCTTTGAATCCATTCCTCAAAGCTGGAAACATTTTAAAATGAAAATTTAAATTTGCCATGGACGGACGGGTCGTATATTCATTGCACCTCTAAGCGGGGATGTACGAAACCTTATGATTATCCGGTTACAGCTTCTATTTTTTGAGTGACACTTACTTACTCAGCCTCTTCTTAAGTCCAGTATTGGACAAAGGCCTCCCGCTTGGACTTCCACTGGTCTCTATCTTGTGCCATTCTTCGCCATTCTGGACCTGCTACTTTTTTGATGTCATCGGACCATCTGGTCTGGGGCCTTCCCACGCTTCTGCTTCCCGTTCTTGGTCTCCAGTCCATCACAATTTTTGTCCATCGTCCATCTGACATCCGAGATATATGAGATATATGGCATGAATGGAGATCTGTAGATCGGCTTGCTTCAACAGCAGTGAACTGTGGTTCGTTGATCTTCGTTAATCGTCGTGAATATTCGAGAATCATCTAGGATATACACATTGCAGCTCGCTAACAAGGCGCAGCTACAAATACATAAATAAATAAATAAATAATGAAAGACGGAAATGAAAGAAGCGTGAACAACTGACGAACACGTATGAGACGATCCATTAATGTTGACGAGGCGATGAATGTGTGTCTAGATAGAAAAATGTAGCGTTCGATTCTCTTTGCCTGCCCCGTGAGAGACGTGGCATGATGGTATACATGAGTAGAATTTATCACTGACACTCGTCATGATTTAGTATCGATTTTACTAAACAAAAGTATGATGGGTATATTTCATAAAAAATACATAAATACATGCACGTGTCGAGCACCGTAAAATAATATAACCTCAAAATTGCATGAACATCCAGCAAATCTATATAAAGATTTTTCAGCTTATTTTATCCCATTAAATATATGAACGCTTACACAAGAAAACAGATTAAAATAATTTATAATACATACAAGTGGCTACAGAGTGGTATGAGGTTCATTTTAGAAAAATAATTTTAGTATGATTTATAGTTTATGGCTTATGCGACACCATTAGAGATGTAAAAAGACTACTTATAAAATATAGATAGTTACATGATTTCTAAAATGAGAACATATGAAATGAGTTGGTCGTAGTTTCATTTTGACATTTTGTAATGTCGAATGACGCATAATATAAATCTTTGCCTAAATTTTGGCATAGTGTCTTACTTCCGATGGCCGTACAACTCAGGTAGAGCTCTAATCACTTAAACAATGGATTTCCAAACCTCCTTGTCAGCACCAGCTCGGGTGACATTGTCCATCAATCTCTTCCTTGGTCTTCCCAGAGGTCTCTTCCCAGGTCTCTTTCTTCCCCCCGATCTGACGACTTATCAAATTTAGACTAATCTTTTAGACATGACTAAACTAAGCATATATGCTAATGCTATTGTTCTTCAAGGTCCCATTGTTCGCGCGGATTTTGTGATCTCGAAGAACAATTATAAAGCCATTAAGAAGTTTCGTCATAGTGATGGTACCTTAGTATTGTTAGATACCCAGTAGGTTAATTTTTTACATAGATTTTGGTGATACCCTTGATGGTAGGTACTCATTTAAAAAGATCTAAAGTCAGTGACAGTCCACGAGTGTGAATCTTCCATTCACATTCGTCGATTGGTCTTTTTGCCCAATGGTGCCGAGATTGTTAATCTAGAGGGCTCCATTAGCTACTTTTCGTGCTATCCATTTTTTCTTGTCGCTCACATGGCATTCTTTGAAGGGGCCGTTAACAGTCCGTATATGCAGAGCGGGTGGTGATAGAAGTAGCGAAAGGTGAACGAAATCGGTCGTGGCAGGATTCGAACTCCCGACTGCTGGATATCCAGCGCGCTAACCGCTCTGCCACCACCCATCTATGACATCTGTATGTAGATATTAAAATTGTATGTTTTATCAAAATAACACGTGGTTTAGTGCAATCTTGCACCATAAATCAGGAAGTTATGAAATTGATTGCAACATGACATTTAACACAAATTTCGGTTTGATCCTCATTAATAATTTTGAAATTCAAAATCTCGCTCCAGCACACAGTTTATTACAACTTCTTGAATACTTAGTCACACACGTGTCACATAGCATCACAGACCTTTATAGATGTTAGAGCAATCAGTTTCATCATAATCATGAAAGCGAATTTGATAAATTAAAATTCTTCCTCTATAAAGTACCTACATACGCCTTTCAAAGCAGCGAAACTGCATTTCAATTGCGTATTTGCTTTTGTTTTATCGTTATAGTAAAAAAATATTCTCTACAAAGCGCATTACAACCAATTATTAAATATGGTTGTCACCATGGTAGCCGTTCTCAATTAATTCTACTTTATGTCCCATCAAATTCGTCTATGTTACCTGGCGTAGGTTTCCCTGTCCTATCCGTTCTTTGTATTTCCCCAATATCTATGGCTGTTTTGTATGTATATTTGATATCCTTTATGACAAGAACTCCTTAAAACAATTGCAATTGACTGATAATATTTTAAGGCGCAAACAAAAATGTTACGTCACAAAATGTTAGTAGCCCAACACAAAAAATCGACTCGATCATAACAGTACCGCGACTTGAAACAAAATGCGTCTCAAATTGCAGATAATCAATCACTGATAACCAAATATGTTTAGTGGAAATTTTGGCTATCTTGTTTTTGTACTTGATTGTTAATTATGAAATAAAAAAAATTCAAATCAAATAAAAAAAAACAGACGTCTTCTGTCGTCCCAGAAAAGATAACTCTAAGTTTTTTTGGCTATAGGGCGAAAGGGGAAACAGTTCGCGTTAATATGTTCCACAAGTTTTCAGTGCATATTTGTATGGGCAGATATTTTAGTACAGGTAAAATTTTTAGTACAACTTATTTTAGTATAGATACTTTACCCTACTAACGTGGTCCCATGATCCCATAACGTGATCTCTGATGAAATTTGTTTAAATATTTCTATATTTCATGATTCATTGAAAGCTATTGAATTTCCAAACAAATAAATGGCATCTAAAATAGGAAAATACAGCAGTGGTTGAAATTCTTGAAGAGGACAGTATCCACAATGTATGTATTGTTGCGCCAAATGATTTGGCTTGGTAAGTTTGCCAAATAGTTTCAAATCGAATTCATATATACCTACATACCTAAATATTATATGAGAATGCTAATATAGATTCCCAAGAAAATTATCTGTCGCTATACCCCAGTTGTTACGTTGTCAACTAAGCGCCAGATCTGGATGCCCATTTTTTTTTATTCAACTCAACACTGTAGATATAACAAGGTGCAGTTGTGCATTAAAATTCAATATTTTCGTTTAATTGTTATTCTAAAACAACCATCATTATTATATGTTAGTTTTAAGTTTTCATTGTTATATTATTAGTTTGACTGAGAATTGATCCCCTCAGCGAAACTTTGTTTCTTGGGAGCAAGTAAATTATCAAATAAAAAAGAGCTACAAGCTCAAAAACGTTCCCTATGGAGTGCAAGGATACTGCAAAATTCTGTTAAGTTATTCAATTTTCTAAAAGAATTGTCACAAATGACAATCTCAATGCGAGATGTCTTTCAATAATGACATATTCTTTTGACTGCGGATCCAACCATGCGGAACTCTAAAGACCATCAAACCCCCCCCCCTGATATAAGACTAAGATCACGCAAAAGTTTCCTGACATCAACGCAGCCACTTCCATCTCACCCTGAGCAGGAAAGGCTCCGTCTATGGCAGCAAGAAGCACCCGAAAACTTCGTCAGTCTTCCCCCGGGCCACAACGTGGAGTGTCGTACGTGGAGTCACTAAACAGACTGAGGACGGGAGAACGTTGGATAACCTGTCTACATGGGGCTTCCTGCAACAGGGAATACCAACGACATGTGACTGTGGAGAACAGCAGACCACCGCACATCTGTGCAGCTGCCACTCAAGTCCAGTAAACTGCACCTTGCACGATCTTATGATGGGCAATGATTGTGCTATTGACGTTGTTAGGCACTGGCAGAAGATTATTTAAATGCGTTGCTGACACGATAGAAGAAGAAGACCATCAAACACACTAGCTCAAGTCACATTACGATAACTACCTAACACTGTATGCCTCTCTATGGTGTATCAATCAAAAATATGAAAATAATCATTTTGACGTTTTATTTACGTCTTAATAGTCTTTTGGTGAACTCAAATTTCAGGTCTGACATTGAGCATTCATCTGTAAGACCTTCAATGCTGCTCTTCAATGCAAAGAAGATGTATCAATCTTAGAGATTTCCAATTTCAATCGATCCAATGATATTTGGCTCCTGTATAAAACTTTAGCACTCATCATTGTTACCCTTCGGAAACACGCTGTAGAGCTATAGTCACATGCTCTCCTTTCTCAAAAGTATCCCCTTATCTATACCCTTCATTTCTTTGTTCCTGTGTATTTACATTTAATAATTATACATGTTTGTCTTTCTATTTGTTTTTTTAATATAAATTTAATATACCTACCACTTCACGTAGCTTTGGTTCTTTGGAAGAAATTGCCTTGAAATGGTAACATTAAAAGCCTTATTGTACAGGAAGATTTAATGTATAGCTTCTCGGGCAAAAAACAGGTACTATGTCAAATAATTATTAAACACCCACGAAATAACAAGTTGCCACATTCAGGAGACTTACGATATTAATCGTCTCACAGATCCAGACTGAAAACACAATTAAAAACTGTGTATCCACCTTGGGAACCTTGGATCAGCAGTCAGATACCTAACCAACTGAACCACGAAGGCCGACAAAAAATAAATAAAATAAGAAGAAAAAAAAGTTCAACAAGTTCATTTAGTAGATTTATAAATTCATTTAGTAGTTTTTGACTGTATCTTCTTCTTCTTCTTCCTCTTTTTTTAGATCTATGATCTGTTTTTACAGGTCCTGGGACGAGGATGTCCAGCTCTCCCTCCATCTCTTTGATGATGGTCTTCCCGGTGGTCGGCGTCCCTCTGGTATTTCGCGAAATTACGATTTTTGGCAGCCTTTCTGGATTCGTCCTTTTAACATGATCTCTCCAGTGTCGTCTTCTTTGTCTGCTCCACCTTACAATATCCTCCACATTGCAGGTTCTGCGGATCTCCTCGTTGGGGATTCTGTCTCTGAGGGTTCAGCCCAAGATAGGTCTTAGTGTTTTCATCTCTGTTGTTCTGAGTAGCTGTTTTGTTCTCACCGTGTCTGCCCTTGCTTCAACTCCATAAGTCATTATGGGTCTGATGCAGGTTTTATATATTCGGACCTTACTCTCAATTAGCATATGTTTATTGGCCCAAACAGTGTCCCTCATGCATCCGGAGATAACTGCAGCTTTATTAGTCTGTTCTTTGACTTCTTTATAGAGATCATTACAACTAGATATCTCCACACCTAGGTAATTAAAAGTTGTAACATGTTCTATTGGTTTATCGTCTACAACCAATTTTTGACTGTATACAATGTAGAAATATATTTGTTTTTCAGCTATCTGGATAATATAAGGATTATGAAAAGTAAAATGAAGTGTAGTTTCAATGCGTAGGGGAGTGTTGTGTTGGTAACATTCAACAATTTTACATTTGTACTGAGTTGAATAAGAATTTCCTTCACATTATATAAATTAAGTTGGACCTTATCCAAACTGATTCATTCAAAAGACATTGAATGGAAATATAAGGATTGTGAGAGTTTATATTGCAACACAAGAATAGACATAATATATTCACTCAAAATGATCTGATATAATTTCACTTTGAGTGATTAAAGACTGTGAGGAAGTATGAGGAAGATATGAGTGAGAATGAGGAAGATATGAGTGAGAATGAGGAAGATATGAGTGAGAATGAGGAAGATATGAGTGAGAATGAGGAAGATATGAGTGAGAATTAGGAAAATATGAGTGAGAATGAGGAATATATGAGTGAGAATGAGGAAGATATGAGTAAGAATGAGGAAGATATGAGTGAGAATGAGGAAGATATGAGGGAGAATGAGGAAGATATGAGTGAGTATGAGGAAGATATGAGTGAGAATGAGGAAGATATGAGTGAGAATGAGGAAGATATGAGTGAGTATGAGGAAGATATGAGTGAGAATGAGGAAGATATGAGTGAGAATGAGGAAGATATGAGTGAGAATGAGGAAGATATGAGCCGAGTTGGATGACGATGTAAGCTAGGTAAAATGATTTGATTTGATTGGGGGTGATTATAAACATAACAACGAGTAAATCAAAAATATATTAGAGGAATTCCAATTCAAATTTATCTTCACGTTAAAAATAAATTTATAAAAATACTCATGTTTTAATGCAATAAGTGAAGCATTATTATTTTATTTGTTTCAAAGAATGAAGTTATTTGAGAAAAATGTAAGGTCCCGTACTGCGAGAATACTGCTTACGGGACCTCAACTTTTTCTTACATTATTCTTAAATAACTCCTGTAATACGACCCTATGTCCTTGTAACAAGTACATAATAATATATACATCCTCGTACATTCCATAAACTAAGCATAAATGCTTGTACTATTAGTGAAGTAAATCGGTCGTGGCAGGAATTGAATTAGCGATCACTGGATTGGATTACCAACCCAGTTCGCCAAACCGATTTGCCACCACTAATATTTGTATGAAATACAAAATTGTTCAGTTTTATAAAAATATCAAATGAATTAAGCTTTAATCAATTTTAACGTGCATTGACATCGGGAATACACTATTTCTCAAATTTTCAGAGCTCTAACTTGTAGGGAAGTAAGCTAAAAATCGATAACAATATTCCGGTAAAGACAGACATTTGAAGTTAATTTTAAGGATGTTATTAAACCAAATTAAAATGACATTGTGAAATCAAAAAAGTATCTTCGTAACAATATATTGCCGATCTCCCAGCAGAGGAGATATTTATTTAAATTAATTTCTCACGCAAATATTGCTTCTCTGGGCTGGAAACACTGGTTAGTTGGAAGAAATTGCCACACGGAAATAAACTCGCCACTTGCGCAGGATACAGGGAAGTGTTCATTATTATTATGATTTTAAATAAAATAAATAACTGTTAGACCTCGTGCCTGAGTTGCTTTTATTTCTGACTCTTGAGCGAAAGGTTCAGGGTTCTTTCCCGCTGGAGACACAGTTTTCTTTATAATATAGAGAACATTTTAGAGACGATGAATATCATATGTCTCCATAATGTGACATATTATTTTTGGATGCGTGTAAAATTAAAACCTACCTATTTGACATATTACTGGTAAGTAATAAAGAAATATTTTGTGACAACGGCTTTACTCTCATCATATTCCACCAAAATCGATTGCCTCGTCCGAGAGCAATCCATGCGAATAATCAACGCTGAAACACAAGTCAAGTTAATTATTGACTCTGGTCGTAGGAAGATGGCGCGGAGCATGACCAGATAATGAAAATTTGCCACCAGCGAGTGATGTCTTCTCCAGATGGACCGTGGCGTGATGGTCAGATGCTGGCACAGAGCCAGATATAAATACCGCAGATCTAATCCAAAATGCATTCGTCTTAACGTGTGACGTCATCAGATAAATACAACTCTACGCACAGAGGTAATCGATCGAATTGCCGTATCTCGCCTGAGATTATTTTAAAGCAATTATTTTTAGTCAAATTTAACACAAAGCTGAAATATATGTATGTATTCCAAATGTCGATTAGTTTCAGGGAATTTATTTGACAAAGATTCAAGCCAAGGTTTGTATGGCCAGTCTATATTTTTCATGTTTTTTTTTCAACTTTGAAGTCTGATTTTTTTATAAATCTAACCCTGTAGATTCCTGATTTCCTGATTCATCTATAAATAAACTAGTTGCATGTAACACATGAACGTTGTAAGAATACGTAAAAATCAATGTAGGTATGTTATAAATAAAAGTATTTTTTGTAGCCAAATATCTTGGACTTTTTAGCCGAGAAGGGGGGTGATTTGCACGTAAACTATCGAAGCAAAAAGACACAAATTTGCGCTCTGCGCAACCGGAAGATCGTTCAAGATGTTTTGCGAAAATTATACCAAACTAAAAAAACACAAAAATCCAAACACAGGATAGTGTGGAGTTCTTTTTTCCAACCCCGAATAGGTAAACAGCTTGATGTTATGCAAGTATCTAAGTAGTAGATATTGTGTAACCTACCATACAAATTGTATGAAACGATGTCGTCACTAAATTCAATTTAAAAAAAAAATTGAGATGTACTGCTACAAAGTATATCCTGCCACGTCCGATTTCGTTCACCTACAGCACAAGCATTTATGCTTAATTTAGGGAATGTATGAGGATGTGAATGAACTTGTTACAAAGACAAATTCATTCTTTTAATAAAACATATGTATGTTTATGTTTATGTTTTTTTTTTTTTTTCTTTTTTGTTGTTTTTGTGATTTTTGTGGTGTTATCTTCTGTACTCCTCCCCGAAGCACAAGGTTTTCTTATTTTCGGGGAGAATTCCTAATTGATGTTATTGTTTTTTTTTTGTTTATACTGTTATTATTGTATTTGTTGTTTGTGTTTTTATTTTTAATAAAAATATTATTATATTATATTATTATATAATATGCCATTCACAGAAAAACAAAAATCAAGTTATATTGAATGAAAAAATACATAGCTGCCTGCTTTGTATGGAAGATCTACATAGTAAATCAAAATGTAAATCAAAATCATTTATGTGAAATGACACCATTTATTCATGTAATTGCATTTATGACGAGATTATCACATCTCATCTCACACCTGATTAGATGATCCATTAAATCATCTTAATATGAAACATATGGTGCCAGTTGGCTTCATCTAATCTAAATCATCTTGGAGATCTATAATATTGATAAAACTAACAACATTTCATTACTGTATGTTCACAAAAGAAATGATTAATAATTCTACGGTCTATGGTTGTAGGCCGGCAATTCAATGGTGATTGTCAGCCTTCGTGCTTCAGTTGGTTCTGACTAGGGTTTCTTTCCCGGGTGTTCCCGGAAAATTAAAGATACTCATCCCGGAAAATTTTAATCGGGGATTCTCCCGACCTTTGAACAAAAATTTGAGGTGACGTTTGTTGAAATAAAACAAAGATTTTTTATCAGTTATGTGATTCATCCGGAAAACGATCTCCTTATTTGGAGATGCTCTACAAAGCTTTATTATGTGTGAAACCAACATCCACAGTGAGAGAAAGAGATTTCTTAGTGACATACAATTTTGCTACTAAAAGTAGAAGTAGGGTTTCTGATAAAGCATGTTTTATGGTCTATTTTGGTAAATAACAAACGATTTCGTGAATTGTGTTTTAGTTTATTTGTTTTATATTATTGAAAAAAATATTTTTACTGACAAACTTTTAATATCTCAATAGAGACGAAGTTGGGATATTATAGAAGAACCAGGAACTCAAGGCACCACCAAGGAACAATAAATTAATTTGAAAATAATGCATTATTACTATTGCCATATATGAAGTACCTAACGAAGAAACCTTTTTTGTAACGCCATCTATTGAGAAATTGTAAACAATGAAAGCAACAGTCCTTATAAACTTTGTATCTGTTGAGATATTAAAAGTCTGTCAGTAAAAATATCATTTGACTCCCGATAGCGAACAAAATCCAATATTTGCGTATCATCATCATCATCAGCTCCACATCCCAAGGTGGGACCTGGCTTCCAAAAGAAGTCTTCGCCATTCCAATCTGTCAGCGGCTCCTTGTCTCCAATTGACCACGCCCAAAGAGTCCAGGTCCCCCTGGACGCAGTCCATCCATCTCAACTTGGGTCTCCCCCTACGCCTCACACCCTCTGGTCTATGGTGAAGGACTCTTCTGGCGGGCAGCTGCTCACTCATCCTCTCCACATGTCCAAGCCACCTGAGTCTCCCAATCCTTATAAATACTCCAACGTCTATATCATCATAAAGCTGGTATAGCTCATGATTGTATCTTATTCTCCACACACCACCCTCACAGACAGCCCCGTAAATTCGCCGCAGGATCTTTGTTTCAAAAATGCTAAGTTGTTCCTCGTCTTTTTTAGTTAGAGTCCAGGTCTCGGAGGCATATGTCAGCACTGGTCTGACAATAGTTTTATATAGTGTAAGCTTTGTCTTTCTCGACAACAACCTGGACTTCATGTGTCTCTGTAGGCCAAAGTAGCATCTGTTAGCAGCAACAATTCTTCTGTTCACTTCTTCACTGATATTATTCTTACTGGTAATTAGTGAACCGAGGTACGTGAACTGTTCTACTGATTCGAAGTTGTAGCTGTCTACTGCAAGTGGTGGTGGAGGAGAATTATGACGGACAGTAGGACGTGACAAAAGGTATTTAGTTTTTTGTTCGTTGACTGTCAGACCCATACTCCTAGCAGCGGTATTGAGGGCTGTAAAGGCCTCCGCAAGAGCAGGCTTATTTCTGGATACGATATCAATGTCATCCGCATATGCTAAAATTGTACGGATTTGTGAAATATGGTTCCAGTAGTATTGACACCGGAATCACGCACAACTTTCTCCAAGGCTATGTTGAAGAGCAAGCAAGCTAGGGCGTCACCTTGTAGGAGGCCGTTAATTGTTTCAAATTGGTTTGACAGGTCGTTTTGTATTTTTACTCTACACCGGACATGGGACATTGTCAATTCAACCAGGGTGATGAGTTTCTCGGGAATTGAGAGCTCTCTCATAGCGCTGTATAATTTTCGCCTATTGATGCTGTCATAAGCGGCCCTAAAGTCTATAAACAGGTGATGGGTTTCTATATTATATTCCTGCGTTTTTTCCAGTATTTGGCGCAGTGTGAAAATCTGGTCAATACAAGACTTCTGTGGGCGGAATCCACATTGGTAACTACCAATTAAGTCTTCTGTATATGGTAAAAGTCTATTAATTAGAATGTTGGACAGCACCTTATAAGCAGTATTTAGAAGTGTTATCCCTCTGTAATTCGAGCAGAGCAGTTGATCTCCTTTTTTATGCAGTGGACATATGATGCCTTCGGACCATTCCTCAGGCATTTGTTCATCAGACCATATTTGCAGAAGTATCGCATGCATCATTTTAATTAGGTTTTCCCCAGCATATTTAAATAGTTCTGATGGTATGGTATCAGACCCAGGTGCTTTATGATTCTTTAACCTTCCAATTGCCTGTTCTACTTCTGCATATGTAACAGGTGGTGTGTTGTCCTCTACTGTATTTGTCTCTGATAGGGAGGGATAGTGGGTGGGTTCATCTACATTATTATTCAGAAGATTACTAAAATGTTCAACCCATCTATTCAATATTAGTTGTTTTTCACTAAGAATTGTGCCATCAGAGCTTTTGCACAAACAGATCCTGGGCTTAAACTCCTTTCTTGTATTATTGATGTGCTTGTAAAATTGTCTAGTGTTATTATTGTTTCTCGAATCTTCTGCTTCTTGTAGGATGTTTTTAAAGTATTAGCTCTTTTTGCGTCTATGCAGTTTCTTTTCCTCTCTGCGCTTTTGTCTGTATTGTTCTCGGGATGCTCTAGTGCCATTGCTTTGAAGCATTTTATGGTAAGCACTGTTCTTAAGGTTTGTTGCATCTTGGCATTCCTCATCAAACCAGTCCTGCCTCCTTCCATATTTGCGTATATGCAATTAAAAAAATATTCGATTTATTAAAAAATAATTTCGAATATTTTTATTATTGCATATGCGCAAACATTGGATTTTTTTCCCTGTTGGGAGTCAATGGTATATGAATTGTTGCTCTCATTATTTACAAAAAAACCAATTCTCTCAATAGATGGCGTTACAACAAAAATAAATCAAAAATAATAAGAATGTTGTTCATAATTTCAAACATAGATGGCTGTAGTAAAAATTCCTTATTTTCAAGCGAAAAGAATTTCAGTATTACAATATATAGAACTTTCAAAATTGAATTTTTATTTATTTTTTTATTTTTTTTATTTTTTTTTTGATAGGGATCTCATTAAAAAGGCATAATTGGTGAACGTTGCGCAAGCGCGTAAAGTGATCACGTAAACCAGCCGATGACAGGTCGTAAGCCCTGTAGGTGCCTTGATTTCCCGGTTCTCCTACAGTAAATATTCCAACTTCGTCTGTATTGAGATAATTATAATATATATAATAATAACTTGGTATACACCACTTATGAGACTCTCATAAGTGGTGTATACCAAGTTATTATTATATATATTATAAAATAAAAATTATAATGACGCCACAAAGTTACTTCCTTAAAAATAAAACTGAAAAAATAATTTGTTTGTGATAACGTTTGTTTTTTTATTTATTTTGTCTTTCGTAAGACCTTTGGCTATCCATGGCGCTTCTTTTTAAGGTAATTATGCACTTTTCGTAGATTCCCGATTCCAAGAAAAACCCGGGATTTTTTTTATTTTTCTAGGGTCCCGGGATCGTAAAAAAACGGGAACGGAGGAACCCTAGTTCTGATTCTCAAGCCTTAGGTTCCGGGTCCGATTCCCGGATGAGACACAGTTATAAATTGTATTTTCAGTCTGGATCTGTGAGAAGATAAATATGGCAACTTGTTATTGGGTGTGTGTTAAATTAATATTTGACATAGTTCCTGTGCCTGTTAATTTAGGCAACCTACCCTTCAGAGAGTGATTATTGGCAAATCAAATAAAAAAACTTAATTAGAGATACTCTTATGATTTAATTTATTATGACAGAACGTGTTCGCTGACACAAATCGGCCTTATCAAGTTCTAAAAGAAACTAAATTTAAATACTTTTTAAATCCTACTTCAAATATTCAACATGTTACCAGATATTATGAGGGTGGAGTTATCCTTGATTATGTCGAGTCATCACAATCCCAAGGTGGGACCTTGCTTCCAAAATAAATGTTAGCCATTCCGATCCGTCAGCGGCTCCATGTCTGCAATTGACCACCAAGTTCTGGTTCCCCTGGACGCAGTCTTACCATCTCGGCTTGGATCTCCCCTTACGCCTCACACCCTCTGGTCTTCTGACAGGCAGTTGCTCACTCATTCTTCCCAAACCATCTGAAGTCTACCAACCCTAATAAATCCCCTGACGTCTACATCATCATATCAAAGCTGGTACAGTTCGTCGTTGTATCTGATTCTCCACACACCACCCTCACAAACAGCTCCATAGATTCGCCGCAGAATCTTTCTTTCAAAAATGCTAAGATGATAATTATATTATTTTATGTAGCTTTCCGGGCAACTTACAGGTGCTTTGCCAAATAATTATTTGAGACGCACCCAATAACTAGTTGCCACATTCTGGAGACTTACGATATTTATCGTCTCACAGATCCAGACTGAAAACACAATTAAAAACTGTGTCTCCACCGGGAATCGAACCCGGGACCCTTGGATCAGCAGTCAGATACCAAACCAACTGAGCCACGAAGGCCGAAAGCGTTCGGTCGTTATAAATCCACTGCACTCGAGGTCGGATATTCACGAAAACGGCAAAAATACAAACTAATGATTTTATTACATAATTTCTAGAAACATTTATATGATTAAATATAAAATTGTTTATCGTTACAGGCATCGTAATTTCTCAGGATGGATTCTTTGTCCTTTCCAACCGTCTTGTCTGTAGATCCTACACTTTCAATGACGCTGTCTCCGTCACCTTCGTGTCTTCCGATATTCGATATCCTTCTGTCTTTACAATCGTCAACATTTTCATCTGACCTCTGATCAACTTTGGGAGCCAAGGGTTGAAAGATGCAATTGAACACGTTCTCCAACAGCCTGATAACTCCGAGAACGGAAAGGCCCAACAAGAAACCCTGAAATATGAAAATAACATTTTAAAACATAGCTGTACTTAATTTACTTTTTATGTGGCTCTTCACCCACATGGACAGCGTCAGCTGTGAGGCACCAGCTTTGAATAGTGCTTCCAATCTTTTCTTTAATCATCATTTTCAAATGTTCCGTATGGCTGCCGGGTAATTAAAATACAACAGGCAAAATAACATTTCACGTTGTTCATCAATGAGGTTCACCACACATTCTGAATGTAGTGCCTTTTTAGGTTAGATGGGACTGGATTGTGGGGATACGCGCATGTGTCGTGCTTCCTTTTTTAAGGCAGTGCACACCAACCCATGTGCCGTTGGCAAAAAAAATGTTTGTTTTGGGAGGAAAGATGTCTAATCTACATAATATTATGTCGTCATGTGTAGATACATTGTAAAATTAAATTTAACTTTTTGATCGTCAGTTCTTGATTCCATTTAAATTAATTAATATGTTTTATAAATAAATAAAAAAAACTTGTATAGAATTAATTCCATTATTTATTTAAGACTACAACCTGCAACCGGTTTCGTGCTAAGCGTACTTGAAAATGTGCTTAGCACGAAACAGGTTGTAGGTTGTAGTTTTAAATAAATAGTGGAATTGATTCTAAACAAGTTTTTTTTTATTTATTAAAAATATTAATTAACATTGTAAAAGGTTTGAAAACTAATAGACCAAAATTCAGCAACTGCCAGACTAACGTCATAGTATAAAGGCTGATTTTTTTCTACGTAAGGATACCACAGGAGGTAGAAGTGATTGGCTCATATGAAACCTGAGTAATGTTGGTCATGGGATGTATGTATGAGGAAGCAATTGGTTAAATTTTGAATGTGTTTGTAAATGTAAAAAAGGGATAAATGTAATGAGCGTCTGCAAGGGCGTTGTAACCATCTCAACTGTCTGTCTTTTCAGTAAACCTAATGAAATAGTTGGCTTTAAACAACACATTATTATGTAAAATTCAGTTTTTTTTAAATGACGTAAATATTCTTACAAAACCTACATCTTTGAAGGTGTCTGGCAGGGAGTTTCAATCAACCAAAGTGTCTGGCAATGGATTTCTTGGTTTCTTATAATATTCTCTAAAAATATCGAAAAATATATGACGTAAGTCTGCCAACCGCTAGCTTATACTCTATAATATAATTAGCGATTTTATGGTATTCTTTTCGGGAATATTGAAAAAGTATATATGAATTAAATCTCTGACACGTAAATGTTCAACTTAACTTAAACTTACTTCTCCTCTCCTCTTCCTTTCCTTATCCCTTAGTCTTCCTATCATTGCTATGATTTGTTCTTATATGCTATCTTCTTTGTTTTTGTGTTTTTTTTTAAATTTTTTTACTACTTTTCTTCTGCTATCTTTATTTATTTTGTAATGTGATTTTTTTCGCTACTCCCACCACCACCCGTTCTGCATATGGGGACTGTAAACGGCCCCTTCACAGAACGCTAAGTGAGCGACAAGAAAAAAAATGCATAGCACGAAAAGTAGCTCATGGAGCCCTCTAGATTAGCAATCTCGGCACCATAGTGCAAAAGAACAATCGACGAATGTGAATGGAGGATTGACACTCGTGGACCTCAGATCTTATAAATGAGAAATATCAGCGGTATGACCAAGATCTCTGTAAAAAAAAATAACCTACTGGGAATCTAACAATAGTAAGGCACCATAACAATGACAAAACTTTTTAAAGGCTTTAAAATTGTTCTTAGAGATCACAAAATCCGCATGACCAATGGGACCTTGAAGAGGCCCACGGACAGCAACGAGGAGCTCCGAACTATAAGAAGACACCATTGGGTGGCAACAATTGTAATGTGATTAACTTATTGCCATAGTACACATTGTTTTGTATATTTAACATTTACTCTGGTTGGTTGGAAGAAATTGCCATTAGGCAATAAGCCCGCCAGTGTACTAATTATATGTACAAGAAGATTAAATAAATAAACTTACCAAGCTTCCTCCAAAATCAGCTAAAAACAAGGACCAATCATAGCCGTGCGTTTCTTCGTAAACAGAAACAGTCTTGGTGTTAAAGTAGATCGAAACCTTCAAAAAGTATTTTGAATTAAAAAGACACCTTCGAAAAGTATTTTGAATGAAAAAGACACATTAAAAAAGCATTTTGAATTAAACATACATATTAAAAAAAGTATTTTGAATTAAATATACACTTTCAAAAAAGTGTAATATGAAGAAAATGTTTTGGTTATTATTTTGAAAGTACTAATACACTCAATGGGATCACTCAAATTAATTTACTGGGATCAGTGATATTTTCAGGTGAATTGTTACACATTATTCAAATATATAGAAATTTCAAAAAAATACATTGACAAGGGAACTCAATAAGAAGCAATAATTGATGAACGTTGCCCAAGCGCATAAAGTGATCACGTATACAAGCCGATGACGTAAGGCCTCTAGGTGCCAAGAGTTCCTGGTTCTTCTACAATATCCCAACATCGTATCTATTGAGATGTTAAAAGGTTTGTCAATAAAAGTTTTTTCTACTATAAAAATATTAAAATATTCGATTTCCATACACATAACAAAAATAACCTCATGTATAAGGACTGATGCTTTCACTGTTAACGTCATCAATAGATGACGTTACAAAAAATAAAATCTTCGTCATTTCATAGATGGCGATGGTGTCACAGCTTATTTTCAAACGTAAAGATTTTCATGATTGACATATACAGAACTTAACACTTTACAGAATTTCGCAGTCTCCTACACCACATAAGGAACGTTTCAAACCTAGTAGCATTATTCATCCCCGGAGCGGCTGCTCATCGGACAAAATAAGGAACTGCTATCAAGGATATTTCATGCCGCTACCCCTAAGAGTCCAAACCACAAGCGTAGAGGCCCGCCAGTCATGGCGAGGATCTCCCGTCTCAACAGTGCTCGGTAACGCGACTCGACAGCGAGCCTTCACCACGCATCGACAGTACTTTCAATTCTTCGATTTCAATTCTTCGACGAGTTAGCGTCGAGCGAGACATTAAGGCGTGTGCCCTGCTCTTCCATAGGTAAGAATTGAATGGGGCACCGACCTTTTGCCACGAATCCTAGGATGGGGCTGCGGCCACCCCCAACTTTACTGGCTATGCTTCTATGGCCGCAATCTAGCCCCAACATAATATATAGAACTTTTAAAAATTAGATTTATAGGGAACTCGACAAGAAGGAACAATATTATTAAAAGGTGTGCAAGCGCATAACGTGATCTCGTAAACCATCTCGACTGATTGTAAGCCCTATAGTTGTCTTGAGTTCTCGGTTCTCTATTGAGACGTTAAAAAAATCGTCATAAAATACTCTTAACTTGGGGGGCAAGTCTGGTTCAATCGGCGAAATCAAAACCCTCGTGATTACCCATATCACAGATATAATTATTATATGGAGTTCTACAATACATTTAGATGCCATACGATAATTTTTTTTTTTATCATGACAAAAATTAATAAAAAATAGTATCACCTCAGAACAGACCTAGGTCTAGTGAGGTGATATATTCCATGTAACTTTTAAGTGTTTATAATGTAATACCAATTTGTTATTTATGCCAATGTAATAATAATTAAAAAAAATAGCCAACAGCTGTACAATTTTTTTATATAAAACAATTACATATAAAATGAGCCAATTACAGACTATTATATTATATTAGTAATTCATATAAAACACGTACACGCATTCATAGAAAACATGTATACCTACCTATATGTACATATAATAACATAAGAGAAAAAATATATATATAACTGCATGAGTACAAACGGTTAAGAATATAGCCACATCGTCACTGAAGGGGTCACATAAAAATCAATGTATTGTTAGTGGGTACCTACATACAACGGCACTGCATTTACTGCGATGATTCTTTAAATTTCAACATTAATGTGCGGGTGACCTCCAGCAGTGAGTAGTTTACAATATAAAAAATAAAATCCAATACAAATTTAGTATTATAAAGGATTTATTATTATAAAGGATATTGTCGGCCTTCGTGGCTCAGTTGGTTGGGTATCTGACTGCTGATCCAAAGGTCCCGGGTTCGATTCCCGGTGGAGACACAGTTTTTAATTGTGTTTTCAGTCTGGATCTGTGAGACGATTAATATCGTCAGTCTCCAGAATGTGGCAACTTGTTATTGGGTGCGTGTTAAATTAATATTTGACATGGTATATGTTAGTTGCCCGAGAAGCAATATTAAATAAATAAATAAATAAATATTTATCCAGTATAATAGATATTTCGACAAATAGTATAATATGGCGTGTGCTTGTGTGTGTGTGTGTGAGTGAGTGTGTGTATGTGAGTGTGAGAGGATTTATGTGTTATAGTAAGTTAGGGAGCCGTTAAGGGGTAATATAATACGGAAAAGATTTGTTTTTTAAAAGTATCAATATTTAAATTAAATCTGTCGTTCTTAAACCCTTGCGTTTTTTAATTGCGGTGATAATTGTGTCCTTAAGAAGTTTATTGGAGAGTTTGCCGATAATGTTTCTGGGTCTGCTTGTAGTTCTGTCCATAGATCTGATCCTGGTTATAAAGTCAATATTAGAACTAGTTATGGGGATGTTGATAAAGTTGCAAATACTAGAGAATTCTTCCGATAGATTTTCGTTTATATCCATGATATGGGTAATCACTGGGGTTTTGATTTCGCCGGTCGACCCAGACTTGCCCCCATGGTCTGGGTCATGAGTTTTTTCAAGGCCGATATCTTGGTCTAGAATCTAGATTCTTTGTTCTGTGGTTTCTGCATTAAATAAAGAAATAATATTTGAAATACTGACCTGAGTGTCTTGTCTGTCTTTTATATTCTTGAAATTCCACGTTATGGTGTTTGGGTCCCATTCGGTAATAAAATTTCTGTCGACCACATTGGATGAGTAGATTATTGAACGACAACGGCTTAGGCAAGGACACACTAAACTGACATTTGTTGAAACCCTGAAAATAAACATTCATTAGCTCTGGTACTAATATCCGTTAAGGATTTTTTTACTGGAAACTAGTCTTTCTCCAGACTGAACGAATATAAAAATAAATTTATTGAAATTTTACAGCATCATCTACTTAAAATGATTTTCAGGTCTACCAAATTATCGATTGTGTCTGTACAACACCTAGAACCTTGAACACGAGTAAATAATGTTTCATTGAAATAATTATTCCGAAATGATCTTCCATAATTACCTTTAAAATCTTGTTTAGTTTCTTTGCAAAACACCGAAAGTATGATGCTATCCCACAACGTAGATAGTAGCCGTCTTTTCTTTTATTTTCCGAGAGTGCTAGCTTTATTAGCATCACACAGGTAGTGGGTGTCCTTTCTTCTTCTTCTATAGCCCTCATCCCTCCACTGCTGGATGTAGGCCTCTTCCATACACTTTTACTCGTCTCTGTTCTGTCTCCTCCACATCCAAGTTTTAAAGACAATGTCTTCAGACCATCTTTAAGGGGATCTTCCAATATTCTTATTGTTTGTCTCCACTATAGTAGGTATTCTGGGTGCCCAGCCATGGTACCTATCATATTTTCCGGGAGTGCTATAGTTGTAAGCATCCTCCGAATAATTTTCCGGGGGTGCTAGCGTTGTTTGCATCCTATGATTAATGGGTGTCCTTTACTTCTCCTATTTTCCGGGAGTGCTAGCGTTGTTTGCATCCTATGATTAGTGGGTATCCTTTACCTCTCCTGTTTTCTGGAAGTGCAAGTGCTGTTTGCACCACATGGATAGTGCGTGTCTTTTTCCTCTCCTGTTTTCCGGAAGTGCTAGCGTTGTTTGCAACACATGATCTTCTTACATTCTCATTTATTTAAATAGAAACACTCACCTGACGTACTTGACGATTAGTTCTCTCATATTTGTATAATTGGTACATCTAGGTAAGTTCTTCTGCTTCAGCCAGGGTCCGGAACACTTCACATCTTTGTATATCTCGTTCTCTCGGCATTTCCTCACACACTGCAATTAGACAAATAAAAAACCATGTTTTAGACAAAACTTACAATAATATTCAAAAGATCTTGATGAAAAAGGGAAAATCTAAGATTTGTAAAAAATTATGAATACAAAAGGCAACAAGCTACGAATAAAATCACAAATTGATTCAAAATAGGCTTTTAAATTAACTAACCTCAATAGGAGTCTATAAGGTAATAATATGCTACATACAAATTACCTCTAATTATATATGAATTCAGCCAATCATTAGTTTTTAATTATAGAAATGAATATATTGATGATTTTTAATGTTTCCTTATCAAGGATTTTGAAGCTTCTATTTTTTTTTCTTGAAGAGAAAACGAAATATACTTCATGACGTTTCCTTAAGCGGTATTTTTGTTAAATAATTTTCTAACAATTTTTGATTTCACAATTATTCAGGATTTTCAAGTTACATATTTTTATTTTAAATTATGGATTATTTTTTTACTTATTTTTTTATAACGAGATTGGTAGCCGCACAAAAACTAAGTTTACATCGAAAAGTTATTACTTCTAAAGATTCGTGGCTTTAAAAATGCAAAGCGAGAATAATTTGAACATACCGATACTTCACTATAGCTTTGATCTCCTTCGCAAGATTTAGGCCCTCCAATGAGCATGTTGGCTTGCTGGACTGCAAGTTTAACGTCCACTTCTTCACCAACATTCACATATATGTAGTCCATTGGAGTTGCATTTGAGTCCTCTGAAATTATAAAAAGATTAATCAAAGTTTTATTTTGGATGATTTTTCGACATCATTTCTTTTTTGAAGGCCTCCCAGATCCGCGCCATCCGGAACAACTGCAAGGTCCAGTGTCCTTCAGTCTTGCCCATCAAATATTGAAGGATTTATATTTCGGTATATGGTACCTTAACTCCTCAAGATCCTGAAACGATTTATGAGTAATCTTCAGAATAAAATTGGCAGAAGATGCATGCATGGAGACTAAACGTAGTCCTGTTTGTCAGTGTGGTGAGGAGGATATAACAATAATTAATCACGTATTTTTTAACTGTAAAAACAATTCCAATTTCAAAAGTATATACAGATTACTCATCAATCTCCATTAAATATATCCAACATCTTTTGTCCCTCCAAAATTCTCGTGTATTGTCTGTCATTTCAAAATTTATATTATTAAATAATCTAAACATATGATCAAAAATAACTTTCCTTATAAACAGTAAACATTAAATTGGCACAAAGCACTCTTTTCAGGGTGAATTGCCTGATACAAAAAAACTGTATGTGTCAATATTGCTACATTAATCAAAGATCTTTTTAATTATGTTGATATGAATATGAATGTTGATATATACCCAAGAATGGTTCCGTCGATTGATGAATGTAAATATGATAGCCAGGTGGTATTGTGCTGGTAGTGTTAAGTATGTCGCTGATGGAGTGCTTCAGACGTATGGAGTAACCAAACTGCTTCCCAACAAGAGTCATCTCTATCTTAGGGTAAATCGTTTGGCACTTGCCGTACTGAAAGTGTATGCTGTTTTCTAAGTGAACTTCTGAAATGAGACATTGGATAATTCTTATTGATTGATGATTATAAAAAAATACATTCCACGGTGCTTCCACAATAATCAATGAGACGGTAAAAAAATTTACGACATAAAAAAAAACATTTTTTCAGGCAGCGTATGACATACCCTCACACTTCTATACAAGGTCTAAATAAATAACCCCAACACTCCAGTTTATCTCCGAAATCAATTACACTTCCTCTCAGAACACGGGTTGCCTCTTCGTTCAAATACTGAAAGAACGGTCAGTATCCCAGTACTTCACAATACTTCACCACATCTTTCTCGGTACAAGCAGCTCGTCTTTGGAATCACATCTCATCACAACTTCGAGTTTCATGGGATGTTTTTGACACTTCCCGCTTTCAAAAGAAATCTGAGGAAACATATCCTTACACATAATACTTAAATTTGTCTCCTTATCCTATTATCCTATCCCTGTCCCCCCCCCCTCTCCTGTCCCCTTCGTTTCTTTATTTTTTTTGTTTTATATGTAATTATATTTTTATTGTATGTTGTATTTATAAAAATTTTGGTACGTATCAAAAATACAATGTTTTTCACATCTGAAACATTTTTTAGCAATTTTTCAAAAACGACATGGCATTATATAGGTACAACAAAATATCTACGGGGACTCTCAATAGTTTGATACTTAATCTCCATATATACATACATACATGTCATCAAGCTGTTTCCATGTTCGGGGTAGGAAAAAAGGTCTAAACTCCACACTTTCCTATCTAGAAATACATTTTTTGTATAAGAATCAATAATCAATAATTTGGATTCAAAGGTTTATTGTTTGATACGTATTTTTCAAATATAGGTACATTCTATCGAGTTGGATCTCGCGTGTTACAGGCAGATAGTATTTATAGTTAAAATATATTTACATAAAGCTAAGTTTAATTTTTTCAATTTTTATCATTTCCGCATTGCACCAGTTATATTTTTCGATATTAAACCGATAAAATATGAAAGTAGATCATTTCTAAAATTAATCAAATAATTATCAGTTTGTCGGATCAGGTATTCCCGCTTTATATTAGAGGTTATTTTCAATTTTGTTTTAAGTATAATTTGTAATTAAAACGATGTAGGAAATGCGTCAGACATATTGAACCCGGTTATTTTAACTTTCACAGACAGGATATACAAAAATACATGAACTGTGAGAAATTATAAGGTGAGCAGAGTCGACACGAGGACAGGTACCTATTATGAAAAATTTCCAAGGAGATTCTAAGCAATTGTGTTCCTTTCGTTTTGGCGTAAGTATTACTAAAGAATGTTCGTTTTACACAATGTTTCTATCTGTCAATGAAAAATTTCCAATGATATGCTAAGCAATTGAATTCCTTTCATTATGCTTTTGTCATATTCCAAAAGAATTTTCGTTTTGAAAATGTTTCATCTGCGACATGTCAATGAAAAAATTCCAATGAGATGCTAAGCAATATTATTCGTTTCATTACGCGTGTATGGGTAAGGGCCAGTAACTTTGTTGGTAACACACTGGAAAAGGTAACACACGCATAATGTAAAGATAGTTCACACATATAACTTTGTTGGTAACACACTGGAAAAGGTAACACACGCATAATGTAAAGATAGTTCACACATATAACTTTGTTGGTAACACACTGGAAAAGGTAACACACGCATAATGTAAAGATAGTTCACACATATAACTTTGTTGGTAACACACTGGAAAAGGTAACACACGCATAATGTAAAGATAGTTCACACATATAAGTAAATTTTATTATTTATTTATGCTGCTGCTATAAAGTTTAATTATTCTTTCTTTTTTTTACATTATTCTTAATTTTAATAAAATCGAGGTATTTTACGTACATTTGCACTACCGAAACTGACGACCTTTTTTGTCAATAAAATTAAATATCATTAACGCCCGTTTTCTCCAAGGTTCCTTAGGTTTGTTTAACAAGGACATATTCATTTTTTATTAAAAAAAATAAAATAAAAAAATATAAAATAATATAGATGGGTCGATGGCAGAGCGGTTAGCGCGCTGGGCTAGTAATCCTGTGGTCGCGAGTTCGAATCCTGCCTCGACCGATTTCGTTCACCTATAGCACAAGCATTTATTTGCTTATTTTAGGGAACGTAGGAAGATGTATATGTACTTGTTTAACAAGGACATATTCATTTTTATTTAAAAAAAAAATCAACTAGAATTATGTAAAAATATATGTAATTTTAAGTTCTATTTAATTTTTTCGCAAACTTGACTCACTATCCTGACGATGCTCAGCATAGAGCGATACCGGTGAATGGGAGTCGAGTTTGCGAAAAATTAAAATAGGACTTAAAATTATATACCTATACATTTTTTTCATAATACTCGTTGATTATGGAGTTCGGGTCGTATTACGAGAGTTATTTTAGAAAAATGTAACAAAATAGTAAGGTCCTGTACTGCGAGAATACTGCTTGCAACTTTTTCTTACATTATTCTTAAATAACTCCCTAATACGACCATAAACTTTCCCATCAAACGTCCTTCTCGCAATACAAGGACAACTCTAACATTCCAGCTAACTAATAATATCCAAAGTTCGTTCATCAAAAGGGCATATATCATTTATAATGTTTTTTTAATCCGGTTTATTCCTAATCCAGTTGCCCAGTCTTTGTGCTCTAAGTCAAAACCGGCAACCCGTTTTGATGGATCCATGACAAGGTACATGTTTTTGATTTGCCCACTTCTCCATTCCTCGGCCCAGGCTTGTTCGACTGTGAAACCACTGTTCTTGAGCTCTGGTCCAGAAAGGTTTTCTCGATTTGAATCTGGTAGCTGGAATATCCATCAGGGTCAAGTTCAAAATGGAGTTGTTGCTGTCCTTCGGATGTTGGGAGAAGCTACATATGTTGCTGGCTAGTACTGGTAGCCATTGACATGGGGTAAGAAGTTTGTCAACATCTACGTGGACAAACAGTTGGTGCTGCTACACAGCAATAGGGCGAATTCACAAGTATAAAAAGATACGCAAGAAAGGAGATCAGAATTAAAAAAAAGTTTAAGTACTTACTATCTTTTTTTTAATAGATAGTATATATAGAACTTTCAAAAATTACATCGATAAGGGAACTCAATAAGAAGGCATAATTGGTGAACGTTGCCAGCCAATGATAGGTCGTAAGCCCTGTAGGAGCCTCGAGTTCCTGGTTCTTCTACAATATCCCAACTTCATCTCTTTTGAGATGTTGAAAAAATGTTTGACAGTAAAAATATCATTTGACTCCCGAAAAGGAAAAAATCCAATGTTTGCGTATATGCAATTAAAAAAGAATATTCGATGTACTTACTTTCTTTGGATCCTAATAGACCATATGAAATGAAATTATCAGCATCAGTATATGTTGCTTCGTCCCAGAATGCATCCAAATCCGTCTCATTGAAGGGAAAATACTTCCATTCTGATGTGATACGAGGGTGTGCTAGGAGATGATGTCTCTGAAAAAATATACATGTCATCTGGATAGTAGGAAGAATTTGCCGGTTGGCATTAAACGCAGCATTATGAAATACATATATACAAATACAAGCATTTATGTTTATTTTAGGAAATGAAAAAATATGTATACGTACTTGTTAAACAAAGACATATTCATTTTTTATAACAAAAATTGTAATGAATAAATTAATAAAATATAATCAAATATTTTTTTATATATTTAATATATGATTTTAAAATATCCAATTTACATACACGCTGGTAAAATATTTAATAATTCTGGCGCGGTTCATAAGAGACATGTATGCGAAAGCATTGTCACCTCTTGTAAAAGGATCGTTGCTTTTATTGTTTACGAACCAAATTCTCAATAGATGGCGTTACAAAAAAGATTCTTCGTCACTTCCAAGGATGGCGATGTTGTATTCAAATTTACCATTCAACATATTATAGAATTTTCAAAATTTTGATTGATAAAGGAAGTGACTAAAAAGGCATAATTTGTGGACATTGCGCATGCACTTAAAGTGATAACGTAAACCAGCCGATGACAGGTCATAAGCCCTGTAGGTGCCTAACATCTCAGTTCTCCTACTAATAAATATTCCAACATAATCTATCGAGGCAGAGCCTGTCTATAAATTAATAAAATTGTAAAACGAACTTTAATGTCAACCTTATAGAATCAAAAATAATTAAATAATTGCTTCAGTTTCATGATAGGTACTAACCGTTATCGGTCGTTCAGCCATCATCATCAGCGGAGACAGCGGAAATTGCAAATAGAATAACTCGAAATATCGAAAAAGGTAGACGTAGAGAAATAATTACGAAGTTATTTTTTATTACGAAAAATCTTCAAATATTTCAGTTAATTTTTTTTTTAATTATTTGTGTTACGCCTGATTTGATGCAACATGTATTGCTGTTATTGATTTTTTATTGATTATGATACTTTATTAATTTATTGATTTTATATTATTTTTAGGCAACTAACAGGTACTATGTCGAATATTAATTACGGTGCCACTATTTTTACGACCGGAATTGGCGGGAAAAGCGTTTTCCCGCCAAAAAGTGTCTATTTACGCGACAAATTTTCTGACGTCGCGTCGTCTATGTTTTTAGGTGAGTTATAACCATAGAAAGCGCAGATAAATCAAAATACAAAAATATTTACCTTTGTCATTTTTTCAATGGTCATAAAAATGCATCATGGAAACCAACTTGAAGAAAAAATAAATAGTATTGGCATCTTATTACATTTACTTAATTTTATAAATCATTTTTTCATCGAGATCTACAATTATAACAAAGTATAAACAAAGGTAAATATTTTTATAACTTGATTTATCTGCGTTTTCTGTGGTTATTTTTGGTTTTCGTCTATGGTTGAGTCGTGTAAATAGTCGTAGCCTATTAATTAACACACACCCAATAACAAGTTGCCACATTTTGGAGGCATACGATATTAATTGTCTTACGGATACAGACTGAAAACGCAATTAAGAACTGTGTCTATGGGACCTTTGGATCAGCAGCCAGACACCCAACCAACTGAGCCACATAGACCGACAATTATTTAAAATAAGTTAAAAAAACTGAATTCAATACTTTTTTCCTCTTATACATACATGACCACTGACGCGTTTCGCTCAAAGAGTATCTACAGAACGGTACTTGTATATTTTTGTACATAAATAAGTGGTCCACTATTAGTTATGTGCCATTCTGTAGATGCTCATTGAGGGAAACGCGTCAAGTATACCTATTTATATTTGTAAAAAAGTTAACAATTCAGTTTTTTTACTTATTTACTCATTTTAATTATATTATTTAAAGTATTTTATTTTTTTGTATATTTTGTAAGACACCGACTATGAATAGCGCTTCCACTCTTAAATTATTATCGTTTTCGGATGCCGTAAGAGCCGTGTGATGAAAATACAACAGGCAAAATAACTCACAAAGTTCAGCAATGAGGTTCACCACCAAAGGCACTACATTCAGAATATTGAAAGTAGTGCCTTTTCATGTGACACGAGACTAGTGTGTGGACATACACGTATGTGTCTTGTAACCTTTTATAAGATATGGCACCACCGCTGGATTTATGTATGTACCTATATTATATTATTAAAACATTCTTTACCTGTAAGACATCATATTTGTATGGCGGATCTCTACAGAATGTGACAGCAGGATATTTAATGGATTCATTAAAGTCAAAGTGGGTGTATGTTGTTGTCGGAGGGTTCTTTATTTTCCTCAAACATTCTGAAATCTGATAAAATAAATCATATATATTATTTTAATTTATATATATATTAACAGTCTTTGTTAGTTCTAACAAAATTTCTCAGCCCTCTTATAATATACATATACAGATGGCTCAAAAATTTCTGATACCTCCTGCGGTGTCTCGGTCTTAATTCCAGCACTCAACATTAAATCGTCCTACTCCCTCCCTAAAATATTTTCAATTTACTCAGCTAGTATTGAGCAGGCTTTGATTCGGATTGAATCATATAAAATATCTAATGCTGTGATTTTGTCGGACTCGTTTAGTGCTCTTCAAAATATTTCTTCTAACATTGTTAACCCTCTAGATTATCTTTTATGTTCAATAATATACAAACTGTTTAAACTTAAATCTGATTATTACGACATATGCTTGGCCTGGATTCCTGGCATCGAAGGTAATGAAACAGCTGACTTATTAGCAAAATCAAATTCCTCTTCCGGTATGAATCTATCCCATTTGCTGATCCCAACTTTAAATTACGTCATTACGTGTGTTCTCTTTAAAACCTTAAGATGCGTAGATGGAATGATCACCTGTCAGTGACCCGTATTCGAACAGGATCGTTCTACTCTAGAATCCAGCCCACGATCCCCTCAAAACCTTGGTTTCAGGGATAAATTATAAATTATTTTAATTCTCCTTTTTTTTTATACATAAGACTGATTGAACATTGTACCGCGACCTGGTCTCCTTTTTATAACATACATACATTTAAATATAGTAAGAAAGAGTCCATAAAGGTACCTTAGAACCCTCAACTACAAATCACATCTTCATTTTCCAAATTTCACAGAAAATCTATATCCGCGGATCTTGACACCGAATATCCGTATTCGGATTCGTATCCGCGGATATACATTTTTAATGATCCGGCACATCACTAATCGAGAGATAGCAACGTTTACGATTAATCATTTTAAATTGCTGGTTTTTCGATATTGCTTTCCTCATTGAATATAGGTATCAAAAATCTAAGTCTGGCACCTGGGAATGGTTGCGTTTACCAATGAGCATCCACTTTATGGGTGAAAATTGCATATTTTAACATTGTTTCAATAAAATTTGTACTTGTGTGTTATTTGTAACTAAAAAATCCGTCCGTTTGTGAAATATGTAATTGCTGTTACTGAAATATGTAAAAAAAATAAAAAAAGAATAAGAATTATTAGAAATCTTCCCGGATGTGCGCGAACAAAACACCAAGATTCATTGTAATCAAAAGGATGGTGTAAGAGCACAAATTAGACTTAGAAAGATACAAATGTTACTAAAATCTGCAATTTTCACCTATAGAAAAGGGTTGCGTACTGGTAAACGCAACAACTCCCGCAGGATTCAATAAGGGAGGAAATATAAAAAAAAACAACCATTGATAAATGAATTGTTTATAGAAGTTATTATATCTAAGACCATATTATTTATATTTATTTTGATGAGTTCTGTTTCTTATTTGTTTTATTTTTTGTTATATCGTATTTAATAACGTTTATCTTTACTGTTTATTTTTTTGTTGTTGTTTTGATCTCGTTATAATTGTGGGATAGTTATTTTGTCGCATGTTAAATTTTATTGTTTTGTATGTTATTTTGTTTTATCTTTTTTCTTTCCCAAATAAATAAATATTTAAAAAAAATACTCCAAAAATGTAGATTCATCAAAAAACGATAACACTTTAAAATTTATTACTCTTGAATAATAAACAAATTAAGAATAAAACGATCAAAAATGCAACATCAAAGAGAAAATGTACAATAATTAACAACGTCAAATTAACAAATGATATAATAGTGATTAACAAATTACATTACACAGTATTTATTAAAGAAAATAAACATACCTAACTAAATATTTATTAAAATGTCAATAATTTGTAGAACTCCATTATACTAGGTATTTTTAATCAAACAAAAATGATTTTGGTTATACATGTATATTTTCCTTATAATAGGACGACCGTTTTAGCTGACTAGGCCCTTATCATAATTGTAATGTAAAGTAATTTGTATAGTTGTAAAATAAACCGATTTCTAGTAGGTAAAGTATCATTTGTAATACTTAATATAATTACCTGAAATATGACGACTATTGTACAGGTTAAGAGGACAATGGACCTGATTATTTGCTTTGGTCCTCTCAAACATTGGGCACACTGCTCCTTGAGACCTGCTCTCCAACTCTTAGGCTTCATCTCATCAACATTCGTCTTGGATGTCTTCATATCCGGTACGTAGACGATCATGCTCTTCAGACATCTAAAGGATCGTTGGAACGCGCTGATTGCTGCGTTTGTCATTCACACTGGACGGGAAAAAAAATTAATGAAATTAAACCGTAAAATTTCATTTTAAAGTATCAAGGTGAAGAATTATTTATCAATTTATTCTTTCATACCATTATCAATTAATTCTTTCTTTCCCCTTAGTGCTTTTGTCCTGTTTCTATCGGGGTACACTTTGACCATGATCCTGGAATTGGCGAGTCTGGTTATTACTATCAGCTAGAATTCTGTACTCAAATTTGGTCTCCGTTCTACGCAGTACACATCACAAGAATCGAGAAAGTACAGCAAAAATTCATAAACTATATAAATTATAAATTTCACCTTAACTTCAATAGTTATCAACAGTCACTTAAATATCATAATTTTGATACGCTTGAATGTAGGAGAGTCTTACACGACCAATCGCTGCTGCATAAAATTTAGAACAATGCCATAGACTCGCCTGTACTTGTCAACCTAGTAGGTATCCATGTTCCAGGTAGAATGGTTCTTAGACCTCAATTACTTCATATTCCAACAAGTAGAACAAATATCAGGAAAAATTCAACAATTACACGCATATGCAGCCAATATAACAATACATTCTCAGCTGAGATAGACATATTCAACGCGAAATATTACAGATTTAGACATGATGTTCTGAAGGTGATGCGCAACCAATATCCCTCTGCCCTGTCCTCCTAGTCTCTCTTCTCTCATTTCTCTTTCCTTCCCTAGTTGTTGTATATGTGTGTATATATGTGTACTTATGTATGTATGTGTGTGTGATGGTGTGTATGAGGGTGTGTGTGAGGGTGTGTATGAATGTGTGTGCATGAATTATTTTTGGCTTGTAAACTGTTATTTGTTTTTATAATATATTGATGGAATGCTTTTTTTGGCAATTATTTTGTATCATTAAACTGTAAATGAGCTGTAGCTTCCCAAAGAAAATAAATAAATAAAAAATTACATTGAAGCGACTGCCATCTGATCTTCGTAACCCTTAGAAATGGGAACCAAACAAATTGGATCATGGCTACACATAGCTAGTGATAAAATCCGCACATATTTTTTTTTTATATCCAGAGGTGCGTACCCAGCACGGATTCGAACCGTGGACCTCACGCATGTGAGGCGACGACCTTACCGCTGGGCTATCACCGCTTTTTCCCATTATCAATTTATTCATTCAAGAATTATCAATTTATTCATGTCGACCTTCGTGGCTCAATTGGGTAGGTATCTGACTGCTGATCCAAAGGTCCCGGGTTCGATTCCCGGTGGAGACACAGTTTTTAATTGTGTTTTCAGTCTGGATCTGTGAGACGGTTAATATCGTAAGTCTCAGAATGTGGCAACTTGTTATTGGGTGCATGTTAAATTAATATTTGACATAGTACCTGTTAGTTGCCCGAGAAGTAATATTAAATAAATAAATACCATCACGGCACGACCACGAGAGGTGTGCGGGTGTGCATAACTTATGAAAGAAAACTGACACATGCGTATATCCCCCCCCCCCAAACACAACAATCAGAATGTTTGGTGAATCTCATTGCTGCTGAACAATGTGAGTTGTTATTTTACCTGTTAGGTATATTTTCGATTACCTGGCTCTTACGAGATATCCTAAAACGATAATAATGGAAAAGAGTGGAACCACTATTCTAAGCCGGTGCTCAGCCCCTTCTGTGTCTTTTATTCCATTCATTCCTTCTTTTCCCCATTGCTGTTATGAGTCGGTAAATTTATGAATTATTATTTATAACACTTCGTTGCACCCCGTGCAAATGGCGAGTTTATTGCCAAATATAAATTCCATCCAGAGTTTTCACACCAGAGAAGAGAGAAGCATGGTTCGTGCATGAGAAATAAATAAAAATAAATAAATCTTCTGCCGGGAATCGAACCCAGAACGTTGTAGGTATATTTTATTTCATTTGTATCGCTGATGTTTGGAATAAAACTATTATTTTAAAGTGAATTTACTAGAGACTTCATTTTATATTAAGCTGTTTGTAAGGGATCGCCTTATGACAACGAACCCGCCTTTGGATATTTAATTGCAAATAAATAAATTAAATAGGAATTCATATTATTTATTTATTTATATTCTTTGGGAAGCTACAGCTCATTTACAGTTTAATGATACAATATTATTTTTACAGTGTTAGAGCCAAAAAAAGAATTCCATCAACATAATATAAAAAAAAATAATAACAGTTTACAAGCCAAAAATAATTCATACACACACCTTCATACAAACACTCATACACACCATCGCACACACGTACATACAAATATACATACACACATATATACAACAACTAGGGAAAGGGAGAATAAGGAGAGAAGAGAGACTAGGAGGACAGGATAGAGGGATATTGGTTGCGCATTACCTTCAGAACATCATGTCTAAATCTATAATATTTCGCCTTGAATATGTATATCTCAGCTGAGAATGTATTGTTTTATTGGCTGCATATGCGTGTAATTGTGGCATTTTTCCTGATATTATTGTTCTACTTGTTGGAACATGAAGTAATTGAGGTCTGCAAACCATTCTACCTGGAACATGGATACCTACTAGGTTGACAAGTTCAGGCGAGTCTATGGCATTGTTCAAAAATTTTTGCAGCAGCGTTTTAATAATTATATTATAAAATATTAGCTTCTAAAAATATTATTTTAGCGTGACGGTTCAATTGAAATTGTGATTTCATTATTTCAACGTTATTTAATGTCTTAATATTTCAACATTTTAAAAAAGACTAAAGCTGTTAAACCTTTCTAATAACTCTTAATTGACACTCTTTCCCTATCCTCTCTCACATCCCACAACCCCTATCTCCCTCCTTTAATTGTTGCTGTGATTTTACATTTAATAATGTTACGTGTTTATCTATTTATTTGTTTTTTGTTAAAAATGTAATGTGCCTACCACTACACTATTTATGGCATCACGTTGCTTTGGTTGGTTGGAAGAACTTGACTTATGGCAGTAAACCCGACATTGTACACATAATAGTGTACATTAAGTAAAATAAATTAATTAAAAAAATATATTAATTACAAAAAATAAGTAAAAAATTCAATTTATTTTTAACTAACCACGGACTCGTTTCGCTCAAAGAGCATTTACAGAATGGTACTTTTGTGATAGTGGGTGGACCTTTTATTTATATTCAAAAAATCATTGCCGTGAACTTTTTATTTTAGAAAAAGTAATAAATTAATCGTATAAATATAATAATATAAAAATAAAAATTCTACTTATAAGTACCCACACAAATATCATTCTGTAGATGCTCTGAGCGAAACGCGTCTGTGACCAAGTGTATTTATAAGTGAAAAAAGGTAAAAAAAAAATTTTACTTATTTTTAGTAATTATTAATAATTTCATTTATAATTCCAACAAGAATTAAAAGTATCATAGAATTAATGATATCAACTGTGGCAACCGCCGTGACATAGTTGGTAATCCGTATGGTTTCTTTGCGGGCGTCCTGGGTTCGATCCCCAGCAGAGTTTACTCAAGCATTGAGTGATAGAATATTTGCTATGGACATTGTTATGGCGACTAAATTACAAGCCATCACATCAAAGCATCCAATATACTTCTATTACTTCCGATACCAAGGCGCCGATAGCCTTTCAAAGCTTTTGAGCAACTCAGATAAAGTACTTGGTAAATATACTTATTCATTTTCTAATTATTATTATATTAATTTGTTAATCATTCATTTTTATTGCGAATCAATTGGAATTACAATTTATCATTACAATACTTTACATATATTATAAACATTTTTTTTAACTTTGAATGTATTCAGATGAAACCGATTGATTTATTATGCTTAAAGATAATAATAAAATGCACCACTTTAGATAATGTGGCTTTGGCATTCTCGCTAAAAATAATAATATTACCCTTCATTATGCCAGCCATTGGTATTATTCTAAAATCGTTTAGCCGTAATTTGTAAATTTTAGATTTATCAAAAGATTATTAATAATAAATTTATTTCTCACGCTAATATTGCATCTCTGGGTTGGAAACGCTGGTTAGTCGAAAGAAATTGCCATATGGCAATAAACTCGCTACTTGCGCAGGGTGCTAGGAAGTGTTTATTATTATTATTATTATTAATACTGTGTAAAAACTTACATCGAATTTTAATAATCCGTATGACTCGTGTAGAGGTCTAAACAAGACTGATGAATTAAATGTCCTTTGTGAAATTTTATCTGACATATATTTATTTACAACTTGCAATATCAATAACCAATAAATAATATAAATGACAAATAAATTGGGTATCAGGTATACAAAATGGTATGTAGGTAATATTGATGAAATAAAAATGCCGACAATTTCTGTTCAAACTGTTTATTTCTATAAATCCAGTGGCAGGAATACGAGTCATTATAGGGTCTTCTGAAAAATTGTCAATGTATGTTTATTGGTGAAGTCATCAGCAGTACCAAGTAGAATTAAACTTTCTTACACATGACCCCTGAGTTAAATTGAAAAAGCTGTTCGTTATCGCCAGGCGCTATTTTTTTTAATAGGATATGACGTTTGTTATCCGTTGTTGTAGAGAAAATTTCTACAACAAACATCAAATCCCATACATAAAAAAAGCGTCTGGCGATAACGAACAGCGTTGTTAATTAGGGACAAGGGACCTGGGACCCTATTCTCCAATCTCGCACTATCGATGTCGTATACGACATATTATTACTTTCGCACGATTTCTAGAATATGCTATTCTTGAGTCTCGCATGCGACATAGTCGAATTAAAATCTTTCGAGATTTTGACGAGTGGTATAGGACCACTCGACATTCAATATCGAATGATTTTATCTGTCAAAAATGGTCGCCATATTGCATTTACATACGGCAAGCGTCTCGTCTGTATCAACAAGTATTTTCGTTATTTCATAGTCACAATGGCAATTCGACGAATAAGTTATTTTATCTATTTAACAGAACATATAAAAATACATGGATGACGAAAACATTTTAAAACATTGGATTCTTTCAATTTGTTAATATATCTCCATTAATAAGTTTTGTAAATGTTCCTATTTTGTAACGAACGCCATAAACAAGTTTTCTTTAATGTTCTTTTTTACTTATCACTTTTTTCTCCATTAATATGTTTTGTATTTGTTTGCTATTGAATATTTCAATATAGGTACACAATATTTCTTTATATTTGTCTTATATGTATGCTTGTGTTCTTTATTTGCAAATAATTAGTCTCTTACGTGTAAAAGTAAGAGACAAATTATTTGATTATTTGACAAATTACCAAAGTAAATTTAAATTTTATAGTTGTTTTCTGATATTTTTTATAATATTAATGAATAATTTTTCGAGAATTCAGGAAGCGTCATAATGAACAATATGTAAAGTGCTTAGAAATCTATCATAATATAATTGCATTGAAAAGGCTGTGTTTTGACAACCATAGAAAAAAGCGACAAAAATATGCAATAAATGCTCAAAAAATATTTCAAACGCATCCCAAATGCTATGTATGTTGCCTATTCTTTCACGTGACATTTCAATGTCGAACGATATTAATGACGAATGATTTCAAGAATAGGCTAAAAGCCTACCATATAACATTTCATTCGACATTTTTAGGCGACATAGTCGAATACGACATTTACTGTGCGGGATTGGAGAATAGATACCCAGAGCCAAGTCGAAAACGCTATTTTTTTGTATGGGATTTGACATTTGCTGTAGAATTTTTTTCTACAATAACAAACAACTAACGTCAAATCCCATACAAAAAAAATTGCGTTTGGCGATATAGTTAAGCGTTTTCGATTTGACTCAGAGGCAAGGTCTGAAAATTTTCAAACCTCATTGATACCAGACACAGATGTCTGCGAATAAACATTTCTTCAGGCATAAGAACACGGCGGAGGACCCAATAAATAAAAAAGTTGTGTTTCAAGGAGTGGGAGTTGTCGATCTTTATGACTCAGTAAGACAGCTGACTTCAGGCCAAAGTTCCGGGTTGAGTTCCCATTGGTGGCACAGTTGTTCGCTGTGCTTCAAGTATCAATATGTGATGATATTGGAGAGGTCAAGTACCATTTTAAGAGGGCACCTTCAGCCAGGGTACCCATTGTTCGATTTGATATTCCATCATTATTACGAATCAATTTGTTTTGAAAAAAATAACTCAGATAGTTTAGGTATTGATGAAGAAAAATATTCCTTAACTTTTTGATTATGTTCTGTATAAATTCGTGTAGAAAAATAATGGCATACCCCGATTTTCAACGTCTATCTTATATTTTTAATAAACTATAAGGAGAAGAGCAATTTTTTTTTTTTATTTATTTATTTATTTATTTATTTATTCATTGATTTATAGTGTCCCCCGTTAGGTAGGCGAGTACCTACCCGTGTTGGGGGTCTATATTACATTATAATTTACAATATTTTATATATTATATTACATTATATTATATTGCATTACTTCATACACATATATATCTCTATTTCTTTTCTCTTTTCAACATTATATATTGCTGTAGGACTCCTATAAACATCATCAATGCAAAATCAAAATCACAAAATCAAAATCAAAGAGACAAATATGAATAATAATAAATAAATTCAACAATATAAAAGCAAAAAAACTAAATACAAAAATAAATCGATGTACTAAGTATTGTGTGCTTATCGTACCATTCAGTGATGTTCCTGTATGTATGTACAAATCCATATATTTTTCTCTTGCATGTACCTATAACTAAAACAAAATTACATTTGAATTGTCAGTAACTGTTCATATTGCTCCCGTCCCAGATTCAGAAGCCACTGGTGAATTTTTTTTTTAAAGTAGCATTTATATTGGTGTTTTGTCTGATGTCATTTGGTAGTTTATTATAAATCTTAGGACCCACAAAGGTAAAATGTGTTTGACCATACCGAGTATTTACTCTATTCCCCAATAAGTATCCCTGATTTACATTAAAGAAGATTATACCTAATATCGTGAAAAATATTTTTTTTTTATTATTGAAACCAAACAAAATATAACAATATAGTTACAAACAATAAAAATATTACAAAAAAGTACAATTTAAATAAGTTATATGAAACATTTTTTTTTATAGGATTATTTGGTATATACCACCTCACTAGGCTGAGCCTGTACCGAGGTGGCAGATTTAATTATGTCTTGACATTTACATCAATGCTTCAGATTTTGTAAGGAAACCTAAAAAACATTTACTATCCATTCTGCGCCATATTTTTCCACAAGAATATATACAGAACACTATAAAAAAGTTATGGAATATTTTACTTTATTAATATCCAAATTATATAAGTTATTTTTTTTTCAAAATGATTCGTTTTGTAGTAATGATGCAATATCACATTGAAAAAATAGGTGCGTTGGTACTTGGTAGCAGGAGCCCTCTAAGTCATCTTATCGTACCCAATCAGGTTTCCTCGACGTTAGCAATCACTTCTGCGAGAGCTTCTCTGTCTTGCGCCACTCGGAACAGCTCCCCCACCGATTTTATTTCGGTCCAGACTGCCTGCCTTCGACCAGGGACACATTGGCCTTTCTTCCCATCATTAATATTTGGATATATTTGAATTGTTACACACTATTCAAATATATCGAACTTTCAAAAATTACATCGATAAGGGAACTCAATAAGAAGGCATAATTGGTGAACGTTGCGCAAGCGTATAAAGTGATCACGTAAACCAGCCGATGACAGGTAGTAAGTCCTGTAGGTGCCTCGAGTTCCTGGTTCTTCTACAATATCCCAACTTCGTCTCTATTGAGATGTTAAAAAAGTTTGTAAATAAAAACATCCATGTTTACTCGTATCATGGATATAGTTATCTTATGGAGTTGTAATAATTATAATGTAATTATATCCATGATACGGGTAAACATGGATGATTTTGATTCCGCTGGTTGACCAGACTTGCCCCCCTGAACTAAAACAGTGAAAATATAGAAAGCAATGAAAATGAGTCAAATGAAAAATTGTTTTAAAGAAATTATAATCTTTTTTTTTGTCTTTCATCGCAGCAATATAATATTAAAGTACCTAGATTATTTCGATATTATCTTTGTCTTAATTATGTCAATATGTATATTTTTTGTTTATAATATTAGGTCCGTACATATGAAATTGGCGTTTTGTATGGGAGGAACATAAAGTCGATTTTTTTTTAATATAATATATTTATTTAATCAAACTATGTACCATTGCTCTCTATGCACTTTTGCCATCTCATAGGTATTTCATCGATCTCTTTACTAAAAAAACCATTCGGACGGGAATCAATAAAATCTTTGAAGGCGGTTTGGACTGCCCCATCGGAGTTGAATTTTTTCCCTTGCAAGAAGTTATCCAAATTTCGTAAAAAATGGTAATCTGTTGGGGCAAGGTCCGGAGAGTACGGTGGATGTCTTAGACATTCCGATTGAAGCTCCTCTAATTTGGTAGCCGTCTGTTGTGCAGTGTGTGGTTTAGCGTTATCATGAAGCAGCAGTGGCCTAGAGCGATTAACCAGCCTCAGTTGTTTAGCAGTTAGCTTTTCCATCATGGTTTGCAGTTGCTGACAATAGACATCTGCCTTAATCGTCTGGCCAGATTTAAGAAAGCTGTAGTGAACGACACCAGCACTAGTCCACCAAATGCTCACAAGTAACTTTTTTGGAGTCAATTTTCGCTTGGGGCATGGTTTGGCTGGTTCGGCAGGGTTCAGCCATTGCGATGAGCGCTTCCGTTTATCGTACAGGATCCACTTTTCATCACAGGTAATGATTTGATTTAAAATCCTTTCATTATTGTGCCGGTTGAGTAATGCAACGCAGCAGTCAACGCGCGTTTGTTGATTTGCTTTTCTCAATTCGTGAGGTACCCACCTGCCAAGCTTTTTCACCTTCCCAATTTGCTTCAAGTGGATTAAAACAGTTTTATCACTAACACCGCAGCCTGCAGCTAACTCGGACGTGGTTTGCGATGGATCCGCTTCCACAATGGCCTTCAATTCTTCATTATCAACTTTGGTCTCCGGCCGTCCACGGGGCTTGTTCTGCAGGTCGAAATTTCCAGAACGAAAACGTTGCAACCAAAAACGCACTGTGTTTTCTTTTGCGGCACCGTCGCCATACACATCATTAATCCTTAGAGCCATTTCTGCAGCACTGGTGCCACGGTGGAACTCATATTCGTAAATAACGCGATATTTCAAGTTTTCCATTTTACAAACTGAGTGACGTAAAGGTAAAAAACAATTGAGGAAAAAACAAATGAATTATAATTTTCAAAACACAAATATATGAGTAAATAGCTGTATAAATTTGAATTTTGAATTCCTAACCAAAGAGAAGATATTTGAGATCAATGTTGCCAGTACGGCAAAACGCCAATTTCATATGTAAGGACCTAATATATGGTATTTGTTTCGTTGTACATTGCCTCTAGCTCATGATTATACAATATTCTCCAGGGCCCTCCAATGTTAGTTGGGACAAAGATTTTCCTTTCAATTCATAATCCTTGTTTTAAATACCCAACCGCCAAAAAAATGGTCACCGTATTAGTAATTCGTAAAATGGTGGTATGTTTATTGGCTTGTCGTAATTTGAAATATAACCAGTTATATTCGTAAAAGTGACAAATGTTATACAGGTCTGTACATCATTGTAAATAATCTAGTTGTCGAGTGGCAGCCATATTTCATTCCTATCTTTAACATACACACAGTTTTTTTCTGATATACGGTTATATGTAGGTACCTAAATTTACATAATATGTTTACCTAGGTGAAAAAATCAACCGTATTATAATTTTCAACGCGTGAGGGGCAAAATTTATGTACATTACGGTAGCTAAAAAATATGGGCTCATGCAAAAATTACAAAAGGGTCTTTCGTTTTTTTAAACTCCCATCCCTCATTCAAAAAGTACTAAAAGGTTCTCGGTTTTTTCAGGCCTTCGTCGAACGTCAGGCCTCGACATTTTTTAAAATATGATATGTACCTACTAACATAAACTAAGTACGTAATTAGAATATAAATAAGAAATGAATATTATTAATCTTATAATAATACTGTAAGAGCCGGGTAATCGAAAATACAACAGGCAACAATAACATCTGACATAGTTCAGCAATGAGGTTCACCACCCATTCTGAATGTAGTGTCTTTTTAGGTGAGACGAGACTGGTGTGTGGGTATACACATATGTGTTGTGCTTCCTTTTATAAGGCAATGCACACCCGCACACCTTTCGCTGGTTACCCCACATTGTGGGATATGCCGTGATGGTATGAATAAATGAATGAATGAATGTTTGTTGCACTATTTTCTTAAATTTGAAGTTTTAATCTTTTATATATTTATTGGTTTTTTAAATAAGCTTTCAAGCCGTAAATGTAAAAATAAATAAATAAAAATTCTTATTTGTTAGAAAATTAAATAATAATGAAATATTAGATGGGTTAGCACGCTGGGTTTGCAATCCAGTGATCGCGAGTTCGAATACTGCCACGGCCGATTTCGTTCACCTATAGAACAAGTATGTATGCTTAATTTAGGGATTGTATGAGGCCTATGAATTATGAATTGTCCACCGGGGGGATAAAGAAAAATTGAAAGGAAGAAGCTTCGATTGAGTAAGTGAAGGATGCAAGCAACATCGGCATCCATAATGCATCACAAGACCGACATTCAAGGAGACGGGCTCTGCAGAAGGCTAATAAGACCCGACCTAGGTTAATACTTTCAGATTGATAATGATTATTTTTCAATATAAAATCTGGTCCCTCGTGCTTTGCATGATCCTGCTATTAGGTAGCTATGCCATTAGGTAGCTATGCCATTAGGTAGCTATGCCATTAGGTAGCTATGCCATTAGGTAGCTATGCCATTAGGTAGCTTTGCCATTAGGTAGCTATGCCATTAGGTAACTATGCCACTGTTCATTAGATTCAACATTTTTTCCATGTCATTTTATATGGAAACTAATTTTAATGTATAAAAAATGGTTTTATTTTTATTTTTATCTAAGATGAAGAAAGAAAGTCCAAGAAAAGGCTATCACGACCATAATAACGACATTATCGACCAAGTGAAAGAGACAAAACGTAAAAAACTTGAACAACAGACGGGAATGTGTGAAAGGAAACATGACTCTTCATAAGGCGATGGATGATTGTGGCGTTCGGTTTTCTTTGCCTACCCCGTGAGGGATATGTCGTGATGGTGTTTAGTTACATACCATCTCAGAAACCTGAATATTTTGTTAGATCTAGAACCGAAATAATTGTACTTAATTTTTATGTATTTTAGTTTCATTTTTGTTTCATAGATGGCGTTGCAAACAAGCATAACTCCCATACGAATAGTCGCGAAATTCTTATAAATACCTCACTGTGACTTTGTACCGTTATCGCTTCTCGGCCTGTTGGCTAAGATCAAAGTGTAGTATCTGTTCTTATCAGCTTAATATCTGATAGTTCCCGCATTGCGGGACCAGTATATTAAACTGATTTTTGGAATGTGACGGGATGTTCGGGGCTTGCTCCACTCCTGTCGCGGGTTGACCCGGCATTGCAATGCCGCCGGGATCGGCCCATTTAAACCATTATTATTCTACCCTTGCCCTAGTGTCATCAGTACATACAGGGTGGTACACCTATTTCTTCCTATTTTACTGTATGAAATTCATATAATATAACTGACAGAATAGCATTACATTGACCCCTGTATTCAGGAACTAGTAGGAACGTTCTAAAATTGCAGATTTTAGATTTACGGTCTTATTTCAGCGTTATAAAATTAAAATATCAACTTGGACTAAATGGAATAGGAACGTAACTATTTTGGCCGGAACGTTCTTAAAAAGTTACTGAATCAGACGTATTATGAATATTTGTGAAATTTTCATCATTATTCAAAATACGTTCAATTCAGTAACTTTTTAAGAACGTTCCGGCCTAAATAGTTACGTTCCTATTCCATTTAGTCCAAGTTTATATTTTATAACGCTGAAATAAGACCGTAAATCTACAATTTTAGTATGTTCCTATTTTAGTTACTGAATAAGGGGTATTAAAACCGCCTCATAGACTATGAAGTTACGTGTTAGAAGGCAACTATCACGCTCGTTAAAAACAGTTTATACGTGTTGACATTACGTATAACTCAAAATTTGTTGATTTTTTTTGCATTTCCAAAATATTGAATAAACGAGGGCAAGACCGGTCAAACGATGAAATCAAAACCCTCATTAGCAAGGGCGTCGCCAGCCCAAGGCCCAGGGGGGGCAATTTAACCCATTCATAGGCTTTTCTCCGTATACCCTATATTATGGAGGATGAGAAATATATTTATTTATTTAAACACTTTATTGTACATTACTATATATAGCTAGTGCAAATGGCGGACTTATTGCCTAGTGGCAATTTCTTCCAGACAACCATTTGTGACAGTTATGAGACAAAATGGTACATGTACAAAAAAGAAAATACATATAAAACCATAAACATATTACATGTTAACACAAGAAAGTAAGAAGAATAAAAATATTTACATCAATGAAAATTAAACAAATCATAGATAAAACCTGTTACAACACTATGGGAGGGAAGGGAAAAAAAGGAGAGGAGAAACTACAAGAATAGGGAAATAAATGGGAAGTATGTAGGTTAAGAAATGGAAAGTAAGAGCGTGCGTTTTAATCTGGTTTTGAAGGTTCCTAAAATAAATATGAATTGTTACATTTTTTTAATCTCCCATGGATATAATAATCGTATGGAGTTCTATAATAAATATATTTAGAGCTCCATAGTATGATAATTATACACCGTTTGACCGGACTTGCCCTCCTGAAATAATCTTAAAAAAAAAATTACCAAGTAGGTATGATGACAAGTTATGGAGTAATTTTAAAAAGGATATTATGTTTTTTAAGGGAATTTATGCTTATTTTTAAAATTGTGTGACAAACATTCACTATAGAAATGTTGAAAATATTGTACCATTATAATAATCGTCGGCCATGGCACAGTTAAGCCGTTAGGCTTCTGTACGGGCATCCTTGATTCGATACCCAGCAGAAAAGAAATTATTTAAATTAATTTCTCAAGCAAATATTGCATACCGCCCCCCTAGACAACGTGTCTGTCACGTCCATACATTGAGTTATCTTTTCTTGAGCAAAATGGCACGTTGCCTAGGGGGGCGGGGTGGAAACACTGGTTAATTGGAAGAGATTGGCATATGAAATCGCCACTTGCACAGGGTACAAGGATGTATTTATTATATTTTCTCTTTGATTTTGATTTTGTGATGAACAGTATTGATGATGTGTGCAAAAGTTCTACTCGTATAGTAATATATGATGTTGAAATATAAAAACACAATGTATGTGAAGCATCCATTAGATCAGAATATGATGAATGTGATAATTCAGATACACTGGTAATGATTTATATACATTTAATTAAAAAGAAAAGAAAAAGAAAAAATATATATTAAGTAATGTAATTTAATATTATGTTATATGATAGAATGTAATATAATATAATGTTTTGGTATATGGTGTAATATAGTGTGATATATATAAAATCTAATATAATGTTATGTAATATTATGATAAAATATTTTAAGGGGGGGGGGGACTGCTGCCAACGTACCTATTATTCAATTTGATATACCATCATTATTTCTTATCAAATCGTTTTGAAAAAAATAATTTAGATAGTTTGGGTATTAATAAAAAAAATATATCTTTGCTTTTTGATAAAGTTCTGTATAAATTCTTGTAGAAAAATAATGGCATACCCCGATTTTCAACGTTTATCTTATATTTTTAATAAAATATAAGGCGTAGTTCAACATATTTTTGTAAATTAAAGAAGACAAAAATATCTAGAAAAATATTATGTGACATTGCATTAATGCTTCAGGTTTAGTAAATAAACCTAAAAAACATTTATTTTCCATTCAGCGCTTTTGCGAAATAAAAGTTTTTTTGGTTTATTAACTTAACCTGATGCATTGATGCAACGTTACATCGTATTTTTCCAGATATTTTGATCTTTTTTAATTTATAAAAAAAATATAACAGTACTCTATACCTTATAGTTTTTTTAGAAATTTAAGATTAATGTCAATAATCGGGGTATGCTTATTATTTTCCTACAAGAATATATACAGAAAATAATTAAAAAATTAAGGTATATTTTTCTTTACTAATATGCAAACTAACTAGGTTATTTTTTTTCAAAATGATTCGTTTTGTAGAAATGATGCAAATTCAAATTGAAAAAATAGGTACGTTGGCAGCAGTCGCCCTCTTAAATTATAATATCCCAACAAACCTGAAACGCGCTATGTAATGTTATGTAACTTAATTGTTAATGAATAAATAAATTAAATAAATTATTATTGTAAACTGAAAACAAGTTTACATTACCCCGTATTCAGTAACTATTGTAACTAAAATAGGAACATACTAAAATTGTAGATTTTAGATTTACGGTCTTATTTCAGCGTTATAAAATATCAAATTGGACTAAATGGAACAGGAACGTACCTATATTGGCCGGAACGTTCTTAAGAGTTACTGAATTAGACGTATTTTGAATAATTATGAAAATGATGAAAATTTCATAATTATTCATAACACGTCTGATTCATTAACTTTTTAAGAACGTTCCGGCCAAAATAGGTACGTTCCTATTCCATTTAGTTCAAGTTGATATTTTATAACTATGAAAGAAGACCGTAAATCTAAAATCTACAATTTTAGAACTTCCTAATTTTTTTCCTATAGTTACTGAATAGGGGGTATTGTGTAGAAAAACAAATATTAATTTTGGAATTTTTCGATTTCTGTTCTAAAATTATAATTGGTTATTTTTGGAGACGGGATAAAAAAGCATTGCAGGGAAAAATGATTTATGTATCTAATAATAAAAACACAATTTTTATAATAAATATGTTTTTATTATATTATCAAAATCAAAAGTTTTTATTACATTTCTAAGTACATCATATTCATGTTTTGAACTAGATAATATTGTTTCTATGATATATTTAACGGTTTCCCAAATAAATAAAATTAATCAGATTCTATACAAATATCTATATTTATAGAAATTTTTCATTTAAAAAAATCAAATATTGGAATATGTCATTATTTTTGTTATTCTTGACATTTTTACTGTAAAATATCATAAATATGTATATATCTTGAATCATTTTAAATCTACTTAAACAGTAGGTACACATTTTTTTCTTATACCTGCATAATTTAAAAAATAACGTCAGTTTTATAAACAATTGTTTGTAATTTATAAAAAATATTGTGAATAAACACATTTTAAGTCATTTTTAATCCATTTACACTGATTTATTATTTTTAACTTTATTTATTGCGATATTAATAAATTTAAAATAATTGGACGTTATTACAAATGGCGTCTGAATATGCAAAATCCAATTGTTGAAATAAAATGTTTTGGGAAACACGTTGATGTCAACAAAAATAAACACATATTGATGATATGTTAAATATTGATAAAACAACTAAAGCATCGTTGCATTTCAGCTTAAAAAATACTTTTACAGCCATTAAAAAGGCTCATGTATTTTTTAACTACATTTTAAACACAAAAAAACATATATGTATGTAATACTACTAATACACAAAATATGATCAACAAATATTTATTTTTGACCATAGGTACATAACTACAGGAAATAAATTATGATTTATATTTTTTGGAATTGAATTAATCATAAAAAGGGAAATTGTAAAGAATTATAAAAAAAAAATAAAACAGTTTGTTTTAGATTCTACGTAATTTTTTTTAATTGGTCGATAGCTATTTCGCCTTGATAGGTTAAAATTAAAAAAATATATACGTAGAGTCTAAAACATACTGGTTTATTTTTTAATTTAAATTCGAAATGGAATCCTACAAAGTAAACTATCCACAATTACTTAATTATAAATTAGTTTTGTAAGTAGCTATCTATACAGTAGTGCAGCAAATAAGAAGGTATTTTTTGTAAGAAAGAAAAATGACACAGTACTACATAGTTTCATCATACTTAAACCTAAGAAATTATAAACACCACAAAATAAGAAAATAGAATGTACAATTTTGTAAAAAAAAAATAATTCTGAAAAAAGTAAATAAAAATTATCAAACATGTTCCTAGCTCAAAAAACAACAGCAAAAATAAATCTGATTTCTAAAAAAAAACTGTATAATTTTTATTTTAATCATTCGTAGGTACTTTTAAATTATTATTATTTGTAGGTATATTCGCAACTTGTGCAGGGTGTAAGGAAGTGTTTATTATTACTATTATTACTATTCGTAATAATAATAATCAGAAGAAGAATTAGTAAAGCGCCGTTTAGTGATACAAGATCAATGCAAGGGCGCTGTAGCTTAATTGTTGGCTCTACGAAACAAGGCAGTCTTAAGAAATCTACCGAAGGTGTCAATGCTCTGAGTTCCACGTATGTCAAGGGGCAATATATTCCACTTTAAAGTACCGTTCACACTGAAACCGCGAAAGAGTTGGTACTCTGTGATCCAGAAGATATCAATGTGAGCTGTCTTCCTGATGGAACATTCTTTTGGCATAGTTCATGAATGTGGTGTAGAGACAAGTCCTTCAGAACCCAAATCCGTAGAAGTAAACGAATTCGTAGTATGCATAAAAATAATAAAACTTAAAATTAAATTTGTATATAGTATAGTAATGAAGTATTAAACATATTTAAATACTTTTATTGAATATTGATAATATTTATGACATATTTATATAATATTATAATAGGTTTTCTTGGTATAAAAGGATTTAAGCAATAATTATTTACCAAAATTGACCGAATTCATTAATTTCTATGAACCCATAAGTATGAATTAACAAAAATACAATTCGAAACTGAAAAAACGCAGAAATTCTCAATGATTATGACTAGACGATTGATTCAAACGCAAAATTTTTTCCAACTATTTCATATTTTCATTAGATTCAATTATGAAATGACATAAAATGTAAAAATGATTAATGTGGTTAATTTATGACTGAATCAATATTTGCAAAAAGTTGATCAATGATTCCAATAATGACTTTATATAAAGCAAAAAATATCGCAAAAGAAATTATTGAAAATGATTCAAATAATTTAATATACAAAACAAAAAATCAGAACAATGATTCAATTTAAGGACTTTATTTTTACCAAGTATAGTAAAACATATCGTTCAATAAATCAATCAATATCAGAGCTATTGTATTACTTTATCTCAATCGATCTCTATATATCCTCTTGTATAAAAAGGAATAGCAATATTGATACAAAATAACAAGATTTGTCGTAGGTATTATCTTGTGTAAAAATATTTGAATCAATACCCGATTAGATGATTCGTTTTCAATGTTTATCTTTTCAACAATTATCTTGAATTTTCATGAACGTTGGTGTGAAACACTTATTAAATAATATGCAAAATATCTCTCATATTTTGTTTATTAAAGACGGCATATTTTCGATTTAGAATATCTTAATCTAAAAACAACTTAAAATTGATTACATCTTAAATATATAAACTTATTTTTTAAATATCTTAAAATAGTTTTGATGTCTTAATTCTATTTTCAGCGTAGCGCGTCGTGAAATACAAACATAATTAACACAAATATTGCATGTGAATATTTTAAATGAAAATTAAATATGCATATATTTTTTCCTTTTTTAAATCTACTAATATGTTTGGTGTGTTTGTATAGTAATAATTCGTTTTTATGAAGTTGAATAAAATTTAGTGTATTTTTAAGCATTATAAAAATACAAATAAACTTGTAAATGATTACATTATTTAAAAACTTAATAATAAAAATGCAAAAAACGGTAATTATGAATACATGTAAAATCGTTAAAGGTTTTTTAAACTTTAATATTCGGGAATCAGTAGGGTTGTTAGGTAGTATAGAGACCTCCTCAGAGCCTAATCCTTTGATATGTTAAGTATCTGGATGGGTGAACTATTCCCAATTGAAAGCTTGATGATGCGTTTGTTGCATTTTATTTTGCTCTTTTAAATAATTTACAATTTACGCATTGATCTGCTAATTCTTTTGAGGAAGTGTATAATGGTAATAATAATAATTGAATGTTATTATTTGTAGTGCTTAATTGTTATTAATATCATCATTAGTAAATCGGCCAGCGCCGTAAAATAATAAAAAAAAAAACATGGGTATTGGGTATACCATAAACATGATACATAGGCACATTTTCAGTATTTTTTTCTTACACCAGCCGTATTTAAAGAAATCGTTTAAAAAAATTGATATCAAATGGCTTCATACTACAATTTTTCGAAGCAAAATAAACGCTCCGAAATTTATTCATACAACAAACTTAAAAAAGTGTAGATATTTACTAAGTTTTAAATTAACTTTGGTTTGTACTTCTCTATAAGATTTCTTTTAATACGCAAAATAGCTGAAGTTTTCTTTCTCAGGTCCTTATCCTCGTGACTGAGGATGGTGACTGTGGTCAATAGTTATTCTTATAGCCTGCCTCCATGTTAATATATATAATTAAAAGTTCTATCATTTTCATAACCATAAGTTTCCAGGATAGTTTAAATAATTTTATCTTGAAAAAAAAACTATTTAAGTGCTTCTTAAAAAATATAATCTAGCAAAGTAAATTATTCAATTTACATTCTAACATATAAGTTACAACAAATCTTACATTTAGTACCTACTTATATTGTAGATATTTGTTAATTATTGGGGCTTATTGCACTGCATCCAAATGTTTTTTCTTTCTTTTATAAATTGTTGAAATACAATTTCAACGCATGAGAGCGAACAAAGATATATTTGACCGAGTAAGTAATTCATGCAGAGTTTTCAAACTAAATATAAATTCAACTCGCTCTCGCAAGTCAAAATAATTATACATATTTATTATTTATTTTAACACTCCGTAACATCCAGTGTGATTGACTATTATATTTTCAAATGGCATTTTTTACGACTGCCTAATGTTACCTGTACAGAGGAGCCACTACTGGGAATCGGCCCCAGGACTCCGGCACTCAAAGTGAATCAAACCTCGAAGTGTCGAAGTGGTCTTCGACAACACAGCGACTTGAAAACAGTTTACATAATTTTATATTCGTTAAAAAACACAGAAAACCCCCATAATTAACAAGTAGGTACTCTTATTAAATAATACTTAAGCATACTTAAATTAAGTTTTAGTGTTATATGTAATAAGTTATTTTTGTATGATGTTTGTACGATTGGTGAAAAAGTGAAAAATAATACATGATTGAAATATGTAAATAGTATTTGTTATTTGATTACTCTGTGAGTCAAAATAACAGGCAATGATTGTTATTGTGTACTCATTTTATAGATATTAAATGCCATCTTGCATGAAATACACAATTGCACCAAAATATACTGAATTATTCAGATAGTACCTAGATAAGTGTCTGTACAAAGGAATATGTAATATGGAAATGGGGTATATTTCATATAATTGCACTGTGCTTCAACCACGAATGAGTTATTTTATACAATTCATTGTGTTTATACCACGAATGAGGTATTTTATATGCTTTATTAGGTTTGAACCACGAATGAGTTATTTTATACACTTTATTGTGTTCAAACCACGAATGAGTTATTTTATACAATTTATTGATTTTATACCACGAATGAGGTATTTTATACACTTAACTGGATTTGAACCATGAATGAGTTATTTTATACACTTTACTGTATTTGAAGCACGACTAAGTTATTTTATACAATTTATTCCATTTAAACCACGAATGAGTTTTTTCATACTACCAATTTCGGAGCGACTGCTTCTTTCTCAGGACGGATGACAAATACAAATCGCTTCGAAACCGGTAGTAGGTATCAAATAACATATAAATTGTAATAAATAAAATTGATCAATATGTGGCAACAAATTAACTCCAAAAACATTATAATAATATTAAGATGTTGATGAAATTAACTTTTTTGAAAACATTTAAATAATATTTTTCTTTTATCTTAACAGAAAAACAATGTTCATGTTAAGAACTAATTGATACGTCACTCATTGACGTCGTAAAAAAAATCTAAATATTTCATGAGGTAAGTAGGTAGGTACCTACTGTATTGAGTTTTTCGAAAACAAGATAGGGCTGTTCGTCACTCACTAAATTAATATGATGAAACACAAAATAATTAATGTTACTTTGCCATAGGTATTATTTAGAGTTTCATAATATTTTACTATGTCTTAGTTTTATTCTGTTTTACTGTCATTTGCAGAGAATATAATGAATGCTATGTCACAATTAAAATATGATCAAATAGATTAATGAGGAATTATATTATTATTGTTGATCAATATGTACTAACATAAAAATTAAGTATTGGGGTCAATGCAAAACAATTAATAAGTATGGTGATAATCGTTGTTATTAAATTTTAAATTATAGCAATGCAGGAAAAATCTGCATTTAGAGGGCATGTAACGTTAAATCTAGTGACTGAAAAATGATTATTATATTAAAACCGTCTGATACACTATGAAGTTGCGTGTTAGTAAGGGTAACTATCGCGTGCATTAAAAATGGTTTATACGTATTTTAAATTATTGTGAACCCAAAATTTAAAATTAGTTTGCATTTTAAGAACAAACCTGACTTAAAGTGAAAAAAAAACTATCATGAACGTTCATTTTGATTTTATGCACTCTTTAAGCACATAAACGATTTATTTCACACATATTTATGGAGTACCTACCTAATTTTAAAAAAATGCTGTGAGAAAGATTTTTTTTATAACTTTTTTTGGGGAACTTATGCTGAATTTTAAAATTGTGTTACGAACATCACTAGAGAAATGTTGAAAATACTTGTGATATTTTTTTAGAAACACACTGTTTAACATATTTGAGAAATTTGATTTAGAATTGGGGTGTTTTGGATTATATGCCCTCTTAAGTAATTGTTCTAGGAAACCAAAAAAATATGTTATATTTATATATATTTAACTACTTCTACCACAATTCTTCTTCTACCACATTTTACTACTTCTACCACAATTTGAAACTCCTGTCACTGGCATTAATTCGTTGTCATTTAGAAATAGTAAGGTACCTTAAATACTTGTCAAATCGTAGAAAAACAGAACAACTAATAATTAATTAGTCATCATCAGCAATGGCGCTACAGCCCGGTGCGAGCCTTGGCCTCCTCAAGAAACTGCTTCGCATCCCGCCCTGTCGACAGTAAGTCTCCTCCAATTTGTCTGTCCGATCGCTCTTATATCGCCCTCGATGTCGTCCAGCCATCTCATCCTAGGTCTCCAATAATTGATTAGTAACTAGAGATTTAGAAAGACTAATCGTTGTCAGGAGAGTGGTAAGATAGCGACTCAGAGGGCAAGCCCCTCGGTAAAGTTTTTTATTTTTATTTTTTTAAAGTTACCAAATAATTAGAATAACTGGTCTTTCGATAGCTGAGGCCATAAGGTTCTGGTGAAGTTTTGAGACAACAATGGCTCAACTAGTTGAACACGACCTTCCATAATGGTAAAAAAGAAGAAATATGTTTTAAATTATTTTTTACATAAATATTCAGGAATCAATATGGCTGAAAGGGTATATATTAGGGTCCCGCTCAGAATTAAATCCTTTGATATGTAAAGTATCGGTTATAGGATAGGTGAATCATCCAAAAATGAAGCTTGGTCCTTAATGTTTGCTGTATTTAATTTTGCTATTTTCAATCATTTGCGCATTGATTCTTGAGAATAACGTCGAATAAAAGATGTTCACACAGAAATGATAATTATTACAAAAAAAATTGAAATCGACCATAAACTTTTTTTAAATTTGCGTCGTCGTTGTCATTTTTTTATGGACAATGGACCGTTGCTCCATAAGGTTTCGTTTTTCATTTTAAAACACAAAAAGTACCAAATTATTAATTAAATCTTTCACTTCAAAATTCTAAATAAAATATTATAATCCCCGATGAATGATTATAAAATCCTATACAGCATCTATACATCTATATTATGTACGTGCAAACACAGTCAAACTAATAATAACGTCTGCAGAGCCATAAATTAATATCGTTGTACTGATTAATTAATTTACAATGGTATTTTATAACATTAATACTAAGTCAAACTATTTCATATATTTCGATCTCAAAGATCTTTCATTATACAATCACTAACTAAACAAATAAATCTCTTACATTACTATTGGTAACCGGCTTGAAATAATTTCATCTCACGTGTACATTATTATTAATACATGTATGGCAAACCATTGCAAAATATTAAGTTATGTTAACAAATGTTAAATGTTAGTGCATGAGGAACGTATAAGCCAAAAGCAACAATTCGACAAAGAACAAAGTTGTTGTCGGAATGAACTTGTCCACTCCTGCAGTTGAAATCTTTCTCGCTCTGTCTGTTGGTTTTATTATCTCGTTAAACTTGTTGATCAAATCTATGCTGAGTGTTGTATCGCAGGCTGTTCCCCTTATAGCGTCCTTAACGTCCGCTGTGAGAATCCTAAAGTTGACTTCGCTGTAGTCGAGCTTGGAATACATGAAGGTAGGCAGTCTGTCGGACAGTACCCAAAGATTACCTTTGTCGTCCACTTTGACGTCGTTGGGAAACACCATCGATTGGTTGCTCATGAAAATTCTTCCCTGGGACTCGATCGTGTAAGCTTTGTTGCTGGTTTTCCAGCACGCCACTGCATTCAAGTTGACCAAACCGTAAAAGAGGACACCGGTCGACTTGTCGACGAACTCGACACTGGACTGAGCGTTTGGCCCTCTGTTACCTAGCAATTTGAACTCCGAAAAGCTTTGATCTGCCAGAGTTTTGTTCCTCAAGATTCTTGTCGAGACTGAGAATTCGTTGGTGCTGGCCAACGGATGGAAGTAGAGGGTGCTGTATCCGTCCGCGCCAGGAGCCGATAGGCCGAGGCCGAAGACGCCGTCCTCCCATTGGAAGTTGATTCCTGTAACGTTAAAGTCTCCGGAGAGTGGGTCTGGGTGGAAATAGTGATGTTTGATTCTCCAGGATGATTGAGAGCTCCAAGAGTAAACAATGAGACCAGGTGATCCCAAATCTCCGACATACGCGTAGCTGTCTTCGCAGGACGTGTCTTCGACTGCAATATTGGCGAAGAACGACTCCTCTTCCAGTTGGTCTTGAGGAATGTCGTACCGCCTGAGGAGTTGATCGGTCCTGAGATCGTATATGATGAGCCTCGGAGGCGCTATTGATGAGGAGTTACCTAAGACGTCGACTAAACCACTGTCGATGGCCCAAAGACGTCCACAGCGATCGGCTCTAACTCTGAATGGCGACACAAGCTCCGGGTCATTGTCTCTGCCGATATCGTGTGCTGACCAGTTGGGATATGGGATGAGTTTTGGTGATTTCGTCGTCATATCTGAAAAATAAAAAATAGATATTGTAAAAAAACTTAATTTAAATAAATAAAGAATATCTTGTAATTGCTGTCCTAAATCATATCGGTTTTACACACTTGGTATCGATAGCACAAAAAAGTTTTTAATTATTAAAGCTAAAATTGATGATCATACAAAATATACACCATATATTTTTATAGAAAAAATATTCAGAATTACGTTCCTTAAGGTAAATTTCGGATTGTACCTCATAGTTTCTCCGCAATATATTATACGTGATTTATTTATTTATAATATGTTTGTGCACCCCTGGTTTTTAGCATGTACTTTCAGTGTACAGTTCTGTGATGTTGGCGTTATTCAATTGTGTATTGTCTGCGTTTGCAGGTGTACAAATGAGATATATTCCCATGACTAATTGCATCATCATGACAATACTCCACTCCAAGCTGACGAGGGTCAAAACAACAGTATAACTGTTGCAGTCATTACTTCAAAACATGATGATACTTATTTAAGAGATGAGCTGAAATATAGTTTTGGTCTGGTAAATTATGTACGAAAACATATACCTATGGTTAGAAGAAATAAATTACCATTAGAAAAAAAAATTAACATATTAAATAGATATTCAAATTCATAGCTTCCATCGTTATAATCAATACTATTACGTAAAAGCCACATAGTTTTATGTTTGTGTCTCTCATCTGCTTCCGATCCTTTCTAGTTTTTCGCCTCTGTATCCAGGTCTTTCCCTCTAACAATGTCTTAACACCATCTTTTATAGGGTTCGCTTTTTGTTTGGCATCGGTATAGGCACCTCATCTCCCATATGAGCAGCGTCTTAGAATTTCCAGTTTTATCAACCAGTCCACCGCCTCCGGTCTTGCCTCATGTATATCCCGAAGAATGCCTGAGCTGGCTGTCCTGCACCGTGTATACCTTACTGTCTGCTCTGCCCCTCATTCACAATCTGGGTTCTCCTTATTCCCCCATCTCCGGAGCAAGTAGATACAACAGCCTTGCTTCGTTCTTACCGTTTTATAGGATCTATTTATTCATTTATCGATGGTCGCATATAACACAATTATAAACAATTACATAGTAATTTGTTATTTGTTTATTTATTTACTATTGATTCTCGGGCAACTAACAGGTACTATGTCAAATATTTATTTAACACGCACCCAATAACAAGTTGCCACATTCTGGAGACTTACGATATTAATCGTCTCACCGATCCAGACTGAAAACATAATTAAAAACTGTGTCTCCACCGGGAATGGAACCCGGGACCCTTGGATCAGCAGTCAGATACCCAACCAACTGAGCCACGAAGGCCGACAATGTCAAAGTGTGTAAAGGTGAAGCGCAGGTTTGAGTTTACTACTTGTCAGTTGCTTAAGTTAGGATTTCTAATATATTTGATAGCTCAGTCGAGTCGGTAAGGATGAGGAAATCTGATGTTCTATGTACACCACTATATGTTATGTGTACACCACTGTATGTTATGTGTACACCACTGTATGCCATGTGTACAGTGTACACATTCGGTGACTATGTGTCTAATGGTCTGTCTGCCGGCTCAACAAACGCATCCAAGGGACTCTCGCCATTCACATATGTAGACAAGATCAGCGCACCTGCCATGACCAGTTCAGATTTTGTTTAGAGCCGAGCAGATCCTTCTTGTTTGATCAAAGCAAGGCGGCGTCTCCGTGATGGTGGACAGGGGGTTCAATGAAAAGGTTTGAATCTGTTCGCAGTGTTATTCGTACAACAGCTTTAAACCAGTTAAGTGCGACACATGTTCGTTATCATATTGAATATATTTTTTAAATAGCTGAACGCCCCAAAAGAAGAGGTCAGCTTCAAAAGGTAAACTATTAACATTCATCTCATCGTGCCATGTCAGATCCCCCCAAAGACGGTTATCATTCTGGGATAGGCATTTCTATTTTGAGCTATCTGGAAAAGCTTTTCCTATCTGTGGGCTCCAGCCAATTCCCTCTTGTTTCTCAACCAAGACATCTGCCTCCTAATAACACTTTTTAATTTCTGGATTTGAGGCTGTTTACCTGCAGGGAGTGGATATGATCTATGTTGGCTGGCATTGCAGGATTTTGGACGAATTAAGTAGGGTCTATTAGCAACGCTCCTCTTAATAATAACAGTACATTTTATTTAGACGTAAAAACATATAAAAATTAATACATATAGTGTAAACAAAGTATGCAATTTTTTTTAAACAATAAGTATGGTACAAAGTATGACAATCAATTATAAAAACATGTAAAACTATGGAGAACATTGATAGTTTTTAACTAGGTATATGTATTCAGCACCCAGCCTACGTAAGGTGACAAGACTTGTGGTTTCCTTAATGTTTGGTGGCAAACTATTATATATTTTGAGACCTTTATGGTGTAAGCAATTTTGTGTATTTGTTTATCTCTTGTTGAGCTTGGTCTTTGGAACTTTCTGGGTGCCCATCTGGTGCCACCGTATCTGTCAAATATATATTGTTCATTGCCACTTTTATTTACACACTAGTCACTATATTAAAATATTCATTATTAAATACAAATCACAAAAATGCAAGATCAACGCTGCATTATAAAACGCAATATATAAACCATGGTCAAGTATTCAAGACCGAGATAAGTAGATAGTAATAATAATAATCTTGCATTAGCTCATCACTAACCTACCTCACTTATAAGATAATGATGTAGTTTATATGCCAAGTGTGAAGATGACCTTTGATTAAGTTAAAGATGTTGGTGAAATGAACTATTAACTTCATTTCAAGTTCAATGACATTATATTTCATATTTCTAAATATTACACATTGATAAAAATATATTGAATAAATTTAGTACATCCATAAATAAATAAAACAGTTATATGAAAAATAAGTGCACGCTCGAGACAGAATAGTTGTAGCCAACACTAAATTCTCCACACCATAGTAAGTGTTCATTTTTTCTTCTTGAAAGGTTGACAATCTCTAAATGCATTTTTATGAAGTACATACATACATACATACCATCACGCCATGTCCCTCGCGGGGTAGGCAGAGAGAACAGAACGCCACACTATTCTATCTTGACATACATTCACCGCCTCGTCAACATTCATGCTACGTCTCATGCATGTTCTTCTAATGTTCAGACTTCTAACATTTCCTTCTTTCAGAATATCGTTCACATGGTCGTGCCATCCTTTTCTTGGGCGCCCCCGACCTCTTTTTCCATTCCTGTCAGCCTTATATATTTTTTTCGTCAAGCGTTCTTCATTCATTCTTTCCACGTGACCAAACCATCTAAGTGTGTTAACTTTCATTCTAGTTACTACATCTTTCTTCATCTTACATTCTTTCCTAGTGACCTCATTTCTAACTCTATCATACATCGTTCTATTACAAATTCTTCTTAACGATCTCATTTCCACTGCATTTATTCTACTTTCATGCGACTTCTGCCATGTCCAGGTTTCACTTGCATACATCAAGGTTGGCACTACAATTGCGTTATGAATGGCAACTTTAGCTTCCTTTGATACGTTACGATCATTCATAACTGGTTTAAGTGCTCCATTCACTCTGTTTCCTGCCATAACTCTTCTTTCAATATCCTCATCAGGCCGTCCATTCCGTTGGAACATGCTTCCCAGATAAACATATTCGTCGACTTGTTCAAGCCATTCATTCTCTACTTTTATTTGACACGATGTTCTGCTCTGCTTTTCTTTTATGAAGTACATTTCTATTATATTCTTAAACAAATATAAGATTCCCAGAGGACAAAAGTTTTCACAATACACCATACCTACACACAAAAACATTGTCACGGAACTCATAGAATGCACTTTCTACATGATACCAGTTGAGAAATTTTAAGTAAAATTGCATTACTAGCAAGATGAGCATGTATGAGACAGTGTAGCAATGTTGATGAGGCAATGTATATGTCAAGATAAGAAGAATGCGATGTTCGGTTCTCACTGCCTACCCCTTGAGGAAGATAGAAGTGGAGATACACTTGTCTATAGAGACACATACAATATCAATATGAAGTTGATCACTCTATTTTCCCATACAGAAGCTATTTTACTTCTGTTATTTACATTTCTCATACAAATATGAAATTTATTTCACATTGATTTAGCAGAGCATAGATTTTTTTCTTTTAATTTTGACAATCCTTGAATGCATTTTTGATGAGTGTAATTTTGTTGTATCAAAATTTCAGACACAATAAAAATACCTTGATTTTGCAGACCGTGAGAGCAATTTTTTGAAAATTTAGACAGATCAAATCATAGAGAATAAATTAACGAATATCTATGGAAAACTAATCAGCTCTAGGTCTTTGAACTATACACATGTGATGTTAATATGAAGCCTATCTGACTTATAGTTTGGGCTGTAGAGAGGACACAAAAGGATAATCCGTACGCCGCACATACAAATACATAACGACGAAACTCACAGTGTGCACTCTCTACATGATATCCGTTGAGAAGTTGATGCAAAAAATATGCTTGAAAATTGTGAAATCATGACTGTCAACTATTCCATAGTGTGGAGAGTAAAAAATGTATTACATTGTGCTAAACTCCTTACTATCTGCTATGTGTATAGCACAATACATGCAACATTTACATGAATAAACAGGTGTATAAGAACTATGTACTATGAAAATATCTTCCATCGACATAATATCCTTCATTCAGCACTTTTCAATCTGTCAATTGAAACGTCTTCCAAACTGTAGAATTCCATAAAAATTATGATAAATATATGTACATTCCACAACGAATTTATTTGACTTCCGACGACCGTTTCGGCTTACAAGGCCATAATCAACTGGTCGCCAATTGATTATGGCCTTTAAGCCGAAACGGTCGTCGTAAGTCAAATAAATTCGTTGTGGAATATATATATATGTGTTCATATTTATCATAATTATCCTTTATTCATTCATTCATACCATCTCGGTCCCATAATGTGGGGTTACCAGCGACAGGTGTGAGGATGTGCATTAACTTATTACACATGCGTGTATTCCCACACACCAGTCTCGTCTCAACTAAAAAGGCACTACATTCAGAATTGGTGGTGAACCTCGTTGGTGAACCAAGTGAGATGTTATTTTGTCTCTTGTACATATTTTCGATTCCCCGGCTTTTACGGGACACCCGAAAATAATGAAAATTTTATATATTTTAATACGTATTAAAAACTTTTTTATTATTTTTTTTATTTATGTGAAAAAATGAGCAACGTACAATAATATTTTTTTAAACAAATATAATAAATAAGAATAGCAACATAAGATATATTTTTTAAAATTATGAAATGATTATAAAACCGTGATGTTATAGCTTATATTATAATTTGTATTTTTGATTTTTTTTGATATGTTATAATTATATATTAGACATAAATGGGTTACATAAGTAAAGACTGTGTCAGTTAAAATGAATTGTAAAGCTATTCCGACAAAAGCACTGCTTAGTGGAATAGTTCTTATCCACTGGATGTTGGTACTGATAGATTGTATTCATTTTGTCAGTGCCAACATGTTATACTAAATTGTCAATTTTTAAAAAAAATTTTTTTTGTTCTATGTTTCACTGTCGTATTGTTGTAATTTTTTATGTATGGTTATTGTGGATTTAAAAAAAAAAAAAAAAAAAAAAAGTAATTGTAACTTCATCAGCCCCCTTTGATTTCATGGTGCCAGAACCAGGTCACAATCACTTATTAAAACTATTTTTTTATTCATTGACTTGAAAAAATTGGTACTAAATAATGTATTTGTAAAAAAGCTAGGAGCAAAATTAAACAGTTGTCACTGTACAGAAGTATTATTGTTGTAGAAGTATTTAAAGTAATACTTATTGAATAAAATATACATTTTCATTTTATTTATTTATCTATGTATGTCTATTTCTGCTTCTGCTTCAGCTATGAACATGTGCTGTTGTTCGCAGAATCTTCGTTTATGTGGTTCTGCTACCAGTTGTGGTTCTGTTCCGGAGGTTCTGCATCCAGCAGGATACTCGTCTGCTGCTATCCTCATCACTCGGTCTGAATTCGCTCTCCCTAGGTTGTGGCTCTAAGGGCCTAGGCAGTAAAGGGGGGGGGGGGCATCAATTCTGTACTTAGAGAATAGCAGGACGAACGCCTTTAGTCTCGCTCGGCAGCGACTCGTCAACTGTGGCGAATGTTGTGTGAGGTTCGAGCACACCGCCGGTGCAGACGTCGGGTCAGACAATCTGTGTTGACAAGAGACGTCAAATCTGACAAATGATGATGCGCCGGATGCCCCCGGTGATAGCCCACGGAACCTTCGGACTCACGAGTACCGAGTACCCACGGAACACACGAGTACAGAGGGGTGTGGAGACAAGCCCCCTCGTCTCGATCGGTTGCCCCCAGGGGCTTGCCCCTGCTACCGATATCGAGCGGTGGCCCCCACGTTCGAGGTTGGACTCTCGTGGGTAGTGGTTGAACTCGCGGATAGGAGGATATTGTGTTGTCTGACGTTGCGGCTTCGTCGGGGATGAACAGGACCAAAGAGTCCTATAGTGTCCTCCGGCGTGGAAGTAGTAGGTACGCGAACTCCATCCCCCCACGTGATCTCACCAGGGGGGCAAGTCTGGTTGACCGTCGAAATGAAAACCCTCCTTGGTTACCCATATCATGGATATAATTATTATATGGAGTTCTGCAATATCTTTAGATGTCATAGAACTCCATACGATAATTATATCCATGATATGGGTAATCACTGGGGTTTTGATTTCGCCGATCGAAGCAGACTTGCCCCCCTGAAGTGTCTTCTTGTCTTCGCCAGGGCCGGATAAATCATAGAACAATCCGGAACAAGAAGTCAGGGCGCTTGTCTAAAAAGGGCGCTTAAAATCCTAAAATGTTAATTATATAAATCAAAAATTCCCCAGGTATGGCACTCGGTTCTCTCCGCCTTCCCCGAAAGGGACACGGCGTGATGGTGTGTATGTTAAAATTCTGCGGTGATCTTGTCCGTCTATTACCGTGTTATTCGTAAACATATACCTACCTACCAAATACTAACGACACGTTTATGCTGCTCGACATTCGATTCACACACACGCACACATAATCATTGTAATAATTTACTTGCTTAAGTGTAAAAATTATCTACTTAATGAAGCCAGCGCCCCCCTATCTGAAATCGCCCGGGCGGTTCATAATGAATTTCATATGAGATGGTAACGGCATGTTTGAAAACATTCCAGATGCTACACACCATAGTAACTTTAATGATATATTATACTAAGAACTCTTATTGCTTGTTAATGAAACTACATAAGCCGTTTTAAATATGCGGAACCTGTATACAACCAATAGCAAGGTTTTCTAAAAAAGGGAAACAATGTTCTGTAGAAATGTTATGACAATTTCAGTGAAGTTTTCCCTTTCGACTTTAGCGACATACTTACTTATTTTCTTGACCTCGGTCGCCGACTCGTCACCTGACTCTTTCAATTATTCATATATTATTGTTTCTATCTCTCTCTTCTGTCTGATGTCAAGTGTTACTTTTTAATTGTTATTTTTTACGAGTCTAGTATAGACCATAGATTTTAATATATACAACTAGATGGAATACTAGTCGGCAAAGTGCGTCGAAATCAACTGGAGTTTTCGTGTGCTGTTTTGTGTAAAATTCATCGAAATACCTCGTTTTATTAATTTTAATTTATGTATTAATTATACCAAGAACTTATTTAGTGTTTTTTGTTAATTAGAATAGCGATTTGTTTTTTTTATTTTAAGTTTGGTGTGATTTTAAATTTTTACTGGCATTTTATAGTTATATTGAGTTTTTATTTAATTAGAAATAGTTTTTATGATAAAATTAAATAGTGTTTTGTGTTAACATTAGTTATTAAGTTTAGTTTATTTACATAATATTTGTGATAGTTAAAAGGACTTTTAAAATTATATTTTACTTTAAAACGGTTTATGTGATGAGACCCAATACTTTAAAAATTGTAAGACTTAAGGTTTTAGTTTAAAATGCCTACTTCTCAGGATACGTTACATACATGAATAGGAATAGGTAGAATTATAATTTATTTTTGTTCTTTGGTTTATATTATGTAGGTATCTTGATTTTTACTGTATAATATTGAATTATACTGCATAATATAATATTAAAATTCCAAACATTTGGGAAGGAGGGGGGGGGGGGGCGGTTTGAAATATATTGCTCTGGGCGCAAAAACACGTTTATCCGGCCCTGGTCTTCGCCATCGCACAACATCTTCAACATCACAGATTCTTTTTATTTCCTAGTTCCTAACTCTATCTCGGAGGATGCAATTGGCCGTAGAGTCTTCATCTCCGTGGTTCTAAGGAGGCTTTTTATTCTGGTGGTGTCAGCTCTTTTTTAAATGCCGTATGTCATGATTGGTCTTACGTAGGTCTAGTAGACCCTCTCCTATATCTTTAGTCAATTTATATCTATGTAGGACATATGTATTATTTATTTATTCATTCATTCATTCATTCATTCGTTCGTTCGTTCGTTCGTTCGTTCGTTCGTTCGCACGTTCGTTCGTTCGTTCGTTCGTTCGTTCATTCATTCGTTCATTCATTCATTTATTCATTTATTTATTTATTCCAATCATGTTGAGCACATGTGCACAATTTCAGGCTTATTGCCAAATGGCAATATCTTCCAATCCACCATTTTCATTTGAGTAAACAAATTGTTTTTTGATACGTAGGTACCAACAATTTATATGAATAAATTATATAATGAAAATATAAATACATATAAAACAAAAACAATAAAAAACAGAGGGAACGAAGAGAGAAATGTATTACATTTAATTGACAATTAAAGTTTTTTTTTAATAACGTTAAATTACTAATTTATTTTCTATTTAACCTCTGGGTTTTTAACTATTCAAATTATTTATGATACTATAGCTAGATTAGCGAGTATGTTTAAGACTGATACTTATATGTTGACCTCAAGATAGTATGTGGGTTTAATATTTAACTAATATGTTACGTACCTTGTATCGGATTTTTTTGCTTAGTGCGCGTTTAAAATTACCGTAATAATGACCTCTCTGATCTTCGAATACCATTACTTACGGTCACCTAATACATAATATTTGAACTCCATCAGTAAATATAGTGAGCTTTAAAGCACTGGTTTATATTGAAAAAACATTAAATTTAATAGATTGTACAATGAGCAAATCAATGGAATATAGGGAACTCAAGTGATGTTACGTCATTTTAATGAAAATTTAAAAATATTTAAAAAAAAAATAACTAAAGTAATATGTAGAGTAGGTATATTTCATGGGTATGATTGCATTTGGTGTTGTAATACGTTGCAAACAGGGGGGCGAGTCTGGTCGAACGGTGAAATCAAAACCCTCATGACTACCCATATTATGGATATAATTATCATATGGAGCTCTAATCCGAACATATAAAATAAAATAATAAATAATAAAAAATCCTAACATATAATAAAATAATCCTGACATATAATATCCTAACATATAAAATAACTGGATGATTTTGATTTCGCTGGTTGTCAAGACTTTCCCCCCAGGATATTCCCTACAATTAAGTTTTTTTTATTAAATTTACAATACATATACAAAATATAAAACAAACAAACTATATAGAAAAGATTCACAGTAAGACAAAACATATTTACCCTTTACTAGAGTGCAAGCACTCGTGTGTAAAGGAGACAATTTAATACAGAATACACAAAATATTATATTTACATAATTATTATCTATACAAAAAGAAGTTAATATAATTTGCATATCAGTCAAATTTAAAAAGGTTATTTTATTTTTTATTTTATTAATAATGCATGTATAATAGTACATTTTCTTGTACCAGCGCCTGCCTCACTAGGATTCCATCCCGTGATGAAGAGGGCACTTTACAAAAAAATAATAGTAGGTAATACTTAAAAAACAAATAAAAAATAACCTAATAATAAACAATAATACAAAGATAATACAAACATAATAATGCAATATAACAATACACTTAATATAAAAATCACAGCAAAAACAACAATAAAAGAGATAAGTTCGAACAAACCCAAACAACAACCATGGTCAACAGCATGGTGCTTATGTACATGAAAACGTTATATAATGTTTCTTTTGAATGCATTATATTCAATTGCTAGTCGCAAATCTGTTTCAAGTTGGTTGAACCACACCAACCCATTGTACATATGTGTAGTAGTGATGTGCAAAACTTGTATGTGTTAACGGGGTACACAATTAACCCACCATATTTTGTCTATCACTGTATTTTATTTTGTATTTTTTGTTAAAGTTTCTGTTAAAATTTCTGATAAATATACCAATTTCTGATAAAAAGTGTGTATTTTTCAATCTCAATTATATGACTGTTTTCAGTCGGACTATCTGACTGACTGACAGTCGTACTAACATTACCATTAATTGGACCTTTAAGTGAAACGCAGTTTACAAATAATAATTCCTGGTTAACAAATAAGAATTCTCAAATTAATTCTCTCCTTCCTTTCTTTGTATAAGTTAGTTTATGACATTTTTTTAATATCTCAATAGAGACGAAGTTGGAATATTGGTGGTTGATTGGTAAAGAACGAGGAACTCAATGCACCTACAGTGCTTACGACCTGTCATCGTCTGGTTTACGTGGTCACTTTATGTGCTTGCGCATCGTTCAAAAACAATGCCTTCTTATCGTTCTTCCTTATCAATGCAATTTTGAAAATTCTATATAATTAAATAATGAGAAACAGATCGTTTGAAATAAGCTAATTTTTACCGTCGACATCTATGAAGTAACGATTAAACCTTTTTGTAACAACATCTATTGAGAAGTTGTTTTTTTTTAAACAATGAAATCAACAGTCCTGTATAAATATATACCAAATATAAATGTTAAGTTATCACTTATCTTTTTGGTTGAAATTATTTAGGTAAGGCAATAAAAAATAATATTATTTCAATTTTTTTCTAAAAAAATGTTTTGTTTGATCAATAAAACTATTGTATGGTTTAAATTCAACTAATCACTATCAATAATGACGTATCAATTATATCTCTTAGGAGTTAGGAGAACCTGGCACCACAAGGCTAGTGATCTGTTATCGGCTGATTAACTTGATCTGCACTTAAAACGATTACGAGATGTTAACTAATTATACCTTTCAACAGACTAGAGCTTAGAAAACGCACAGGTCATTTTACCAATGTCGGATGAGCTGTCAAAGTTGACATTAAACTCGAAAATTTCCAACACAAATAATAATAAGTAATATTAAAAATAGTAAGGCTGTGTTCCTCGAACAAAGATTAAGAAGTAAAAGTATAGGTAGTTAAAATACTTTGATTTCATAAAATTGTTCAAAACTTTTGGTTGTTTCATTGAAATCTAATGTCGTCAGACACAATTTTGAACAATTTTATGAAATCAAAGTATTTAACTATACTGTTACGGATACTTTTGTTGAAACAACTCAGCCTATCATACAATTACTTAAATAATATGTTGAGAAATCTAATTTATTTGAAAAATGTCATGAAATGCGAATACACAATAAACTTTTTCCTAAACTCAAATAGCAAAGGTGTTGATAAAATTATTCCTGAAACAAGTTTACATTCAATTTATGAAGCAACTCGCTCACGCGAGTCGCTATTATCATTAAGCACAAACTGAACCTAACTCAAAAATTAACGGGAATGGAGATTTACGTACACATCATACTGTTATTTCGTTGTCGTATTTTATAACATCCCGTATAATTTTCGATTAGGTTTAGTTAGTATCTAATGAAAATAGCGACTCGCGTGAGCGAGTTGCTTTATAAATTGAATAGAAATTTATTGTAGGAAAATTTTTTTCAACACGTTTGCCATTTGAGGTTAGGAAAAAGTTTATTGTGTATTCGTATTTGTCAAGCCATTTGATACTTTTATGATATTATTATTTTCATATTACTTCTCGGGCCTTTTTAGGTGAGACAAGACCGATGTGTCTTTCTTTCTCATATAAGGTTATTCACACCTGTCGCTGGTTACTCTACATTATGGGATATGCCATGATGGTATGAATGAATGTGAGAAAGAATTTTGAACCTCTTTCTATAGTTAGATCTCTCTGAAATTTTGTTTACACACTTGTTTCCAATGACAATATTTTCCAATAATATCAAAAATAAGCATAGTGTTTAAATCATGCTCTTTGTACATTATTTTTTTTCAAAATAAAAAAGTACATGTAAAATAGAAATACAAAAATTATTGATAAATTGATTATTTCAATACAATGATTCAATATTATTGCCCCATTAAAACAGTATCAATCTTTAATTTTTTTTTTTCATTTTACTTCTCGGGCAACTAACAAATATTAATTTGACACTCGCCTAATAACAAGTTGTCACATCCTGGAGTCTTACGATATTAATCGTCTCACAGATCCAGACTGATGACATGATTAAAAACTGTGTCTCCACAGGGAATCGAACCCGGGACCTTTGGACCAGCAGTCAGATACCTAAACAACTGAGCCACGAAGGCCGATTATTTTTTATGTTTAAATTTTCGCGATTAATGTCAACTTTAACAGCTCATCCGACATTGGTAAAATGACCTGTGCATTTTCTAAGCTCTAGTTTCAAGAGTTCCCTTTTTAATTAATTGAAGGTACTTATAAATATGTTATTTCCCTTTTAGATACTGGTACGGAAATATACAAGTTCAAAATAAAAGTTTATATAATTCGTTCTTGTTATAACGGTAATTAACGGTACACAACAAAAAAAACATTCATTGTCTTCATATTAAACAGTTCAGGGATTTGACCCAAGAATGATTGTAACTAATTACTAATTGTTGGTAGCTTATTTGAGCTCATTAAAACACTAAGGATTTATTTCAATTGTTATAAGAAAATCATGGGTTCCCAAATGATATTGAACACATAGAGGCGTTGAACATACATACATCGGCCTTATTCACACAAGTTTAATCACAAGAAAATAACGCGTATTTTAAACATTTCTTTAATTTTTCACACAATCATGCGTTATTTTTGTAAATTGCGAAATATATTGCAGATTTCTATCTTTTTAAAAAATATTAATACTAACTATATATTAATACGTGGAGCGTCAACTTGGACCCCCTTTTAAGCAAACTACGCGCTCGGAGGAGTGTGAGAATAGGTTAAAAGGACATACAACGCTAAACTTGTGACTGAAAACATGATATATTAAAAACGTCCAATGCACTATGAAGTTACGCGTTAGTAAGGGTAACTATGGCGTGCGTTTAAAAAGGTTTATACGTGATTCAAATTATCGAAAACCCCTAATTTGTTGATTTTTGGCATTTTAAGAACAAACCTTAGTTGAAATGAAAAAACTTTATCGGTCATTCACTTTGATTTTATGCACTCTTTAAGCATATAAAAGATTTTTTCCATACGACACATAGTAATTTTAAAAAAATGTTGTAAAAAAGTATATTTTTGATATTTTTTTATGAGAATTTATACTGATTTTAAAATTGTGTGACGAACATTCACTAGAGAAATGTTGAAAAGACTTATACTATTTTTTCTAGAAACACACTGTTTAACATATTTGAGGGATTTGATTTGAAATTGAGGTGTTTAGGTTTATATGGCCCCTTAAAGTTTATGTGTAGAAGGAAGCTAAAATTCATACTTACAACATATCTAATACATTAAATTTAATGAAAAAATATTTCAGGTCAAACCATAGATTAAATCCACTTTGTGTTATGATAAAAAATATAACTTCATTTTATTTTAATAAAATTTAAGTTATAAATTTCTTTTACGTCATTTAATGATTCGGCGGATATGTTGTGGTAGTTAATATTAACCATATTTGAATTATAAATTAGCTATAAACCACTTGTTTTAAAAACAAGTGGTTTATAGCTAATTTATAATTCAAATATGGTTCTTTTGCGTCGTTTGACAATATTATATTTGAAATGTAATCGCCTGTTATTGTTATAATTTATCTTGCGTAATTAAACAGCACTATATTTTTAATCGAGTCGTTCGATAGTATTCCATTACAAATTGAGGCGTTAAACAGTTTTCTATGTTCGCTTGCGTCATTTGACAGTATTCAATTTTTTATTTCAAGCGCAAATTTAAAAATTGTAAGTATATTTTATTGAGTCGTTCTTGATGCGCTCCCACTGTTCTGCTTGAAAATTTTGCACTCCATTTTTTATATATATTATATTGATAGACGTTGAATTAATATTGACTCAAAGTAAGTACTTGACCCAAAATGTTTGGTCTCCAGCGGTATAATAAATTATATTATTTTTATCTCATTGGTGAGTCGTGAGAAAAATCACAACCATGCTTCCTATCAATTTTAAATTATCATAAAGTACTTCCTTGCAAAATATATTTTTACTATACACAGTCAACAGATATGTGTAGTAATATTTTTTTTAATCTAATTTATTCTCAACTGGTAGGCATTATGTAAAGTATAAAGAATGCATACCTACAATTTCGACGTAATGTTTTTGCATGCAATATATGTAGGTATGACGTACAATGCAATATTCTGTCCTCAGTAAAGACTAAACTATAAGTTTTATAAATTTTATTTTATAATACATACATAATAATGTGAAAAGTAAATTTATTTTTCTTAACTTGTTAATTTTCCGTAGTAGAACGACGTATGACAGAGTAAGAAATGAGGACACAAGGAAATAGTGCAAGATGAAGAATTACGTAATCCATAGAATGAAAGTTAACACATTGAGATGGTTTGGGAATTTGGGAAGAATGAACGAAGAACGCCTGACGAAGAAAATATATAAAGATAACAGGAATGGAATAAGAGGTCGGGAGAGGCCAAAGAAAGGATGACTCGAAAGATACCCGTTGAGAAATTGATGTAAAAAAATACAGTTAAAAATTGTGAAATCATGACTCTCCACTATTTCATAGTGTGGAGAGTAAAAAGGAACTAAACTAAGAAGAAAGAAACATACTATGTACAATTATTGTTCCTATTTGTAAATTTACTGCCTCACTAGACGAGTCTGTTCTGAGGCAGTAGGTACTTATCCGATTTGGTTACATGTTATTGAATGCAAAAAAATTAACATAAATAGAAAAATAAAAACAGAAAAGAAAAATATGCAGTGACTTACTTGTTAAAGATACGTATGTGAGTGATGCTGGAACGCCTGTTTTCCATCTTGGGACCGTCACGAAGAGACGATCTTCGAAGACTTCCAGACCGACTGGGATGTTATTTTCTGGTATAAATCTACCACTCGCCAATGCTTCCTGTCTTTCGGCATCGCTGCCAAACTCAAAGTCGAGACTCTTCCATTCGAAGGCCACGCTCAGGTTGTCGTTTGCAAATGTCTGTGCAGCGAAGAATAACACGAGGAGTACCGCATGTCCCAAGTTTAGGTCCCCCATTGTTGATGTCCTATAACAAAAAAAAACTTATTTATTAAAATTGAATATTTTGACAAACTTTTCAACATCTCAATAAAGACGAAGTTGGAATATTATAGTAGGCACCTACATTAACTAATCACCTAAAAATAAGACATTATTACTATTGCCATCGATGAAGTAACGATGAAACCCGTACAATATTTTTTTGCAATACATCATCAATTGACCTTAAAATTTTGTGGTTGATGAAAGAATCTCTTAATAATAATACAAATATAAAAAGAAAGTAATCAAAACAAGTTAAACATAAACAAACATTCAAAAACAAAATAAAGTAATGAAAGATATAGGAAAAACTCTAAAACTGTCTGAAACAAAATCTGAAAATTTCTGTTCAAAGAAAAATAAATTCTCTTGAACCAATCGACAGTTTGAAAATGTTCGTAGCAGGCATGGGTATAATGTATTAAAGTTTCACAATTCAATCAATACCAAAACAATTACCTACAATATTGTATTATTTCTTCAATTTGCAATGCAGTTATTTTTAAACATGTTTTGTTTACATATTTTGTTTTGCAACATGTTTTATTGTATGTTATTAAATATATATTGAGAAATCGAAGTACAAGAGATTTATAACATACATACATATATGTACCATCATCCAATGTCCATCGTGGGGTAGGCAGAAAGAATTGAACGCTCCTTTTTTTCTATCTTGACACACATCCATCGCCTCTTCAACATTCATGCATCGTCTCATACATGTTCGTCTGTTGTTCGCGCTTTTAACATTTCCGTCTTTCAGAATCCTTTTCACATGGACGTGCCATCCCTTTCTTGGCGGCGCCGACCTCTCATTCCTTTCCTGTCCGCAATGTATATTTTCTTTCTCAGGCCTTCCTCATTCACTCTCCCCGTGTGGCCAAACCATCTCAAAGTGTTCACTTTCATTCTATTAATGACATCTTTCTCAATCTTGCATTCTTTCTTTATGTCCTCATTTCTAACCCTGTCATACATCGTTTTAATACAGATTCTTCTTAACGAACTGCATTTAGTTACTGTTGAAGTTACTGTTGAAGTTACTGTTGAAGCAGTCGTCTATTTGTAACGTATTACAAAATAATATTTAAAATTATAAACCATTTTTTCTCTATCCGATCCTTGCACCTATAGGTAGGTACTCCACATTCGTAAAATGATAATATTTTCACGAATTTTTAAAGTAACCTTATTTCTATAATTATCGTTGGATATTTTGTTTAGCGCCGATTTCGAGAAACCTCGCCTCAAGAGCACTGTGTAGTATTTAAGGCCGCACAAGCACTGAGAAATTATAGCGTGTTGTACCCCACTTCTAGTACTGAAGTAGAAGCGGTTGGGTTAGTCCCGCCATACATTTTGTACGGTTTGACTAGCGCGAAACAGGAACGACGTAATCGACAGTATGATTTTTTTTTAATCAAGACACAAATTTAAAAATCTGGAACATTGAAAGTGTAGGTTATATTTAACATATTTTTGATAAATTATAGTTTTACGTCTAACAAATTAAACAGATAACGGAGGGATCCCTTAAATTTCAAGGGTAGGTACTTTGGAATTATTTTTTTCGAGAGAATTTTCAAATATTGTGGATTCTGAAACTGTCAAACTGTAGACTACCTATATATTTTATCCCTGTCTTTAATTTCAAGACAATAATGTCAGTATTGGAAGCGTAAATGAGGATACGCCAATGCAAGTAGTCACAGCTGGGTGTCTGTGAGGCCTTAATTTGAGATGCCGAAAAATCAGAAGCGCCTTCAGTTAAAAAATCATGAATATTTGAAAAGCGATAAACTTCAAGATAAAAATTAATGTTGCTCAGTCATCACTGCCTACCCCAGTAAGAAAACGACATGATAGAAGCAGTATTAAGTCATTATTTTTTTTGTTACTAAAAATATACCTAACTACTTTATTTTGTATAAAATCATATATGTATATTAAAAATATTTTTGCAAGAGGCCAGTTTATTTTCGTTCACGCGTTTTTATTACTATCCCAAAGAAAAATTATCGAAGAAATAAGTTTTCATATTATTTTTGATAGCAGTTTTACCTTGTGTACCTGTTCACTTTAATTTGTACCTTAGTTGTAATAAATCATGATCTTTGATTAAAGTTGAACCACATACTTGGATTTGCAAAACAAAACTTGTCCTAAATTTGTCAAAGTTGAGATATAAATCGAGTTTCCTTAACGATAACAATATATTTTTACAATGGGATTTTTCTTATCGAAAATTATTTATCATTTCAAAACTTTTTTATAAACATGTGCACAATGACAGGGTTATTGCCATACGGCTATAGGTATTTCCGACCAACCATATTCGATTGGTGAGGTGAATTGTGTTATGACACCTACCGATTTATGTGGATAAAATATATAATGAAGCATATAAAACAATAAAAAACGGTGGCGAAAGGAGAGGAGGGGACAAGGATAGAATAAGGAGACAAATTTAAGGTTATGTGTAAAAAAATGATTCCTCAGATTTCTTTTAAAAGCGGGCTGTGTTAATGAAACTCGAAGTTGCGATGGGATGTAATTCCAAAGTCTGTCTGCTTGTACGGAGAAAGATGTGGTGAAAAGGGAATTAATAATACCAATTTTTTTTTTCATTTTACAAAGGACAGCACACAGTACATGCATACAATTATTAAAATTAAATAAATAAAAATACAAAAATAACATGTACCTCTTACGTACTATACCTAATATCAAAATAATACATCAAAAAAGTGTGAATTAGTGGGGTGCGCGTATGAGAGAAGAGTAATACATGTGTGTGTGAAAGAGATATCTAGAAAGAGTGTGAGTGTGTGGGTGCGTATGTGTGTGTGAGAGAGAGGGTGTGCATGTGTGTGTAGACGAACATATATTGACAGATTCATGAGTTGAGATGAAAAAGAAAATATATTGCTGAGGGTGGTTGGGAAAAATAAAATTAATCTGTAAATAATTGTTATAATGTCACGACGTTAGATATAAGTTTATTTCCTTAAATTATAATACCAATTCTTCCTAAAATTATTATACCTACATCATATACATAGTTTGCTATATTTTACGATATTTTTCAATCTCTTTATTTGCATGTGGGCGGTTCATTGCCAAATTAAATATTTTTCTTCCAAGAAATCAGTGTTTTCAGCACACAGAAGAAACCATTAATATATTTTTTGGTAAATTTCATCAGAATTCCTTTAAAAAATCAAGAAAAACAATTTTCATAATGGAAATTTGGTATTACTTTTATTTTCTCGGTGGCAGTTTTGATAAAATACACAGACGAATGGGAAGAAAAAGTTATTGTAATGTTTTCAAATTGTCAATAATGATATTTTTTTAAGGTATAGATCTCCAATATACTTACTGATGGTATTTAAGATGTAGAACTCCATTATACTAGATAGGTATATGTAGAACCATAAATCAATATTTTTGATTTGAAAAAAAAAACTAGTATTCGTTAGTGCTGACTACAATTTTTTATACTCACTCAGTATAAAAAATAACAGTCAACAAATACATTGTTATTCGTTTTTGTTGATGGCTATTTTTTATACTCACTCAGTATAAAACATAACATTCAACAAAAAACAAATATATTGTTATTCGTTTTTTCTTCACTGTTATTTTTTATACTGTGTAAGATAAATAAATTAACAATATAAAACATTTTTTAATTCAGTCACAGTAAAAAATATGGGAACACAGAAGGGATAGAGGTCGATGCAGACTCTCATGGTGGAGTGATATAGAGAAGGAGTTTAGAAAGGCACAACTAGATGAAGCGATGGTGCAAAATAGAGAAGCATGGAGGACAAAAATAAAGAAAGCCGATCCCAAAACAAATAGGAGGCCAGCACCCGACCATTAGAAGAAATATGAGGAAAAGAAGAAGACAATAAAATTATTGTTACAAAAAGTAATTTATATATCGGGTCACCCTGTATTTTGAATATACTCATCAACCTTGATGATGAAATAACAAAAGCAATCTTACGATCAAATCTACTATCAACATCATATGTAATGATTGCGTTCATTTATATTCATTCAATTTTGGTAATTATAGAATGTTCATTACGATTTTATCGACATTTTTTATCATTAATTACATGTATGATAAATATTACTGCAATAATTCCGTTACTTTAACATTCATTTTTAAGGAATGGTCGTTTTATTCTGTCAGGGCCTTATCAAAAGACTTCGTCATCATCCGTGGCTCTACAATCCAGGTCGGGTGCTGGCCTCCTGTAGAGTTCGCCTCCATGATTGTCGGTTTTGCACAGCGCCTTTCCTAAGCATCCTTCGCGAATCTATCCAACCAATGAAGATTCGGCCTTTCAGCTGTCCTTCGTCCATCTGGTGCTCCATTCAAAATTGCCTTTGGGATGTTTCCGCAGCCCATTCTTTGTACATGTCCGACCCACCTAAGTCTCCTAATTATTATTTCTCTGGAGATGATGAGACTTTTGTAAAAATCGTCGAACTCCCGGATGAATCTAATTTGGGACAAATTGGGCCATCATATCCTTTGCAGAACCATCCTTTCGAAAGTCTGTAGAGTTTTCTCGTGAACCTTACTGATTTTCAGAATTCCGATCCATACAACAGTAGCTTTTTACTCCTCACTACCCCAAAGGGAAATAGTGGGGATTCGCAATTTTTAAGGTTATTTTTTTATTGCATATTATTAACTAGTATAATGCTGAGATTGTACTCTGAAAGTTTCAGCACAATGTTTCTGTGTGTGCTGTGCACTATGTACTATGTACGGCGTGTTTATTTCTACTTTATCGATTATCGACTTTTTTATAATTTTCCAACTGTCGATTCGTTCAAGAGAATGAAATTCTATTGAAGGAATAGGCAGTTTAAATCCAAGATGCGTGTACGAAGGAACATTTTGTATGGCGTAGTGGACTTTTTGCATGCTAAAAACACCAACTTAGAGGCTTTGCAGCATATATGTTCCCATTCATGGATTTACTCGGATTCGGAGTAGAACATTTTGTGTGAGTTTTGTGTGTGTGTGTGTGTGTGTGTGTGTGTGTGTGTGTGTGTGTGTGTGTGTGTGTCTGTGTGTGTGTCCGTCCCCCTCTTATAACTTTTGATCCGCTCAATTTACAGAGCCCAAAATTTCAGAATATATAAACAGTTATAGGCCTACAAAACTTTTATACTCAGAATTGTGAATTTTTGTTTCAGTCAGGGGTTATCAACTTTAGAAATTTTGGTTTATTTATCCATATATCTCAGAAAACATTTTTTATTAAGAAAAACGTTTTTTAATTTGTGTTTAAAAACCTATATTTACAATATCAAAAAATATAGGTTTTAAAATATAGGTTCCGGATAGGTTTTAAAATATAGGTTTCACCCCAACTAGATAATTTCATTTTCTATAAATAATATGAACATTGTAGTATTACATCTCAATTTTATTTTTTTATTTTTATGAAAATTGAATTTAGTGACGACATCGTTTCATACAATTTGTAAGGCAGTATACACTACACAATATCCCACTCAATAGTTTGATACCTTCTTAATCTACAATCATACATCATACTTTTTTCATATTCTGGGTAGGAAAAACAGACTGACCTCTATACTATCCTATCCTGATATACATACCTTCATGTTTTATATAGAAAACCAAATATCTTAAAATATTAATTAATTTGTGTTTAAGTAATTAAGTTTAATGTTGTTTCGTTTACAGAGTGGAAGTTCATAATGAAATTATTACGAATATAAACCATAGTTTTAATCCACAAATTGATTTGTGGATTCAATTTGTGGATTAAAACTTTGGTTTATATTCGTAATAATTTTGTGTTTAAGTGTTTATAGTTTGGTACGTATTCTTCAATTATGCATACTATCGCCACCGACACTTGGATTTCATGTGTTACATGCAACTAGTATGCAAAACGCTTTAAGACTTTGGAATACTGAGTTGCTCACTTTTTATTTATAGAAATAAGCTCCGATATAATGCATTTAAGACATTTAGGTATTGTATGAATTGAATTTTAAGATTTCCTACATATATATTCTATTTATCATCGTTGCCAATTGTTTTCACCCAATAAAAAATAATATTACATATTTTTGTTCAAGTGTTTACCAATAGGTACCTAAGTAAACCTTGGAAAACATCTAATGCTACATTTACATACGAAATTCTTTCAATGTGCCTATAATATTGCCACAAACACATGCGCAAACAAAATAAGTACATAACAGTAAATAATATACCATTGTATGTATTGATTTATGACGAATGACTTTGAATAATATTTGAACAGCGGTGTTAGTAGAAAAAAATCGATTATGGAAAAATAATTCGAAAACATATGACTTGGCATATGACTTGCCGACCGCCGTGGCACAGTTGGTAAGCTGTTCGGTTTCTGTGCGGGCGTCCTGGGTTCGATTCCCAGCGGAGGAAAAAAATATTTAAATTCCTTTCTCTCGCAAATATTGCTTCTCTGTGCTGGAAACAATGGTTACTTGGAAGAAATTGCCATACTGCAACAAACTCGCCACTTGCGCAGGGTGCAAGGAAGTGTTTATTATTATTATTGTTTTAATGTCATGTGATTATATCAACAACACCAATGTAATTAACTATGGTTTTTGAACTGACAAATCGCGTTGGAGATTGGATTTATGACAGGTATTATGGCGGACATTAGTACCTGGTTGATCTATTTTGTGTGATCTTATACCTCTTATAATTTTATTTTATGTAACTTCTCGAGCAACTAACAGGTACTTTGTCAAATATTTATTTAACACGCACCCAATAACAAGTTGTCACATTCTGGAGACTTATGATATTAATCGTCTCACACAGATCCAGACTGAAAACACAATTACAAACTGTGTCTCCACCGGGAATCGAACCCGGGACCATTGGATCAGCTTATAATTTTTTTTTTTATTTATTTATTTATGATCATATAAACATATACATTATTTTAATATAAGATAGCCGCCTCACTAGAATAAATCTGTTCTGAAGCAGCCACCTGTACATTTGTGAAATTATTACATTACAGTAAAAAACAAAAGAATAAGAAAGCTATAAAAATAAACATTAGGAATACTTACATAATTTTAAATTAAAAAATACAGTTTTAAAAGTGAAATAAATAAAAATAAACAGACAACAAAAAATAATTAGTTAAGAAATTATTGTTGCAACGTTACTTTCATTTTGGGTTCTACCCACATCGAGTAGCCACTTGGTACCACGGGCTTTGAATTGAGTTGACCCTTTAAGGTCCGATGGCAGTTTATTATAAATTCGAGGTGCAGTAAATACAAAAAATCTTTGCCCAAATTTAGTATTCATTTTTAGCACCAAGTAGTTACCCGATATTTTACCTCTTGTGTTATTCAAGATGGAGTATTTTTGAGGAGGTTTGTTTTTTAGAAATAGAATTAATATTGATCTGGTATAAAGCTGCCTCACATCCAATACTTTGAATTGCTTAAAAAGTTCTTCAGAACAATACCTAAAAGGCTTTTTGTTGATAACTCTTGCCACAAATTTTTGTGATTTAATTAGTGGATCCAGTAATGTACGCGCAGCACCACCCCAGGCACTAATTGCATAACTGATAATACTCTGGCACAGAGCGTAGTACACCATTTTTAATAGTGAAATGTTCATAAAGCTACGTAGAATTTTGAATATATATATATATATTAATCTTCGCACCTTGGCGCTAACATATTCAATGTGTGGGACCCATCTCAGACCGTCATCCAATATTATACCGAGATACTTGATTTCAGTTGCCCTTTCAATAGTCTCGCAGTTACACTGTAGGGCTGCATTTGTAGAGCAAGTGTGTACTTTAATGAGATTTGGGATGGTGGGGTTCTCTTGTTTGTTGATTGAAAATGCTAAGAATTTAGTTTTTGTGGAGTTAAAAGTTAGTAGATGGTCATCAAGTAGACTCTTGATAGCTGAAATACATTTTTCTGCCCTTCTAAATGTTTCCGTCCATGTAACACCATTAATAATAATGGCTGTATCATCTGCGTAGCTAATTGTGATTTCGTTATCTATAGTAATTTTTACATACATACCATCACGCCATGTCCCTTGCGGGGTAGGCAGAGAGAACCGAACGCCACATTTTTCTATCCTGGCACGCATCCCTCGCCTCGTCCACATTCATGCATCGTCTCATACATGTTCGTCTATTGCTCACACTTCTAACATTTCCGTCTTTCAAAATTTCGTTCACATGGTCGTGCCATCCCTTTCTTGGGCGTCCCCGACCTCTCATTCCATTCCTTTCCGCTCTGTATATTTTCTTCGTCAGACGCTCCTCATTCATTCTCCCCATGTGACCAAACCATCTCAATGTGTTCACTTTCAATCTAGTAAAGACATCTTTCTTAATCCTACATTCTTTCCTTATATCCTCGTTTCTTACCCGGTCATACATCGTTCTATTACAAATCCTTCTTAACGATCTCATTTCAACTGCATTTATTCAACTTTCATGCGTCTTCTGCCATGTCCAGGTTTCACTTGCATACGTCAGGGTTGGCACTACGATGGCGTTATGAATGGCAACTTAGTAATTTTTAAAATGTTATTTATATATATCAAGAACAATGTTGGTCCAAGTGTGCTTCCTTGAGGTACGCCATATTTTATGTACATAGGGTTGCTGCGAGTGCCGTTTATTTCTACAGATTGCTTTCTGAGTTCTAGATAGTTCTTGAACCAATCTAGTCGAGTACCAGTGATACCTATCGAATGCAGCATGTTTAAAAGCATGAAATGTGATATGGTATCAAACGCCTTAGACAAGTCTATGAAAATGCCCAGAACCTTCCGTCTTTTGTCCATATTTGTGGCAATATTTTCCACCACCTTTGCAATGGCATCTTCGGTTCCCATATTTGACCTAAACCCGTATTGATTTTCAGAAAGAATTTTATTATTTTCAAGGTAAACCATGAGTCTCTTTTTCACTGCCTTTTCCAGTATCTTAGCAAAGCAGCTCAGCAGCGAGATCGGTCTGTAGTTAGTAATCTTCGTTTTATCATCATATTTGTAGATTTTATCATCATTTTTGTAGATAATGTTTGATGAAGTGATGACTTTGCCTATTTAATGTGGAACGGGAACTTTCACCTGGTTCATACATTGTTTTTTGTCACTTAAAATAGTAAACTGCTAGACCTAGAACAGGATTTCCTAGTTGGGCAGCAGTAATCTACTTGTTGGTGTGACTGTTAATATGGTGTGATAAAAAAAATTAAAAATGTATTTTGAAAATATTTTTGTATAGGTATAAAACTTACTTATATTATAAAAGTAGGTACTTACATATATAAAAGGATTGTGTTGGCCATAAAACTAGAAGACAGGAAGAGGAATGACTGGATACGCAGTCAGACCAAACTGTCCGGTGTGGTTGAGAGAATAGCCATGCAGAAGTGAAGATGGGCTGGACACATAATATCAAGAATGACCTACCATAGATGGACAAAAAGACTGGTGGAGTGGAGACCGAGAGGCGACAAGAGACCACAAGGGCGACCACCCAACAGATGGATGGACGACATTAAAATATTTGTTGGTCCACAGTGGATGGGAGTCGCACAGGAACGGGAGGAGTGGAGAAGGAGAGGGGAGGTCTTTGTCCTGTAGTGGGTAAACACAGGCTGATGATGATGATGACTTATATAAAGATATGGAAACCATGGAACTGATGATTGTGTTCAAAAATATAATTGTATAGCTTTCTGTTCTCTCTGCCTAGCCACATCAGGGCCATGGCATTATGGTATGTTGTACATTTTGATATTAAGAATATCTCCTTAAGTGCACTTTACACGGACACTATTTTCAACGCGGCCCGGTTTCCAACGCTTAAAATAGTATCCAAAATACAGGTTACTCCAAACATCGCTTTACACGCAACACTTAAAACAGCATCCAAAATACAGGTTACTCCAAACATCGCTTTACACGCAACACTTAAAACAACATCCAAAATAGAGGTTACTCCAAGCATCGCTTTACAGTACTTAACACAGTTTACACGATAATATTATGTGCAAATGTATAATATACCTACATAATATTAATAAATGTAAATCGAAAAATTATATAATAAATGTTTAATATAATATAAATGTACATCGAAAGTTTCGACACTTTCCAAATAAACAAAATACATCGCGAGCGAATGTCACGCGTAAAAGTCAATACAAACGGCAGACATGTTGACTCGTCGGTAACGACGACACTAGAGTCTACAATCCGAATCTACCCGTTTGCATTCTGTTTCCGGTTGGCTCTCTGATTGGTTGAGATCTCGTAGTATTAAGTCAAATGAGCTGTGAAATTTTATATTAAATGAGAAAAATTAAAAGAATATTATATATTTAATTTGGGCCTAGGTTGCGGCTCTAAGGGCCTAGGCAGTAAAGGCGGGGGTGGGCGGCCGACGCTGTTGCGCCCTCGTCAATTCTGTACTTAGAGAAGAGCAGGACGAACGCCTTTAGTCTCGCTCGGCAGTGACTCGTCAACTGTGGCGAATGTTGTTGTGTGGTTCGGGCACACCGCCGGCGCAGACGTCGGGTCAGACATCCTGTGTTGACAAATAGACGTCATATCTGACAGGTGATGATTGCGTCGGATGCCCCCGGTGTTAGCCCGCGGAACCTTCGGACGCCAACACGAGGACCGATGCGTCGGGATATAAGCCTAGGTTGCGGCTCTAAGGGCCCAGGCAGTAAAGGCGGGGGTGGGCGGCCGACGCTGTTGTGCCCTCGTCATTCTATACTTAGAGAAGAGCAGGACGGACGCCTCTAGTCTCGCTCGGCAGTTACTCGTCAACTGTGGCGAATGTTGTTGTGTGGTTCGGGCACACCGCCGGCGCAGACGTCGGGTCAGACATCCTGTGTTGACAACGAGACGTCAAATCTGACAGGTGATGATTGCGTCGGATGCCCCCGGTGTTAGCCCGCGGAACCTTCGGACGCCAACACGAGGACCGAGGGGTCGGGGTACAAGCCCCTCCGACTTGAAACGGAGTGTACTTAGCGGCCGATTTCGAGACCAATCGGAGGCCCTGACGTGTGTGGTTGGATTCTCGGGGGCAGTGGTTGAACCCGATGGATGGTGGATATTTTGTGTTTGTCCGATGTTGCGGCTGCGTCCGGTGGTGAACAGGGCCAATGAGCTCTATAGCGTCGCCGGCGTGGAAGTGGATCGCGATCTCCCTCGATATTTAATTTGTAATAATTTATAATTCAATTTATAAAGCAACTCGCTCACGCGAGTCGCTATTATTATTATACACAAACTTAAACCTAACCTAAGAATGCAGAAAAGAAACTCAGGGGCTAGACGCTACTAACGACGACAGCGAATAATTTTACAGATTTCTGTTTCACCAAAAAGGATGAAAATCGCGTTGAAAATAGAACTCGTTCTTTTTTTTTGCCCATCCGAAACCCGTTAAAAACAGCGTCCGCGTAAAGTAGACTTTAGAGTACATTGTAAAATTGAAATTCCATCACGTTTGTTTAATTATATTTTTGTGCTTATATAAGGATACTGTGGAGACCTTGAAACTGTCTGCAGTGCGGTTTTATGTACAAAAAACCATGAGATTGCCAAAACCCAACCATTGCATTGTTCTTCTTCCAGGAATTATGATGCATGATATACCATTCAATATCCTTGCTATATACACCTATTTAACTTTTTTCATTCATATCCAACATGAAATTTGTAGATTAACCTTCACCAATTATATTTTAGAGTTATGACTTCGCCATTTTCAAAAACTTTTGCCCTTATTTACCCATCCATCTCTTCATTGCTAAGTGTAGACCTCCTTCAACTTTTACCCAGCCATCTCTTCACTGCTGAATGTAGGCCTCCTTTAACTTTTACCCAGCCATCTATACACTGCTGACTTTAGGCCTCCTTCAACTTTTACCCAGCCATCTCTTCACTGCTGAATTCAGTCCTCCTCTAACTTTTACCCAGCCATCTCTACACTGCTGAATGTAGGCTTCCTTCTACAAAAGAATTTTTTTTTTGGTAAATGACTTTTTAAATCTCTACATATATATTTTTTAAATACTAATATATTTTTAATAATACCAACAAGTATGTTACTGCTGCCCAACTAGGAAACCCTGTTCTAGGACTAGCAGTTTATAATTTAAGAGTGACTTACTTATTAGATTTCCTTAATAGCTTACTTAACGCGCAACTAGATAAGCACGACTAAAGTAGTTAAGATCGGTATTAAAAAATCTTACTTATAAAAGTATAGGTACTAAGATTAAGATATGACTAAATTGTTTACGAACACCCTCATTTATTTTTTTCATATGGCCGCAATGGCTTCACATTATTTTGTCAAAAAATAGAAAAATTCATGTAATTTTTGGATAGCTGACATCGAAAAATGAAAACAAACACCGCGTTGTGCCGTGTTGATTCAAATAAAACACGATTGCGATGAAGAATAACAAGGAAAATCGTTATAAGTATTAAATGTTTCTGTCATTCTCAAATATGCGTCGGAACATATGTGAAAGATCCGCCATTTTGAAAAATTTGGTATGACGCATTAGTTAAGCGCATAGACATAAAATATATATACCAAGACGGGGTACTTGATAATTAAAGTGAGTTTAAAATTTTCGCGCGCTTTATTTCTTGGCTGGCAATAAATTGTATTTTTTCATACATTTTTCCATAACTTTTCCGTTTTTTTTCAATAATATTTCGAATTGGCGATTTTTATTTAGTAAAAGTGTACATATTTATAAAATAAAGCATATTATTTATTATTTTCATTCATTTGTTTGTTATTTTTTGTGTTAATTTATAAATTATATCACTTTTGTAAAATGTGTGAAGTTTCTTTTTTGTGTGAAAGCAAACTTTGAAACTTTTTAATAAATAAAGTTATATACGATATTTTTTTACTAGCGATATTTTAGATTATTTACGTTCGATATTCATAGTAATAGTTTATTTTGGTGCGTTATATTGTCTTTTATTTAAAATGCCCGTTTCATGTTCTGGATATGGATGTACTTATCGACAGACACAATAACGGAGATAATATACAAATGTACAGGTAATCATTTTGGTATTTTGAAATTGAAAAATATGAAATAAAATAGATATAGGTCATGTTAAGATGAAATAATTTTAATATTAATTCATAATTAAACTGATTAACTAGGATTTAATTGTTGTTTCTTGGGATGTCAAGAAACAACAGTTGTTGCTTCGTTTCGGAGCTCAATATTTAAATAAGTACATACATACCATCACAAATGGTAACCAGCGACGGGTGTGCAATACCTTATAAAAGGAAGCACCACATATAATGGCAGATTTTATAATAACTACAAAGCATATACCTATTCAGTCACTGTTAAAAATTCAATCTAAATAAATTAAATCACTTAGAATATTTCTATTAACAAATGAGATATGTAAAACGGTTAAAAACTAAAAATTATTTAGAAAGGAATGCAGGAAGGGGCTGCCAAAGGAAAAATCTGTGACATACAAATCGCTTAATCCTTTATCTGATTTTTGCGTAGCTACTCGATGTATTTTCGTAATATTACGCTACTTATACTATTATAAAGTTAATAAAGAAAATATTATTAAAGCTAAATTAAAATATAACAAACCGTAATTGAGATTATTGAATACAAAATCACTGAAATTCTTAATGATCCTAGGAATTACTAAAATGTTAATATATCAATAATTACACTGTAAACCGCCCATTATTTTAGCCTAATATTTTTGAAAACTTCCTAGATAACTGTTTTTTATAACTTTGATGTACTAACTAGTTTTTTTCGACAAATGAATCCGAAAACTATTCATATAAGTAGTTATTCTCTATACAAAAACAATGTTTTCTGCCAACCAAACGTCAAAAATCCCCCGGAAAAATGACTCACTTCAATTCATACAAAATTTGCTAACTACGACATCTAGTATATTATATGAAAACCTATGGTTAAGCGTAAAACAACCTCTCGACCTGTCCTAACTTGACGTACTTATATGAAAGTAATAAAGATAGTCACGGTTTATAAGTAAACTTTTTCGTTAATCACGCTCTATTACCAAGTACTATAGTTAGTTTACGTTTATAAGTAAGGTAAGGCGCGCATGGAAGCTTAAATTCATCGGCCGCTTATTATCGGCCGATAATAATCGGCCGATCGGTTCTAACGCGCATGGAAGCTTATAGAATCGTACGATTGGAAATAACACGGCGGTCAACATTCATATATTTACTAGTTGCATGTAACACATGAGATCCAACTGTCGACAGTGATAGTATGTATAGTTGAAGAATAAGTACCAAACCCATAAATACAAATTATTTATTATTTTATGATATTTAGTTTTCTATACAACACATGTACCTAGGTAGTCAAGATAGGATAGTATGGAGGTCAGTCTTTTTTTCCTACCCGGAATATGAAAACAGCATGATGGTATATGTATATTGTATGTTTAGAGATGAAGTATCAAACTATTAAGTCTTCTTTGATATTGTGTATAGGTGACTACCATACAAATTGTATGAAGCGATGTCGTCACTAAATTCAATTTTTATAAAAATTGTTAAAAAAAATTTGAGATGTACTGCTACAATGTTAATATTTTTTATATAAAATTAAATTATCTAGTTGGGGTGTTTCGGCTTTTTTCGATATTTTAAAAATAAATGGAAATATAGGCAGTTAAACTCATAAATTTATCATAAAAAAATACTTTTCTTAATAAAAAATGTTTGAGAAACCCTGGAATTTTTTTGAAAAAACTAATTTGAGATTTTGTATTTGTCTATGTTTATAACAATTTTCAGCGTTCTAGCTTTTATGGTTTCTGAGATATTGGGAAAAATAAAATAAAAATTCAAAAGTTGATAACCCCTGACTGAAACAAAAATTCAAAATTCCGAGTATAAAAGTTTTGTAGGCCTGTAACTGTTTATATATTCTGAAATTTTAGGCTCTGTAAATTGAGCGGATCAAAAGTTATAAGGGGGGGACGGACACACACACAGACACACAGACACACACACACACACACAGACACACGAAATGTTCTACTCCGAATTCTGAGTAAATCCGTGTATGGAACATATATGCTGCGAAGCCTCTAAGTTGGTGTTTTTTGACTTCAAAGATGGAAAAGCCGTGAAAAAAGTAGACCTCTCCATACAATTCTCGCGTATTCTGGCTTGATACATTGTCGATATGTTAAGAGAACGAAGTTCTCCTGAACAAATCGACAGTTGGAAAATACAATATGTATATTCACAAGTTTTAATATACATATGATTAGAAATATGGATTTTTTGAAGTACTTAGCATGTGTTTGTGCTCTTGTCCTCAAAATGCGTAAAAAGAAACGTCAAAAAAACCACTGGGTTCATCCCCTAATAAGTGCTATATTACCGAAAGGACAATTTGTCCGGTCTTACGAAGATTTAAGATCACACCTTGAGGAGTTTTTTATGTACACCAACCAATTATTAAAATGTCGCTAATCTCCAACCATAATTTTTGCTTAATTTGGCGGCCACTATATTTTTTTAATTTTTAATCATACTATGAAGGACGTGCTTTAACTATTGTAATTAATTGTTCGGAATCAATATTTATTTCATACATATTTTCTGACATTTCGTTTGACAACACTGACAACGTACTTCTCGATCTACTGCGCTTGGACGATTAAATTATCGGTGAGCAAACGCCATGCGCGCCCTCTCAAAATCGGCCGATTTTTTTGTGTCTCGTCACAGATTTTTAAATCGGCCGATTCTGTTAGCTTTCATGCGCGCTCTTACATGTAATTCGTATGTTGTAGCTCACCGATAGTTAATCGGCCGATGAAATTAGCTTCCATGCGCGCCTACCTTTAGACAGATATACTTTATATAAACCGGGTGATGATAGTTTCCGCTCTATCTTAGGTAGGCACACAATCAAAGTACCTTCTTCTTCTTCAGCCTATTTACCAAAGTACCGAAGTAAGTTATAATCAAAGTACCTACTTTGTACAATTAAACAATTAACTTCTTATTCAATAAACATAGCTAACATGAAACAGATTTATCACATTAAAATTCCCGATGTGATTTGACAATTCAAAACCACATAGAAGAGGTTATCTATCAATGTCGTCTAATTGGTTGGTGTATTTGATATGACTCGCAAGTGTCTATAAGGTACCTACTTATATTTTTTGTAAGGTAACAAGACTTGCAAGTCCATGACACGACCGAGTATCCAAGACCGAGGCACGTCAGAGTAGGTATGCATAGCCTAAGACCAAGACCTTCTACATACTCTATCTTTGGCTTATCCTATTGTGGGTAGGATCGGCTCTCCCAATCCTTTGTCACTAGGATGTTCCATTTTGTATTGTAGGATTATGTAGAAAAGAAATTCAGCCTTTAAAAATCTGACGGTCACGGGCATTAATTTGATCTAAAAAAGTGATGATATATTTTTGAGTAGGTACTCTAAATTTTTTTTTAGTCCTCACTAACCCAAGGCGATTTAGAGTAGGTACAGTTATGATTTCGTAATTTTTAAGGCTATTTTTTTTATTGCAGATTATCAACTAGTATCATGCTGAGATTGTATTCTGAAATTTCCATCACAATGTATCTGTGTGTGTGCTATGTGCTGCGTGCAGTGTGCTGTGTGCTATGTACGACGTGTTTATTTTACTTAATCAATTATAGACTAAAGTACTCATTCGATTCTTTTCAAATTTTGCGAATATGTATATCTAATACTCGCTTGGACTCCGTTATATTTTGAAGGATATCTGAATAGTGCTTCTCAATTTTTAAACGTCAAATATTTTGTGACCCGAAGCTCAGGAAACTTACAATTTGAAATTTTTATCAACAAATTGGTAAAAAGCCACAACATTTTCATAAAATGGCATTAAATAATTATCAAGTTTTCATAATAAAATATTTAAATCAAAAATA